>JAKWJD010001761.1:40413375-40713375 GCA_027705065.1 Solanum peruvianum
TAATTAACACACGAACTAGGTCAATTGCATCATCACTATCCAAATTAACATCAATTCATAATATAGGGTTAGGGGAATTAGGGTACATTATGGATTCATCAAGAATTTAATTCAATTTCAACAATAACTTACCCTAGTCTAATAGATAAAATAAGTCTAATAATGAATTTATTCTTCAATTCCCATCCATTCATGATCAAGATCCAAGATTTGGGAAATTTGGGGAATGGAACATGATAAATACAAAATTTCATTAATTAACATTGATTAGTCAACAATCTATACTCAATTAGTAATAGGAAATCATAATTTATCATCAATTTGAAGTTTAGAAGAAAACCGATTAGAATTGGAAAACTTCATGGAATTGGGTAATTTAGAAATCAAATTTGGGAGAACCTCTTGGGTAAAGAAATCCCAAGATTTAAGAACCAATACCTTAATGAAGATTAATCCACAAAATTGAAGTGAAATCCTAGAGAAATTGACCTTCTTCCTCAAGCTTTGTTCCTTTTCAATGGAGGATTTGAGGAGAAAGGAAGTACAGAAAAGTGAGAGTTTTTGGGTTTTGTTTTGGGAATTTGGATTTAGGTGAGTGATAAATGACTTAAAATGACCCTTAGGATATATATATACTCATTCCCCTAAATTAATAAAAGTACCCTCACTAAAATTAGTCTTTTTGTGAAGTCTAAATGTCAAAAATACGATTTTACAGAATCTGGGAAGTGGCTCCGCGTTGCAGGGCCAACACATATTATATTTCCCAAAAATAAATATTGGGACTGTGAGGTCTGTGTGGGCTGCGCGAGCCCACTTATTCTTGACTTTCGCTGGCTGCTTTGGTAGTCTGCCCACCTATGTTGGGGTCCTCCTCCAAGACCCTTCGGGTGGTCCTTGGGGCATCGTCATTGGACGTTTAGACACTTCATACTACACTCTACCTAAATTATGTATTTTTGCAGGTTTTATACTTCATTTGAACCTCCGAAACTATCCCCAAATATAGCAACGTCAACTAGTTCAATTAGGCTAGCTTTCGGACGTCATGGACGTCCTTTGACGTGTTGGCGCTAAAACTTATCGGATGACTTCTAAACATTATTTTAGGTCATAAAAAATTATCTAAAACTTTATACACTCATGTTAGGCTCTAGATTTGGTCTTAATTTTTTGGAGTATTACAAAAGTACCTATGAACATGATTTCTAGGTGAAGAATAGGATAATAATATTTCACTCTATATGCATAGTTTCTATGCCAACTAACATTTGAAAATTAATTGACCCTATAGGCATGATTACTACTGCACATAAATTACGATGAAGTAACATTTAACATGTGTACCCCTCCTCCCCTTAGCCGATTCCCCTAGTTATATCATACATATAGAGTGTTAGAGTTATCCACAATATTATTACAAGTAAAAATAAAGAACAAATGAAGAAAATATACAACATTAAAATAAATTATAACTGCGTCCAATATTATCTTCTAGTCGACTCTTAAAAATCCTGAACTCTAAGTTCAGAACCTTGTAGAAGGGGTAATGTAACACACCTATATAATGGAAAAATAATCGTAACATCAAATATTCATAGTAACAGATTACTTTCATATATATAAGCAATGCACATAATATATCAAAATAAAAAAAGAATAACCATAAATATTATCACACATAGAGAGAGGGAAGAACGAAAGCTAACCTGGGGGCTTCCCCCTCCCCTCCCTTTTTATCGCTATCACAAACTTTCTTGATAGGAAAATAATTTAAATGCTTAAGAGACTAACTAGTTAAGCAATCAACAAACAACTGGAGCAGCAAACTCAAGCAAAAACTTTAAAAGCTAAAAAATTCTTATTACTTTTCTTTTAGAGTCTTAGAGTATCTTCTTTATATGAGAGCATGTAAACATGAGTGAGTGTGTAATGGTGTTGGGTGAGTTGTAAAAATGTGTGTAGACCATGAGTGAGAGTGCTAAGAGTTTTCAATTGTGAATCTGAGTGAGTAAGTGAGTAAGAGTTGTCTTGATGGTTAAAGCATGTAAATCCTCTTAAGAAAAATAAGAATGAGGGCACTTTATATAGTGAACAAGGAGCATGAATTAGAAGGAAAGGGTATATTTTATGAACCAATTAAATCACATTTTCCTTATTTTAAAGGTGAGAAAAAATTATAATTATTTTCAATTATTTTTTCCAAATATAAGATCACTAAAATAGATAATGAAATATTAATTAAGAATTAAAATAATAGTAATATAAGAATCGGCCAGTAAAAATTTGTTTTGAGGTTGGGATATCACCAACTTAGAGTGTGAGGTGAAGAAATTACTAAAATGGATTTCGGAACTAGGTATGTTCACTATGAGTTCCGAGTCATGTGTTTTTGATTGACTAATGCCCCGACGACATTTATGGACTTAATGAATAGGGTGTTCCGAGATTACCTTGATGCTATTGTAATTGTCTTCATTGATGATATATTGTTATATTCTAAGAGTGAGGATGAGCATATGGGACATTTGAGGGTTGTACCGCAAGTCCTTAAGGAACAACAACTCTATGCTATGTATAGTAATTGTGAATTTTTGTTGAGATTGGTTGCTTTTCTTGGCCATATTATCTCAAGTGAGGGTATATATATTGATCTGAAGAAGACGGAAGCAGTCAAGAAAATGCCTAGACCTCTAACTTCCACCGACATAAAAAGTTTCTTAAGTCTAGGGAAGTACTATAGAAGGTTTTTCGATGGGTTTGCATTTTTTTGCTTCTCCTTTGAAAACTTTTACCCAAAAGAAGTTTAAGTTTGAGTGGTCAAAAGCTTGTGAAAGAGGCTTCCAAGAGTTAAAAGATAAGCTTACCTCCGCTTCCGGTGTTGACCTTACCGTAGGGTAATAAAGATTTTGTCATATAAATTGTCGCTACCCAAGTAGGTTTGGTCCTTATGCAACATGGCAAGGTGATGGATTACACTTCTAGGAAACTCAAGGTGCATGAGACGAACTACCCAACTCATGACCTTGAATGAGCGGAAGTGGTGTTCTTTTTAAAAATATGGAGGCATTACCTTAATGGTGTTCAGGTTGATGTCTGTACCGACCACAAGAGTCTTCAATATATGTTTAGTCAAAAGGAGTTGAATCTCTGAAAAAGAAGGTGGTTGGAACTTTTGAAGGATTATGACATGAATATCCTATACCACCCCGAAAAGGCTATGTGGTTGCGGATGCTTTGAGTTGTATAACCATGGGTAGTGTGTATCATGTTGAAGAGGGTAAAAAAGATATAGTGAAAGATTTTCATCGGTTGGCCCGGTTGGGTGTTCGACTAGAAGATTCTCCAAATGGGGGTTTTATGGTGCATCATAACTCTGTGTCATACTTAGTAGTTGAGGTAAAATCTGACCAACACCTTGATTCTCTATTGATGGATTTGAAAGTGTCGATACTCGTTAAGTTTAATAAATGATTCTTCTGAGGAGGAAATGGTGTGTTAAGGTACCAATGGAGTTTGGGTGTGTCCAACGTTGATGATTTGAGAAATCAAATTCTTGAAGAAGCCCATGTCACGCATTACTCTATTCATCTAGTTTCAACTAATATGTAACATGACCTTACAAAAGTCTACTGGTGGAATGGCTTAAAGAGGGACGTAACAGAAATTGTAGCTAGGTGTCCAAATTGCCAACAAGTTAAATCCGAGCATCTAAAGTTGGGTGGTTTGACCCAAATTATGTTGTTCCTACTTGGAAGTGGGAAGACATTAATATGGACTTTATTCTTGGGTTGGCTTGAACAGGGTGGAAAAATGACTCAATATAGGTTATTGTGGATATGTTGATGAAATCTTCCTACTTTATCCACGTTAAGTCTACTTATACGCAAGAAGAAAATGCAAGAATCTACATTAATGAGATTGTGAGTCTTCATGGGATCCCTTTGTCCATCATTTTTGATAAAGGTGCTCAATTTAGTTCTCGTTTTTGGAGGTCTTTTCAAAAGGCATTAGGTAATAAAGTGAAGCTTAGATGCTTTTCATCCCCAATCGGATGGTCAAATGGAGCATACCATTCAAACCCTAGAAGATGTGTTAATAACTTATGTTATTGATATCAAGGTAATTTGGGAATATCATTTGCCATTTTCTGAGTTCTTATAATAATGGATATTCTTTGAGTATTGCTATGGAACCTTTCGAAGAACTAAATGGTAGAAAATTTAGATCTCCGGTTGGGTGGTTTGAGGTTGGAGAATTTTCACTCCTTGGTCCCGAGATGGTCTATGAGGCTGTTGAGAAATTTTGATTGATAAGGGATAGGTTGAAAACAACCTATAGTCGACGAAAATCTTATGCCGACAATAGAAGAAGAGACCTTGAGTTTGAAATAGGTGATTGGGTGTATTTTAAAATTCACCTATGAAACGGGTAATGAGAATCGATAAGAAGGGGAAGTTAAGTCCCCGGTATGTTGGTCCTTATATGGTTTTGCAATGGGTTGGAAAAGTTGCCTATGTGTTGAAGCTAACTAGTGAACTATTTTCAGTTTGTCCCGTGTTTCATGTTTTTTACGCTGAAGAAATGTATAGGTAACCCGATGTCTATTCTCCTTATTGAAGATTTAGGGGTGGATGAGAACCTTTCTTATGAAGAGGTTCCAGTTGAGATCCTAGATCTTCAAGTATAAAAGTTGAGGAACAAAGAGGTGGCTTCCGTAAAAGTCCTATGGATAAACTACCTAGTTGAGGGTGCAACATGGTAGGCCGAGGACGACATGAAGTCCCACAATCCTCATCTTATTCCTAATTGTGGTTAGTAGGTCCTCTTAATTATAATAATTAATAAGGTGTATTTGAATTTTTCTTATATATAGGTCATGTTTTGATAAAGGTTTGTGCCATAAATGAGTTTTCCATTAAAAAGGCCTTTTGTGTTTACTTGCACTAATATAAAATGTGAGTATATGTTGCCTTCTTGAGATTTTGCTGTTTTGTTGATGTCTTGAGAGAAAAGATAGCATGGTAATTCTTTGATGTATTTTGAGATCATGATGATATTGAGAAGGTAGTTCCTCATTATGTTTATGAAATGTCGAGCTCTGATATGTTGAAGTTGTTAATTAAGTTGCTATGTGTACTGTTTTGCTTATGTGTTGAATGGAATTGTGAATTACTCCTATGATCTGTGATTCATCATGATTTTATGTGGTTGTTGGTTAGGCTACTAGTATTGAGTCTATCCTTTCCCTTCAAAAATATTTTAGTGTCATTCGGGTGCGAATATTCCTATTTGGGGGGGGGGGGGGGCTATGTAATACTCTGAAAGACCTTGAATTAGTCTAGAGACACATATAATGAACCAAGACTTGAAACAATGTTTCTAAGCCTTATTTAATGTATTGAAACTAATTATGAAGTATGAGAGTCGAAGTGTCACAGAAAGACCTGGACGTCCTCATGTTATGTGAAGGTTTGAGAGTTTCACAGGAAGTCTAAAACTTTTAAAAAGATTTTAAATAGGTAAAATGATGTATATAGGGTCGAAACGTCTAGGAATGACCCCCAAGGATCGCATTAGGGTTCCACGAAGGGACCTCACCTTTGGCCAAGCAAGTTGCCGAAAGGCAGCAACTAATTACGCCGGCAGGGAACCGGTCCACGTCGCAGACTTGGTGCACCATTGGCCAAAAACCATGGCCAGATATTCGTAAAACGTCGCGTACTCACCTGTCTCAAAAATTCATTTCAGAAATCATGCGAGAACAGCTCTAGGACGCGGACTTATTTCCCGACAATAAATATGAAAATTCAAGTTTGACTTCACTAAAGGGTCAAATTAAGTGAGGTGTCTTTTGGGTATTTTAGGTGAGGGCTTTTTATTGATTTTAAATCATTTTTACCTCACATTCACTCACTCAAATCAAATCTCCAAATCAAAATCCAAAAGCTCTTACCTCTCTATATTCATCCTCAATTGAAGGAACAAAGAAGATTGAAGAAGAAGACAAAGTCTCCAAGGTTTTTACTCAACTTAGGTGGATAAAGCTTCATTAAGGTACATGTTATTCACTCTTGGGATTCCTTTCCCAAAAAGGTCCTTTCAAAGTTCATTTCTTAATCACCAAGCTCCTAGGGTTTTTCTCTACAAATAAGTTTTCTTCTAATATTGAAATTGATGATTGATTATGATGAATTGTGATTACCTATGACTAATTAAGTGTATATTGTTGATTAACTGATGTTGAATTGTAGGAATTTTGCTTGGTCCATCTCCTTTCACCAATTTCCCCAAATCTTGGATCTTGCTTATGAATTGATTGAAACTGATGAATGTATTGATTGTTATACTTATATTAGCTATTCTAATTCATTGGTGGACTGCCTATTGTCATGTATCGTTGGGATTGGATCTAATTTTTGAAGAATTCATTGATCAACCATTTTCCCTAACCCTAGTTATGAACTAGATTTGTAGATGATTAGGGCTGATGGAAACAATTATGTTATTGTTTAATTCACCATATTATGATGATGTTAATGTGGATTATTAGATATTGTGATGAATTGATGGTAAGGTCTTGAAGATGGTTTTTTGAAGAATTCATTGATCAACCATTTTCCCTAACCCTAGTTATGAACTAGATTTGTAGATGATTAGGGCTGATGGAAACAATTATGTTATTGTTTAATTCACCATATTATGATGATGTTAATGTGGATTATTAGATAATTGTGATGAATTGATGGTAAGGTCTTGAAGATGGATTATGAAGTCTACATGGTAAGACTTTGTGATCTTAATCCTTTACTTCATTAATGATGAATTGTACTTGATGATGATGTGAAATTTAAGTAATACAAGTGATTAGATTGATATTAAGATGATATGATGATTATGATGCCTTGATATGAATCAGGTGGTTGTTATGTCTTTATAGGGATATGATCATGCAAGTTTGAGTGTGAATCACTTGTGTTCCTATTATGATTTGATTATGAAGTAATGATCTCACTAATTATGGTATTGAATAAAAAGGTAGTCCCCATCTTTTGCCTAATGGAGCAATGACACTATTAAACAAGGGGTTAGTCCCTATGACTTACTATTATTGAATTAAAGGTATATAAAAAAGGGAGGCTAGCTTAGCATCGAGTGAACTAATAGTAATATGTGTGCCTTTCCAAGTAGGGAAGGTAGGTTAACTATGTTCTCATGAGATAGAGATTGCAATGCTAATAGCATAAAAATGGTCTCTACTATGTCTCCTAGCTCTTGAACAATGTTGCCCCTATAGAAATACTAGCTATTAGATCCACCTAGAATGCTATATACATGTTTGGTTCTACCTTGGCAAGTAGACCACCTTGTTTCGGTGTAGGGTTTCATGACACCAGATTCCACATTTAGCTCATGTGGTCTATGTCGGTTAAGGAAATTTTTCCCGAAACTAAAATGAATGACGAAATGTAAATCAAGATGAACATTGAATAGGGTGACTTAAGGGGTCTACTTAGTATGGGTTGGGGTATGAGACTCTACCTAGAAATTGCACAAGATGTCTCTAAAAGAAGTCCAAGGAGATGGTCTTATGTGTTGTGATATTATGAAATGTATGATGTTGACTTTACATAATGATACTCTTATATGATGTTGGCTATATTGATGAACTTGTTATTGGTCAAAATTGCTATATTTGGTGATGACTACGTTTGATGATAAGTTATATGAAATAAAGCATTACTTATGATCTCTTATCTTATTTACTTGATTATGTGGGGTGATGGGGCTTCACTTGAGCATTGCACTTGTAGGCTTGGGATGGGATTATTGGTAATGGTTTTGTGGGCTATGTTTTCATAAGCTATAAAATATGAAATATTGATATGTTTTTAGGTTGATGTTGTCTTTGGTGATGAACATGTTTAATATTATCGTGATCCTTATCCTGTATATGCTCTCTTATATGTGCATTAAAGACTTTCTAAATGACTTAGTAAGTTTTGTAAAGGAATGTTCCTTTCATGCATGTCTCTAAATGTTTTATGTGCATATATCCATACTTAGTATAAATGGTTGTAGTAACCCATATTTCTATGTTTACTACAAATATTTATGTTTTGGACATTGAGTTTATAGGAGGTTGATTGAAGAAGATTTGGACCTCATCTCCAAGTGTTGGTAGGTCCTCATGTTCAGGGATGTTACCTTTTCCATATTCTAGCTTTGTATCGTATTGTATAAAGACATAGTTCATTCCTTAATCATTTCAGACATTGATGTAAGCCTATATGGCATATTGTATTTGTAATGGCTGAGTTCAATGTTGTACTAGTTATAGGTGGTTTTATGTGAGACGATTCCATTAGGCTGTCTTATGTATATTGGTTATGTTGTCTAAAAGAGAAGCCTAAGTAACCTTCCTATGCGAGGAGTATATGTAAACTCGCTATTTGATATGTGAGACGTCTAAGTACACTTCACTATGTGTAAGTAAAAAGTTTTAAATTTTTCGTCAACGGATCAACAACACGATCCGTCGATGCACCTACGGTCAGTTGATGCCTTCCGTCATTCCATACTTAGCTTTTCTTTAACTTCGGGTACTGCAACATTCTCAAATCAGATTGACGATTTACCAGTATGTTCCATCGATCCTTCCATAGCCCCACATTCAGTTGGATTTCCCCGAGTTTCCCCAGATGCCTGAACTTCCAATCGACAGTCATCATCTATGGTCCGTCGATGGTCTTCGTGGGTCACCTCTGTACTAAATCTCCACATACTTTTGCATTTTAGTTTTGGACACCTTTTTATTCAAAACAAAGATAAAAATATATTAAAATTCTTACAAAAAGGATTTAGACACACACCAATCTTTAGGAAAAAGCATTGAAAGTACTATGAAACCACGATACATCAATACCCTCAACTTAAATTCGTTGTTTGTCCTCAAGCGACGCACTATGACTTAATACAACACTTTGTACAAAAGTATCCTATTTGGAGGTTTCGCAATAATATGGCTATCAATCCCAACTGTTAGGCTTGATAAGCCAACTCATTTGGTTCAGACCATGACATAAACTCACCATGCACCAACACCTCTACTCTTTTGCCTCTCGCCAAGGTACAAACTTTTTGATATTGCAACTAGTGCCCTCACATAAAAAATATCCTCCTTTTTTGCACAGTGATTTTAACTGTGAGTATAAAGATCATTATTCAACACTCATGCTCAAAACAACTTTACACCTAGTTAGTACCTGTCACTATAGGCTTGCCCTTATTTTCACTTCTTAAGTTCACCACATTAGACTCTTAGGATCATGATAGGACTTTCTTGGCTTGTAACGTTGGCTCAGGGTCAGGTATGGTACATATGGGTACATTTTAGTGACTTTTCACCCTTCTTGACAATGCGGCTAAGTGTCCTACCTCTTTCATTATCTCTTACACCCTATTTTTCTTTTCTTTTCATCTTTACCTTGCTTTCCCTTTTGTTCTTTCTGACAGTGACTTTTACTTCTTTTCGACTCTTTTTATTTTTTTTTCTCTTTTCATTGAATTGATAATTTTGGATGATTCATCTCTTTTGATCACTTTTTCATTTCTTTTCCACATTACTCTTTTCATACCTATTTTTAGGTCCTTACTCATAATAGCCACTATAAGACCCCAAATGACTTAGGTGAAACTAGAGCCTAACATGGTTATCGTGATGGTCTAAGGTACTAAAATGGTTTATAATGGGGTTTACGGCAATGTCTAAGAGTTTGAGTGCATTGGAAGTCTAACGTCAAGGGACGACCAAGATGTTCGACGACTAAGTCACCGACGTGCCTCATATATGGTTTTATGTGTTTTTTTATGTATGATCATGAGGATATAAGGTCCTTAAATGAGTTATTATAGTTTATATAGGCAGTATGTCAAGTTTAATGATGTTTGAAGGTCAAACGTCCGAGAACGTTCATGACGTTCAAAAGGTTTGCCTTAAAACGACCTTGTGTGTCTATGCATGTTTCTCGAGTTTTACATGTTTGTTTTGGATGAAACTCATGTGGTAGGTTCTAAACTCGTATGCGGGAATATTTTATTTGGAAAATTCAGGGTAAGAATCCAAGTAGGACCCACAAGGGGCCCTAAAGTAGGACCCCAACTTGAAGCTCAACACTACCAGGTAGTGCCAAACCATGACCCATTCGATGGACACTCAACCAGGCGACGACCCATAAATGGGTGGAGTTGATGGAGCCACTTGGCCTACAGGTTTAGGAGTTGGAGGAGAAACCAATAAGACCCTATCAATGGGACATGTCCTCACCCACGGACCGTCATTGGTAGGGCGTCGATGGTGCTGTGAAACTGCCAGCTTTTCTGTTAAGGACTTGGGTTTTTTGGGAAATTCACCCAAGTCTTATGAAATAGGATAACGGTAGTTTTGAGTTTTTATGGGTATTTTAAAAGTATATAAGTCATTAAACTCTCATTTAAACCCTAACACCTAAATCAAAACACATTCCCTCCCAAAGTTTCTTCAGTAACCTCCATGAAAGTTCAAGGTGAAGATGGTGCTTGAAGATGGTTCTTCATAGGAGCTTCTTCAATTATTATTGGGTTCTTCTAATAAGGTATGGGATTTCTTCATCTAAGGCTTGCTATCGCCTTAGAGCCAATTTCAAAGATGATTATCAAAGATTATAAAAAGATGAAAAGTCAAATTTCTATGATAGGGTGGTAGGTGAAGCAAACCAGAGGCGCATAGCGTCGACGATCAACACGCAGGCGGATTTGGTTTCCCGGAACTTTCTGTAGTAGGGACACCCTTAATGAATAACATATAATCTCCGTTCACTCAGTAGTGCTCCTCTTAGCAGCCTCAAGTCTGGAACTAGATGCCCCAGCAGCCAAATCTCGAGCCCTCATCTGACGGGTCTCCTCATCAATTAATGTCCGCTCCTTATTCCTCGCACGAGTATCGTCTCCATCAATGGTGCGACTGGAACAATGCCTCTTGGCACACTTACGTGGCTCAAGCGGAGCAGTGGGAACACTGAAGAGGGAAATAAGTACACTGTCCTCCGGTAGCTCAATGGGTGCAGTCTCGGGCTCAGGTCTCCTCATCTACAGTATGCTATCAACATCTGCCCGTAGACTCCCCACAACCTTCTAAAGTGTAGTCAAATCAATGGTGGGGGCTAGGTGTGCTACAACTTGCAATTCAAATGTATCTAGTTGCTGGTGGACTTCCTGAATCTTCCACTCCGTCTGCTGAGCTATCCTCTTCTCAATCCGGTCCTCAGTCTCTGCAATGGATTTCTGCATCCAAGGCTGTATATGATGTAGCAAGGTGGCCATCTGGGCGTCTAACCTTTGGACCCTAGAATTCGGGGCCAGTGCTGCAGATGGTGGAGTAGACTGGGACGAATTGGGTGCCCTACTAGTTCCAAGGGTAGACTCGGCGGGGTAGTATCAGTGGGTTGTGAAGTGGTAGGATCAACCCCTTCATCTAGCTCTAACGTATCCACAAAGTTCTCACTCAGTGGCTGCAAATAAACTCTGGGACCTCACTGTGATGCCGCCACATTTGCCTCATCCTTAATGAGACCTATATCCCCAATACTAGTTGGAGTAAGAAGGACATCACAGTGCCAAAGGGGCACTCCAGCATCCCTGCATAACTGGAAAATCATACAGGAAAACGGGTAAGTGGTAGAGGTCTTAAAATCCCTCTTATGTATCACGGATTTCAACAACCTCGCAAAGTCGATCTCTAACCTGGCTACCAATGTTGCTACCATGAACGATATATCTCAACTAAGTATATTATCTCCTGTTGTGGGGTAAAGGTGGTGGCGGACTAACAACCAGAAGAAATTGGTTGCAAAGGTGAGGTTGCCCTTCTTTATAAGTCCTCTAGGGTCAAACACCCAGTCTGCTCCCTCATCGTCAATGGAGAGCTTCTGTACAATCCACCTCTTGGTGGAATCTCTATGATCTCTTCTCTACTGAAACTAGACACTCTTGACAAAATCTCACTGGTAATCAAACTCTAGAGTAAGGGAAACCCTCGTGTCATAAGTGGACCCACTGTACAGTAAGCGGCGGATAGAGGTAGAAGAAATGTCCACCCGACAACCTTGAACTAGAACCTTTGTTA
Source organism: Solanum peruvianum (assembly GCA_027705065.1). NCBI lineage: Eukaryota > Viridiplantae > Streptophyta > Magnoliopsida > Solanales > Solanaceae > Solanum > Solanum peruvianum. The sequence continues at coordinate 40,425,539 of JAKWJD010001761.1, forward strand.
GTGGGTCATGTTTGACAAGTTTCGCTCTTCTTTCAAAAACACCTTTGAGAGTATCCACATATGATGCATAGAAATCTCGCACAATCTCCTCAGTGCATGAACTCAGACTTCTAACCATCCACTCAAGCCTTTGGCGTGTAAATATGATATACACATCAGAGAGTGTGTGAAGACTCCCTCTAAGAACTCTCCGCTCGACAGTCACCAATTGAGTCATCATCGTCTTGTCGTTCAACATCTTGGTGTCCCTGTAGATATGATACTAACCATCGATACACCTCTGATTGGGATCATCAAGAACAGTTGCAGAGACATCATCATGGGGTGCTGATCAGATTCCGAACTCTGGGCCTCATCAGACTTCGACCCCGTAGAGTGGGCCGACTCAGAACCTTAAGCCTCTTCGAAGCCACATGCTCCATCAGAACCCAAGGTAGACCCAGATAGTGTGGTGGTCGGTGTGCGCTCCTCATCAGACTGGGAGGATGTGAATACGCCAGACTCCACCTTCGGTGGGATGCCTCGAGTGGTTCGCGCAACTGGTGTAGGGGTTCAGGTGCCTGGAGGCACATATTCGGGATCCCGTGCATCGTCAGATGTGCCAATCACCTGACTAGATGGTACCACAAACTTGAACTTGCTCCTGGAATAGACTAGTTATTGTTCGGGAGCCATCTGTACCTAGAAAACACTTTGTTAGTCTCCTACCAATCATGCTACACAAATAGAATAAGAAAAACAGAAGTTGGAAACACAAAACATAGTCCAGTGCAGACTTTCAGTATAGGTTGACGAGCAGTATCAACGGCCCGTTGATGAATCGATGGTCCGTCGATAGTGTCCGTTGATGGACACTTGGAAAATTTTCAAGTCTTCATTCAATAGACCTCTTAGTTGGAAACGATAGACGTGAAAAATGGCCCGTCATTTGATCGATGAACCGTAGTTCACTTTCATCGTCTGACACATAGAATAATTCTTAATTGCTCACAAATTAGGGTTTTAGTTTGGAAATGACGGACGTTCAGAACGGTCCATCGATCGATAGATGAACCGTAGTCCAGTTACAACGTCTGATACTTAGACTAATTCTTAATTTCTTACAAATCACGATTTCAGTTGGAAACGATGGACGTGCATAACAGCCCGTCGATCAATCGCCGGACCGTAGTCCACTTCTGTTATTTCAAAGTTCAGCATTTATAAGGTGTATCTATCGACATACCCCATCGACAGTCTATCGATCAAACGATGTTCCGTAGATGGGGTCTCGTGCTGTCGGTCAGAGAAAAGTTTCAAGACTTGTGTTTATTTTTGAAAAAAACATAGTGACAACTTTAAGCACATCATAGGTTCACCGAACACTTAGCAACATGTACAAGACCAATTCTTCATCCTTAGGGTTTTGATTTCACTAGTTTTGATCTTGGATTCTATGATGCTTTTAAACCATAAGTTAGAATGCCAACAATTAATTTGTTTTTACACAGATTACACCCCAAACCCATTCACTTTCTATCATTCCAAGGGACATAGTACCCATAATTTAACCAGTTTACATGCAACTTATGTCCCTAAGTGAAGAACCACATACAAATTTGGCATTTCTAACAACAAATAAACGAGAATTCATTGAGCCAAGGGAATTGAAATACCTGAAATCTATAGTGGAGTGATTGAGTGGGCGATCTTCACAACAACCAACCTACGTGGCTTCCTTTGAACACCGACCGGAGAAAACAAGGGAGACGGAGTAGAATTTAGAGAGGGTAGGGTTTTCGAATTTTGTGGGAGTTTAGGATTTGGAAGAAAATGGAAGGGAGATATATGGGGAGTTAATGGAAAAGGAAGGGAATAAGGGGAGGAAAACGGTTGGGAGGGAATTTGAAAAGATCTTCTGAGGTTAACTTAAAGGCTTCTTTTTAATACAACCGGTCGGGTCACTGCTTCTTTGAATTAATGATAACCCATCGACGGTATGAAATTCAGTCGACGGACTGTCGAGTTCATACAGACTTGGACAAAATTTAAAGACATACCTTGGGATCTACAGACACAATCGACGGTCCGTCGATTGAATGACAGCCCGTCGGTTGGTCTGTAAATCTGTACACCAGATCAATTTCTGCAGAATTCTTAGGTTTGGTCCCTGCACATTAAACATCCATTATTCTATTTTTTTTGTGTTTTACTAGAGACTTTGCAGACACTGACCCTAAACTACTCTGTAACCAACAGACTAAAAAATCACGCATGAAGATGAGTAAACAAAAAAATAGAACATGGGACTGAAACTATTCATACAAAGAAAAGAAAAACCTATTGTTGGCTAGAGGATACACCTTGTGTTGCGTACCAAGAAACACTTGATTTAACGTCACGTTACGACATAAGATCCTTGATTACTCAGACTTCATCAAGCATATATGCTTCAACCACTTCATTGACACTCTCTACATGCCCTAGGTAAATCTTGATTCTTTGCCCATTGACCGTGATCTTTGAACCCTTCTTGTTCTCCAACTCAACCGCTCCATGGGCGAACACTTTAGTGATAAGGAATGGCCCAGTACACTTGGACTTGAGTTGGCCCAGAAACAAGCGCAGCCTAGAGTTGAATAGAAGCAACAAGTCCCCAACCACAAATTCTCGCTTTTCAATCTCTTGGTCATGGCTGAACTTTCTTATGGTTTTAGTAAAAACTCATCAAGGTCATTCAACCCATTAAGTCTCTGCTACACTGCTTCATTCCAATCCATCTTTAGTTTCTTCACCCCCACATGGCCTTGTGCTCTAACTCAACTGGCAAGTGACAAGCCTTCCATATACAAGTTTGTATGGAGACGTACCTATGGTGGTATTTTATGCAGTCGAGTAGGGCCATATAGCATCATGAAGCCTCCTTTACCAATCCGTTCTAATTGCATTCACCGTTTTTGATAGTATTTGTTTGATCTCTCGATTGGACACCTCAACTTGCCCACTAGTTTGCTGATGGTATGGAGTTTCCACATTGTAACGAACCCTATATTTCTCCAATAGACCTTTGAACAACTTATTGCAAAAGTGAGATCCCTCATCACTAATAATGGCTTTAGGTATGCCAAATCTGGAGAAGATATTCTTTTTCAAGAACACGATGACACTATTCCCTTCATTGTTTGAACGAGATATGGCTTCCACCCATTTTGACATGTAGTCCACCACCACCAGTACCATGAGAAATAGAATGAGATTTAAAGGGAGCTCTGCCTTATCGAAATTCTTCCATCTCTTTGGCACCTATCACATGAATTAGCAAACTCATGAGTATCTTGGTGAATAGTTGGCCAATAGTACCCAAACAATAAAATCTTGTGGGCTGTCCGAATACCACTATGATGCCCACCCACAGGTGAGGAGTGGCATGCCCTCAAATACTTAGAATCTCCACTTTTGGCATGCAACGGCAAATAAGCCCATCATCACAACTCCGGTATAAGCAAGACTCATCCCAAAAGAACTTTTGCACCTCATGCATGGAGTTCTTTTTTTTGATGGAAGGACAAGTTCAATGGGACTATATCACTACCCAGATAATTAGAAAAATCGGTGAACCGTGGAATCAAATCATGAGAAGCGGCCAATACATGCTCATCAGGGAAGGTATAATCAATTTCATCCTTTACACCCGACTCTTGCATAGCTTCATCGTCCAATCTGGACTAGTGATCGACAACTTGATTTTCAGTCCCTTTTTTATCTTTCACCTGAAAAAAAACTTTTGCAATAGTAGAACCCATGTAATTAACCTTGGTTTCGTATCCTTCTTTTCCATCAAATACCTCAAAGTGGAGTGGTTAGTGTCACATCTAGGTTTACCCCTAGACGTAACCGGCGTAGTCATCCTTTTTAATGACTTAGACTAGCCTCTTAGTTCATGTCATTACATTCATAGGTTGAAAAATGCAGAAAGATTTAAAATTTTTATTTTCTCTACTTGGAGGTTTACATAGACCTCTACATACACATAATATATATTCATATCGAGTATACATAAACCCTTCTACACACACACACACCACACACACACACACCACACACACACACACACACACACACACACATATATATATATATATATATATATATATATATATAATATATATATAAATTGAAATAGTCTTAGTGATTGTCTCGTCTCATACCATCTAAACGAATGTCACCACAATATGGGCATAACCCTTACATCAATTCAACAAGACCATGTATAGGTCATACGAAAGTACAATATTCCAATAAAAAGAAAATAAATGATAGATTCAATAATCTCATAACAAAATCCAAAGGTAGAATATGGCGTTGCCCTTGAAATTTGAGGACCTACCCTACTTGGATGAAATGAAGAATCCAAGCCTTCAACAATATTGCCTTCCACAATCTTCAAAGACCGGAACCTAAAATGTTTTGGACAAGGGAAGAAAATGGGGTTAGTACTCCACATGTACTAAGTATGAGATCTTATGCACATACACAAGAAAAAACATGCTAAAAGGAACTTTTTTATCAAAACATGTCATTTTAACCCTTTTTAGGGCTTAATGCAAAGTAATGTAGGTCATATTAATCAACCAAACATGCTGACTATCTCAACAAGTAACATTTATCCCAACACACTTATAATCATGATTTTCTACAACCCTAACATCAAGGAATAATATCACAAGAATGAATAAGAGTCAAACATATCATAATAAGCAAGAAAATTACTCATAAGTCCTTATCAAGTCAACAAGTGCAATGAAAAAAAAGAAGCCCCATAACCTTACTCAATCAAGTATCCTCAACAAGAAAACATGACTAATGTCCAACTCTACATATCATGGCATTTAGGCTTACATTTCATCTTGTATTATCATTATAAACCAAGGCATAGTCATAAATGAACTAATCAATATATAGCATAAACAATATGACATGGTCATCATATATATACATCATATATTATCATAACATAAACATATAAGAACCTCCTCTTAAGACTCCCCTCAAGACTAACTAGTGCAATGTCTAGGTAGAGTCCCATACCCCTACGTAGACTAAGCTAGTCCCCTTAGGTTATCTAAGTTAGAGTTCAAGTCCTTTTATTTGTTTTACCTTTTGGGAACATCTTGCCCTAACCGACATAAACCACATGAGCTAGTGTGGAATCCGGTGTCACAAATCCCTACAACGAAATAAGGAGGACTACTTTCCAAGGTAGTATCAAAACATAAAATATAGCAACCACGTGGATCCACTAGCTAGTATTCCTATGGGGTCAACATAGTTCAAGACATAAGAGATTTGCTTGGGACCCTCTTTATGCGCCATGCATTATAGTCTCCAATCTCAAGAGTAATGTAGTGCTCCTACCTTCCCTATGTGGGAAGGGACACTTCTCTATCTAGTTCACTTAGTTTTAAGCTTGAGTCCCTTTTAGAAATATCTTTAATCCTTTAAGTATCAATCATAACTTAATTTAGGCCATAGGGTCTACCCTTGTATGATCATCATCATCAATAGCTCAATAAGAATTGCATGAGTACAAGTCCTTTCATCACAATTCATATAAGTGAGGTTAACACTAGCATTTAATAACATATTAAGGCACATTGATAGTTTTCACCATTATTATAGCACATATTCCTTAATCAACCTCACAACATAGTCAAGATATTTCAATTCAACATCATACCACCCTATAATCTTAATGTAATGCATACTCCAATGTAATATCATGGCTTAACAACAATTACATCACAATTAATAGTAAACATAGAGATTCTAAGACTTACAAACTCTTTCTCATAGCTTATCATCAAGTTCGTACCATAAACACATAACTCAACCCAACATGGGGAGTAACATCACAACATAATGATAACCAATAGTATAACAAGGCCAATTGCATCTCTATAACACAGTTCATTTTAGATCACAACTTGAGACAAGATACATAGGCTAACTTAACAATATAATTCATAACCTAAATCATATCTCAAGAACTAGAATGATAGGACTATAATTCATCTTAATTCAACCATAATAGCACCATAGGATAGTAATCTAATCAACAACCAACTCAATTTAATGATCGCCATACAACATAGGTCAAGATCACTACCTAGGGTTAGGGATAGAGGATCATATTCTTTAATTAGACCAAACCATCAACAATTATCATAAAAAAGTTGAATTACATGTAAATCTACTCAATATATCCTTAATAATTCATTAACAACACAATCCATAACTTCAATTTTGTAATTGAATGAAACCCATAAGGAAACTCAACTTTTTGAAATCTATTTTGAAAGAACCCTTTGACGAAAGGATCTCAATGGTGAATAGAATCCATTCCATAATGTTTCTCAATAATTTGATGAAGAATATACCCTTTTCCAGCCCCCAAACCCTAGTTCTTTCTAGCCTTCAATGGTGAGTTCATGTAGAGAGAGAAATAAGAGAGAAGGAAGAGAGTTTATTTTGAGAGTTGTCTTTAGGTTAATGAGGGTTAAGGGTATTTATATATGGGCTTAATTAAATTAATTAGTTTCACTTTTATCACTAATTAACCCCTAAACCACTTAATTAATTAAATGAAATCATTTAAAATCCATTAGTGAAATTCGACCCTTACAAAAGAGACCCCGATCGACGGTCTGTCGGTGAGTCGATGGACGATCCCCCCTCTGTCCTGCACTCCATCTTCTATGTAAAAGAATTTTTAAGCGAGGTATACCTCCAATTATTCTTAGTATGGGGTGACGGTGTCCTCGACGCCCCGTCGAGCCCATGACACCCTATCAACCCCTTCCGTCACGTGTAACAGTAGCTAGGTAAACAAGGGCCTTCACGAATCTTTCTAAGTGTGGGACGATGGTGGCCTCAACTCCCCATCGAGCCACTTACATACCGTCTCCTAAAAGTTAGTAAAAAGTCTAAGGCACACTAACACCTCTTTGAGCCAACATCCCGGACGTTTTGGATGTTCTGGTTCTTAACCTTCTAAATGACCTATATTCATTAAAAATGGACTTAGAAACAGTTCTTAGACTTTATGACACCTATGTTTGGCTTTACCATGAGTCTTGGATTTTGAAGGTGTTATAGTCATTATGCACTATGACTGTTGTATCAGTCAAATATGAGCGAAATTTTTCAAAAGCAAATTCCACCACAAGGAGATCTTGTTCAGTATAATTCTTTTGCGCTTAATTTAGGGACTTACTTGCATGATATATGGGGTGAAGGATTTTATCCCTTCTTTGTCCCAATACCACATCAAGAGCAACCTCACTAGCATTGCACATCACCTCAAATGGCTTACTCCAATATGGGGAAATAATTATGGGCGCAGACACCAACTCCTCTTTCAACTCTCTAAATTCCTTTAGACAAGATTCACCAAAATACATTCCTTCTCAAGTAATTTGCACAGAGGATGTGCAATATTTGAGAAAACATTAATAAGCCTTCGGTAGAAACCCGCATGTCCCAGAATACTTCTCACATATTTTACAGAGATGGGTGGAGGAAGTCACTCTATGACTTTAACATTTGCTCGATCAACCTCTATCCCATTTTCCGAGATGCCATGGCCCAATTCTATACCTTCTTTCACCATAAAGTGACATTTTCCCTAATTTGGCACAAGATTTCAATGTTCACATCTTTTGAGAACCTTGGCCAAGTGACTCAAACACTGATCAAAGGAGTCACCAACCACTGAAAATTCATCCATGAACACCTCTATAGTGTCATCCACCATATCGGAGATTATCGACATCATACATCTATAGAAAGTGGTCGGTGCATTACATAACCCAAAAGGAATCCTCTTGAATGTGAACGTCCCGTATAAACAAGTAAAGGTGATCTTATCTTGATCCTTCGGGGTAATAGATATTTGATTGGAACCCGAGTAACCATCAAGAAAATGACACCATCCTTTTGCTGCGAGTCTATCTAATATCTAATCCATGAAAGGCATCGGGAAATGGTACCTCTCAGTCCATGCGTTCAGTTTCTAATAATACATACAAACTCTCCATCCAGTCACCGGACCCATTGGAACAAGCTCATTCCTCTCATTGGGCAATATCATTCCCCCTTTTGGGCACACACTGAACAGGGCATACCCAAGTACTATCTGCATTAGGATGTATGACTCCGACATCTAACCACTTAATGATCTCCTTCTTCACTACCTCTTGTATAGGTGGATTCAAATGTCTTTGGTGCTCAATACTTGTCTTTTGATCGGGCATGAGTTTGATTTTGTGTGAACAAATACCGGGTGGGATCTTAATAATATCCACAATAGTAAAACTAATGGCTCGTTTAAACCTCTTTAACACTTCTATTTAACACTTTACTTGTTGCACATTAAAATCCAATGCAATCATTACCGACAAAGTGTCATTTCTTCCCAAGAATACATACCTCAGATGAGGTGGTAGAGCCTTAAGCTCTAGTTTTGGAGCCTCCACCATAGATGGTATCGTGAGTGCAGACTTGAGATGTTTCATATCTTACTCCGATTTCTTTGGTTTTAATCGAAATTCACCTTGATCAAGTGCCGCAACCAAAGACCTATACTCTTCAATACCATAACTCTCAAAATTCATGATCACTTTTGCTAGTGCCTCAACACCAAGGCACTCTTCTATTTGTACCTTAGACTTACTTTCAATCCTGTAGGATATCTCAGATGCCATTTGGAGCTCACCACTCTGCTTCATGGACCTACAAATTTTGAAAGTTTATTCTTCATTGTTCAACATAAACTTCATTTGCTCTTTTTCCAAATCAACTAAGATGCGATCAGTAACAATTAATGACCTCCCAAGAATAATACGCACCTCAAAATCCACCTCACATTCAAGAATAACAAAATCGGCTCAAAATATAAATGACTCGAGCTTCACTAGCACATCATAGAGTATCCAATAGGACTCTTCACTGTGTGATCGACCATTAGTAACCGTATTATATTGGGTATTGAGTCACCCAGACTAAATTTCATATAAATGGCGAGAGGCATGAGATTTATGCTTGCATAGAGATCACATAGTATTTTAGAAAAGTGTAATAAATTGATGGTACATGGAATAGTGAAAGCACCCATATCTTTTTTCTTCCACACAAGAGACCTTGTAGCAATAGACTACATTGCTGCATTGGGTCATCATCCTCAAAACATACCAATATCTTCTTTGTAACCATATCCTTCATGAACTTGGCATAACCAGGCATTTTATCTAAGGATCTATCAAAGGGAAATTAATGGAAAGATGTTTTAACATAGTGATAAAACATTGGTATTTACCTTCCTCAGTTTTCTTCACCATTTTTTGAGGGAATAGTGGTGGTGGTATAGGAATAGGGATTAGTTTTTTCGATACCTTCACTTTTTTCACTGCATTGTCCACCAATTGACTACTAGTTTCCACTACCTCATCATCTTTTCTCATCTCGTTCTACCACTAACGACATAAGTGGATCAATAGTGTGCTTACCTCTTTGAGTAGTGACTGTCATGCAATGTCCATCATTTTTAGGATTTTAAATGTTATAGCTAGGAAGAGTGCTCGGTTGATGTGGGTGCATAGTATTAGACAATTGGGTCATTTGTAACTCAAGATTCTTGATCGAGACTGCATGCACATCCACCTTTTGCCCAATATTAGCCAAATCACCTCTCAATTCCCTGGTGTGCTCATCATTAGCATCAAACCTCCTCATTCTCTTCTGCAACATATCTTCAAGTCGCGCCATACTACATCCACCATCCGTTGGAGCAACTTCCCAATTTTAAGGCGGAACATAGGGCCCACATCGATCATTTTTGTTACCATAGTTACCCCTGTTGAAGTTGTTTTCGCAGTTGTTTTTTCATTTTCGAACATAACGGTTCTCTCTGTTGTAATTACCATAGTTCCGGCCTTGATTTCCTTGATCTTGGCACCAACTTTCCTGAATGGATACTTAGGCATAAGTATCCTCTTGAAAATAGTATTCATTCGCTGACGGTGGTGGTTTAGTCATTTAATTCACTGCATTTACTTTCTCTGCATCTCCAGTGATTTGTTTCAATACCAACCCAAGCTCTGTTATCATTTGAGACATATCTTCACGAACCTTATCTGTGGCCGGATTGTGTGTAGCTTTTAGTGCATAGGTGTTTCTCCTAGTGTCCGACTTCCTAGTACTCCAAGCCATATTGCTGCGAGAGATTTTCTCCAACTTCTCTGCGATCTCTGCATATGTACACTCACTATAAGAACCACCCACAATAGTATCTAGCACTGACTTATTATTATCATCTTGTCCCTGATAGAAAAATTCTTTCAATGACTCATCATCACTATGGTGATTTAGGACACCACTTACATAAGCAGTAAATCTATCCCAACAGCTACTCACCGACATCCCAGGTAGTGCCACAAATTTGTTCACGCTATCTACATGGATGATCTTTTTGGAAACCGGGTAGTACCATGCTTGGAATACATCCCTTGATTGTTCCCAAGTATAGATAGAATTATCGGTCCACTCTGTAAACCATATTGTGGCTTCTCCCGTAAGTGAAAGAGGGAACACTCTAAACCCGATGACGGTCATATCCAAGTTTGGCCACCCTACATTACTCATGAACACCGACCTCAGTTTGGCGATGTGAGCATGTTGATATTGAGATGGTAGCCAAGAAAGAAAACCTTTTGCGGTTAGCATCTGCATCAAGCTACTATTTACCATGAATATGTGACCTTGTGGTAGAGGAGGTAGGATAAGAGGCCCATCAGAATCAATGATTTTATTATTGACCCTATAAAACTCTTGAGGGCGTGGGATGCGAGGCTGCATCCTTAAAGCATCATCAGTCAGATTTTCTGCAACCACATGATTATGAGCATCAACCGGTGGTGGGGGCTAAAGTTTGATCCCATCACCTAGATTAGCTGGGTTTTGAGGATTATTCATTCTTCGAAGTGTACGGTTTAGTTAAGGGTCGAATGGAAGTATTGGTTCTCCTCGTCTCCGTGTACTTGGTATACACTAGAGCTAGTAAAATTAGGAAATTATTAACTAAATTTAAGTAATGTTATTAAATTTAATCTAAAAGCCACTTTCCCGGGAGCGGCGCCAAATTACCCTCAAATTACACTTCCCTAAATAATTATAAGCGGTCGTATCATGTAACGAACCAAACTATTAGGTTGGGGTTAATCCTACAAGGAAAATTATTTAAACGTAACTTCAATGTACGATTATTTCTATTTAGGCAAGTCCTTTCCAAAAACTAGTAATTAAAGCGGGAGTTTTGTGAAACAAAAATCATTAAATATTACTAAATTTAAACAAGTACAGTAGTAAATCTTTAGTGTTTATCAAGTTATGAGAGAAAGTAGGGTGTAAGTGTTCCATATAGGTTCATAACGCTGTATTCCTAGCTAAAATAATTCTTCCCTAGTGTTTTGCATGAAAATTGATATAGGTTCACCCCGTGCATTGGTCCATCTACGTGTATCTAAGTTACTAACCCATACCTATACTTCATATTAAGAAATGTATTTGATGTATGACTTAGTTATTACTTCGCACCAATCGAGACTAGCCTATTAGATACTATCCTACTAAATCTATGTTGATAATTATTTCCCTATTGACTACCTCCTTGAACCGGAAAATAGAAATAAGGCAAGTTTTGACGCGTGAACTCGTGAAAAATACTTCTAAAAGAAAGAATTATCGTTGCATGCAATAACCTATTCGAGAATTTTTATTAAGCTAGGTTTACTTTGGTAATCACCCATGGTTCCCACAAACCTAGTTGTGGATTTAGTTATCCATGCATAGACCAACACAATTCATGATTGATAAACAATAAATCATGAACTTACTATTCGAAGAAAATCTAGAATTTAAACTCGAAACCACAAAAATCACTTGAAAACCAAACCTGGAAATTTGAATTAATGCAAAAAATGCAAAAAGAAATCTCCAAGAACAAAACTAAGAAGTTAGTAACAGAATCCAACGCCAAACAAGAGGTTTTACACCCTATTTATAAAAACATTGTCCTAAATTATAAGGAATTCAAATAAGGAAAGTTTTCCCAAAAATGCAACTTTAATCGTTGACCCCACAGACAGTCCATCGATCAAATGACGGACCATCGACTGCCTCCATAAGTCCAGACTTATCATCTTTTGTAGACTTCCACTTGCATCTTCTCTGATACAATCGACAGACCAACAACACGGTCCATCGATTCAACTACGATCCATCAATGCCTTCCGTCATTCCATACTTAGCTTTTCTTCAATTTTGGGTACTAGGGAGTAACGTCGAAGAACGTCCTAGATGTTCGAAAATTAGTGGAAGTTGAACTAGTGTGTCAAAGTGTTTGTAGTGATGTTTTGGGGGATGGTTTGAGGGTGAAATTGAGTACATATGGTTTTCAAGGACAATACCTTAGCGACCAGCCAAAGGGTTCCCAAGGAGGACCCAATGTTGGCCAAGTAAGCTGCCGCGCTAGCAAGAATCTGGCAGTGGCTGTGCGTCGCGCAGCTGGCACCAAAAGTGAAAAATTCTTGCCCTGCAATGCGGAGTTGTCACAAACCATTCTGTCTCGAATTTTTCTAGAATCAAGATTTGAAATTGCCTCCGTGATGCACATATAACTCCTATCTTTGGTCGCATTGTTTTTCAGTCCAATTTGAGTTGGTTATAATGTCTAATAAGTGCAGGGGTCTATTGGGTAATTTGGGGATGAATTATTGAGATTATTGAGTCTTTTTATACCCCTTAACTCTCCAGTCAAAGCTAAACCCTCAACTCAAAACAAAATCACTCCATTCTTCTCTCTGAAACTTCCATGGTTGAAGCTTTGAAGCTCCAAGGAAGAAAACTGATTTTCCATGATTTTTCTCCATCAATTTGGTATGTTAATATTATATATTAAGGTATGGTCTTCATACTTGAATCTCCTTTCTTCAAGGAATCAATCCAATGTTTTTTCAAAGATTAGCAAAACATGAATTCTACAATTTTGTGATTTAGCCATGGTTTCTTACATTAAACTTTTGAATCATTTTATTATGAATGAAATGATGTTAATTTGATGATTTTAACCTAAAAACTCAATGAAACCATGAAAAACATGCAAGTTACTCGATGCATATGAATTCTAGTGTAGTTTTCTTTGGGCTGTTGAATTATGTAAAAATTGTATTGAATCGATGTCTAAGCCGTCTTATATTTATAAACCAATATTGAATTTATTTAGATTCATTGAGTATTATGATTTTTGTATTGAATTGATGATGATGGCCATGAGTAAGGGAATTTGAGCATTGTATTGGATAATTTAGCTAAGGATTGAAGTGGTGAGAATGGATTGGTGGTACGCTGCCCTGATTCTCTTTATTTTATGCAAATTAATTCTTTAATTATGTTGTAATTGGTATGGTCCACTTATAATAGCGGTTCTATGTGCTTTATTTGTGAATGCTGTAGCCTTGTCAGCATTACTTTATGTATTATGATGATCATGGCCTTGTCAGCATCTGCGTAATATATTATGATTGTTTTGAAGTTGATTTATGTGAAGTGTGATCATATTCATCTACATGTGAGTAAGGTGAAAATAAGTGTTCTTCTATTGATGTTGTTAGGTGATCATGTTAGACTATTCCTATGTCCTTATGTGTGTGGTGTTAGAGTTGATGCATGATTCTTACTACTTAATCATATAAGTCTTATGATGGTTATATTTATGATTTTATAGTAGTGCATAGGGTGACCCATAAATGATGTTGGTTATGCCTATGTGCTTCTGGAATGACATGTTATATGTGAAGTATGTGTGTGTCTTGTTTGGTAGACTTGTGTCCTTTACTTGATACCTATGGAATGTATATATGAGATGTCTTGACTTGGATGCTAAATTATCTTAGTCTCGTATGTATGAATGACATGAGACCTTGAACATTGCAAAGAAGGTCAAATTATGTGGAGCCCTCAATGTAGTTGAGAGGTTATGATATCCTTGAAGTTGAAAGCCAAAATAGTTTCCTTCTTGTGTGAATGGTGGAATTAAAGTTTGTTGGATGGAACGACATGAGATAATCCTTAGGAAAATCATTAAGATATCCTCTTCACCATTGAAAGGCAACCCTAGGGGACATCTTTCGTAGGGTGGATGTGGTTGGGTTATGAACGAGGTATGGAACCCCTTCCTATGATCCTTTATGGGAATGACTTTATGAGAACAAAGGCTAGAACCAAGTGAGTATTGTAAGGGAAGTAGCTCTAGTTAAGAATGAGGCTAGAGTTCAAAGAAAACCTTCATATTCATTTACTATGTGCCCAGATGGAATGTGTCCAAGTTCTACTTGAATATCCTTACAAGATGAATGTATCTTAATTGGAGTAATGAATATAATGACTTTATCTAGTTGTATGTAAGTGAAATAAGTACTTATATAGAGTAGTTTAAGGATTGCCTAGTTATAGTGTGAAGGGGGCATAAAGGATGGTCTCTTCATGTCTTACCTAGGGAAGTCTTCAGAATGACTCTAGATAAGAATGTTTATTAATGAAGTGAGAATGATTTTATTTTAATTAGTCTAAAGGATCTCTTAAGTGTGTGTGGATGGATTATATGGGAGGTTGCTTCACAACTCACTCAAGGGAGACTTAGAATCACCTTTGGAGGAGGATCTCATGTTATGTGTTTTGCTGTATTCTAAATGTATTTATCTCACTATAGTAGTCTTGAGGATCATTTAGGTATTCTTAGAGAGGGTGTATGGGCGATCTCTCTTTGTCTTACTTAATGGAGTCTTAGGATAACTTTTAGTGAGAGGGTTGTATTCTTAATGAGTTCACTTTGAAGTTGAAGAACTTAATTGTAACATGGAAGTAGTTCACTGTAACATAAATGTGGTTCACTGTAATGTCCTTAAAATGTGATAAAATTCCTATGTGTTATCTTATGTATTCTATGGAGTTAAATGTTGTTTTTATACTTATACTATGACGTTTTAATAAAAAAGACCATACTTCCAGTAAATATCTGCTATCATGATTTTAGGCATTATGCCATACTTATTACATGTGTTTGTACCAATTCCATACCTTTATCTATCTCTAAAGTGATTCATAGGTGAAAGTGCTTTTGGGAGTGAAGCTTGCATTATAGGATCTTCCAAGCAAGGTTGAAGTATGTCCTCATTTGAATCGATAGGATCACTGTCTAAATTTTTTTTTAAAGCATTGTAATAGACTTAGAAGTATTATATTTCAATTGTATGGTCTATGTCCCAAGTATATTTTGAGTCTAAGATTTGATGATGTGAGACTTAGTATTTGCTATTGTTTTAATATTTAAGAGATTTAGAAAGACTATTCGAATGTTGTGAAAAGTTTTAATTCCGCCCTACTTTTCATATATGTACATGCGATGAATGGTAATAAAGGACTTGGACAAGACCTCCAAGAGGCCAAGTATGCCGTGTTTCAATTTGAGAGTGCCCTAAATTTTAGGGGGTAATATCGGGTCATAACACCTTTCATTACAATTCATAGATGAAAGGTTAGCAAATTTACGTAATCTCATGATAAGGAACATTGGGAAGTTATCACCATCCTTATAACATTTACATCTTAGTCAACAACTCACAAACGATAATTCAAGATATTCCAGTTCAACATCACACCAACCCTAAACAATCTTATCATAAGGTATACTTCAATATAACTTCATCACTAAACACAAGTAATCATAATTGAAATAAAGGTTTGATATCACAAGACTTATCCAATCCCCTTCATAAGCCATCATCCATGGTTTTACGATCAACCAATAAATTCCACCAAACAATAGGTGTAACAACATTATATAATAGTAATATATACAACACTAAGCCAATTGTATCATCGCGATCTCAATCAACTTCAATTCATAACCAAGGGTTTGAGGGAAAAAGGGTTCATCATGAATTCTTCAAGAATTAGGTCTAGTCCCAATAATACATGTCCATAGGCTGTACATACATTGAATAAGATAGATACAACAATCAACACATTAACTGTTCCCCCCTTCAATTAACAAGTAAGAACCAAGATTTTGGAGAATTGGGGAGAGGACATGATCTATGCAAAATTCCCACTATTAACATCAATTACAGAATAATCTACACTATATTTTTCATCGAAAATCATAATTCAACACAATAATTCATCAATTTTGACATTAGAAGAAAACACATTTGTAGAGAAAAACCCTAAGAATTTGGGTAATTTAAATTCTACTTTGAGATGACCACTTGGGGAAAGGAATCCCAAGAGGGAAGAACCCATACCTTAATGAAGATTTGACCTCGAAAATTGAGTAAAAACCTTGATAAGTTCGTCTTCTTCCTCAAGCTTCTTGTTCTTCAAAGGAGGATGAATTAAGAGTGAGAGAGTAGACAGAACTGAGAGCAATTTCATCTTCAATTTGAGTTTGTGTTTTTGGAGTTAGAAATAAATGAAAATTGACCTAAAGTCAATATATAGTCCACCCGGAAAATATCCAAACTACCCCTCATTAAATTGGACTTTCAAAATTTAAATCCAACTTAACTTCATTGTGAAGCTCGCTTCCATCACCACGCCCCACTTCATGGTCTGTGAAGTGATCAATGGACCATAGTGGTGATCGTGGACTGGTGAGGCAGCAGCTCCTTAAAAGAGACCCCCTCCATTTTTTGCACTAAGGTAGGACCACAAAGCACCTTTCTCCCTTCCGTGAAGAAGCACCACTGCCTGTCAAGTGTCTCGTGGTGCTCTTAGCCAGTATCTCCACAATGCCCTGCCGTATTCTCCTCATTTTGCTAAGGCATTTTCACGACCCAACCCTTCCTTCCATCAAGTGCACCAAAAGTTGTGACATGACTCGTGTACTTAGTTGAGTGGCTAAGTCATAAGACCTCCATTCCCCCATGGCCGAGTAACCTTGTCACATACGGGTTTACCCTCCAGACGTAACCGACGTTGTTGTCCTTTTCAAGGACTAAGACTAGTCTCTTAGTGTCATGTCATTACATTCATAGGTTGAAATTGCAGAAT
The DNA here is from genome assembly GCA_027705065.1 of Solanum peruvianum. NCBI lineage: Eukaryota > Viridiplantae > Streptophyta > Magnoliopsida > Solanales > Solanaceae > Solanum > Solanum peruvianum. The sequence continues at coordinate 40,442,681 of JAKWJD010001761.1, forward strand.
AATTTAGAACTTTTCATTACATCTACTTGGAGGTTTACATAGACCTCTACGTTCACATAATATATAGTCGTATCGAGTATACGTAGATCCTTCTTATAGGAAGGCTACATAGACTTCTAATTTTATTACACATACATATATATAATATAGAAAGATAGTCTCAATGATTGTATCATCTCATACCATGGAAATGATTATCACAATATGGGTATAGCCCTACATCAATGTAAACAAGCCACATATAGGCTTATACAAGTTGTACACAATGAAAGCGGAATGAACATAAAAGTCTTAGAAAACAAGGCAAATTCATAATAAATATATTGTCATCGTCCCCTGAAGGTGAGGACCTACCCACTTGGATGATAGAGAATATCCAATTTTTTTGTCAAATCATCCCGAATAAGCCTTCAACGACCGGAACCTAAAATGTTTGGGAAAAGGGAAGAAAACGGGGTTAGTACTCCACATATACTAAGTATGAGAAAATATGCACATATAATGTCAAAACATGCTAAAAAGGGGCTTTTAATCAAAACATGTCATTTTCCCTTTCAAAAGCCTAATGCAAAGTCAAGCAAGTCATATCGATCAACCAAACATGCTTAGTAACTCAAACACATAATATGCATTGCAACATACTTGAAACCATAATTTCCTACAACCCTATCATCAATGAATAACGTCACAAGAATGAATATGAGTCAATCACATTATAATAAGCAAGACAACTACCCATGAATCCTTATCAAGTAAAAAGTTCAATGACAAAGCAAAGCCCTATAACCTTGCTCAACTTAGTAGACTTATCAAGAAAACATAACCAATCTCCAACTTCACTTAATATAACATTTAAATGATAAATTTCATCCTATTTCAATAATATATCCCAACAATTACTCATAAGTGAACTAATCAACATATAATATCAACAATGTGTAAGCTAATCACGTACATGTAATATATCATCATAACATAAACACATATACAAGAACGCCTTCCTAAGACTACCCCAAGGCTAAATAGTGCAATACTTAGTTAGAGTCCCATACCCCTACCTAGACTAAGCTTGACTCCTTAGGTTATACAAGTTAGAGTTCAAGTCTTTTAGTTAATTTTACCTTTTGAGAACATCTTGCACTAACTGACATAGACCACATGATCTCGTGCGGAATCCGTGTAATAAAACCCTTCACAGATTGAAGGCGGACTGCGTGCCAAGGTAGTACCAAAATATGAAACATAGCAACTACGTGGATCGACAAGCTAGTATTCCTATGGGGGTAACATAGTTCAAAAACTAGGAGATATATTTGGGACCCTCTTTATGCGCCATTCATTATAGTCTCCAATCTCAAGAGTAATTTAGGGTTCCTACTTTCCCTATGTGGGAAAGGACACACCTCAATCTAGTTGACTCTGTGCTAAGCTAGAGTCCCCTTTTGAAATGTCTTTAAGCCTTTATTCATCAATTATAGCTTAGTTTAGGTCATAGGGTATATCCCTTGTATATGAATCATCATCAATAGCTAAATAAGAATTGTATGACTATAAGTCCTTTTATCACAAATATATAGTTGAGGTTAAAACATTAGCATTTCATAGCATATCAAGGCACATTGATAGTTTTCACCTTCATTATAGCACATACACCTTAATCAACCTCTCACGCCTCCTACCACAAAAAATATTTCACTTTTGGGTCAAAGTATTCAAAAGAGGTGAAATGAATTCAAAACCATCCACAAACCTCCGATAGTAAGCCGCTATTCCCAAGAAACTTCTAATTTCGGTTGGAGTCATTGTTTTTGGCCAATTCTTCACTGCCTTTGTTTTACTCGGGTTTACCTCAACTCTCTCACTAGAGATTATGTGCCCATGAAATTCCACCGAGCTCAACTAAAACTTACACTTGCTATATTTGACAAACAATTGATGTTCTTTAAGGGTTTGCAATACCACCATCAAATGACCCATATGGTAACCCTCATTCTTCAAATATACAAAGATATCATCAATAAAGACAACGACAAATGAATCTAGGTAATTCTGAAACACTCTATTCATTAGGTCCATAAATGTCGTCGAAGCATTAGTGAGACTGAAAGATATTACCAAGAACTCATAGTGCCATACCTATTCGAAAGGCCGTATTTGGTACATCCTAATTCTTATCCTAAGTTTGTAATACCCCAATCTCAAGTCAATTTTTGAAAATTAACTCACCCCTTAGAGTTAATCAAACAAGTCATCAATCCGAGGGAGAGGGTACTTATACTAATAGTGAACTTGTTGAGTTGTCTGTAATCAATACACATTCTCAAAGACCCATATTTTTTATTTACAAATAAAATCGGATCACCCCATGGAGAAATACTAGGCCTTATAAAACCATTATCTAGTAAATCCTTGATTTGAGCTTTCAAATCCTTTAATTCGGTCAAAGCCATCCAATAAGGAGGAATTGATATGGGATTTGTATCCGGTAGCAAATAAATGCCAAAGTAAATTTCCCATTTGGGAGGAATGCTAGAAAAGTCATTAGGAAAAACCTCCGGAAATTCACTCACTACGGGGACCGCTCAATAGGAGGAACTTCGGAGTCTAGCTCTTGGACTCTTTACAATATGGTATAGACAACCCTTCGAGATAATTTTACATGCTTTTAGGCAAGAGATAATACGACATCTAGGAATAGAATTTGCCCCCTTCCACTCAACAACAGCTTCATTTGGGAAGTTAAACCTCACTACTCTTGTCCTACAATCAATGGAGACAAAACATGCATGCAACCAATCCATACCCAATATAATGTAAAAATAGAACATACCAAGTTCTACTAGATCAACATAAGAAACTCTATTGGGCAACATTATAGGAAAATTTTTGTACACTCTTTTTGCAGCAACCGACTCACCCATTGAGTAGACACTATAAAAGGTTCATTCAAAATAACGGGTAAAATATCAATTTTTTTGCTACTAGAGGGGTAACAAATGATAAAGTAGCGCCGGGATAAAGTAAGGCATATACATCAATAGAGAAAACTTTTAACATATCGGTCACCACGTCAGGAAAAGTCTCTTCCTCACCCATAGAGTGGAGAGCATAGAAGTGGTTCTTCTTTGGGGCATCACTAGAATCACTTGGTTGAGCTTGACCACTACCTTGACCCTTCAAGTTTGGGAAATTTCTCTTCTTGTGACCACTCTTGCCACAACTAAAGCAATTATACATTCCCCTAAGGTAGTCACCATAGTTCTTTTTACCACACTTTCCACCAGTTGGCTTCTCGGTTGGTGAATTAGTATCTTTTCCCTTCTTAAATTTAGGGTTATACACCCTATCACCACTAGATTTTGGGAACTTGGAAGGGAGTTGATTTGAAACACGCTTCTTAAATCTAGCTTGTCTGGTATGTCAAGCCTATTCTTTGAAGAACCTCCATCAAATGATTTTGTTCTTTTAGCATCTCTACTCTTTTTATTGGCCCTTGACTCCTCAAACCTTCTTGCATGCACCATAAGATTGTTAATGTTCATGTTAAAAAACGACTGATTTGGTCTCTAGAATGGGAGACCAAAGAATAAGCATATTTGGACAACTTAATGATTTCCAAAGATTACTCATGGAAACTCCTTCCTCCATGGAAAAGGTTAATGAACTCCACCATTTTTTCCTCCTTCGTTTCCCTAGGAAAGAACCTATCTAGAAAAGTCGTCATAATGATCTCCCAAGTTACCGGACCACCCCTCAATGGCCTATTATGCCTCCATTGCACGTACCATGATTGTGCCATGTCCTTTAGTTTATAAGTAGACAACCCCATAGCCAAAAGTATTTTAGAGATTTCATTGATGAATTCTTGGGGGTATTCATCAACCCTAGACCCGTAGAAAGTAGGAGAGTTCATTTGAGTGAAGTTCCTTAGGCGGGAAGCCATAATAGTGACTTGTTGATGAGAACGGGGCACAACCTTTCGGTTGGCTTGGGCCGTCATAGCTTGGGCTTGGACGGTAGCGGCTTGAGCCAATTGAATGAGCGCATCCCTTATATATCCATCCATCAAGGGTGGAGGATTGACCGGATCTTAGTCAACATTAGCTTCTTCTTCAAATGGAGGAACTTGCTCAACACGGGGAGGATCTCCCGCATTGACAATTCCCTCTTTGAGTCTTTGAGCCAAATTCATTCGAGTGTTCATACTTCCTATTAGCACAACCATAGGGATTATATGCAAAAGCACATCATAAGTAAACTATAATGGTACGATATAGGATTTCCAAGAAAGAGAGTGATTCCTTGGTATCATATAGGTTCCTACTCGTAAGTGTGGCATGCTTCACAATTATGAATAAAATACTACATGGATGTGTTAGAGAGAGAGACATAACTCAACGATATTCAACCTCATGCTCTGATACCAAGTTTGTCATATCTACCTTTACCCTCCAGACGTAACTGGCGTCGTCGTCCTTATCACGGACTAAGACTAGCCTCTTAGTCTCATGTCATTAGATTTATAGGTTGAAATTGCAGAAAAATTTAAAACTTTTCATTACATCTACTTGGAGGTTTACATAGACGTGTAAATACAAATAATATATAGCTGTATCGAGTGTACATAGAACCTTCGTATAGGAAGGTTACATAGCCTTCTACTTTTATTACACATACATATATATAAGATAGAAAAATAGTCTCAAGGATTGTCTCATCTCATACAATCTAAACAATTATCACTATATGGGCATAACCCTACATAAACGTAAAGAAGCCACATATAGGATTATACAAGTCGTACAGAATGAAAGTGGAAAAAATATAAAAGTCTTAGAAAACAAAGCAACTTCATAAGAAAGTTATTGGTATCATTCCCGGTAGGTGAGGACCTACCCACTTGGATGATAGAGAATATCCAATACTTCTTCAAGTCATCCCGAATTAGCCTTCAATGACCGAAACCTAAAATGTTTGGGAAAAGGGAAGAAAATAGGGTTATTATTCCACATGTACTAAGTATGAGACCATATGCACATATAATGTCAAAACATTCTTAAAAGGGGATTTTAATCAAAACATGTCATTTTTCCCTTTCAAAAGCCTAATGCAAAGTCAAGAAAGTCATATCGATCAACCAAACATGCTTACTAACTCAAACACATAATATACATTCCAACATACTTAAAACCATAATTTACTACAACCCTATCATCAAGGAATAACGTCACAATAATGAATAAGAGTCAATCACATTATTATAATCAAGACAACTACAGATGAATCCTTATCGAGTCAACAAGTTCAACGACAAAGCAAAGCTTCATAACCTTGCTCAACCAAGTAGACTTAACAAGAAAACATAACTAATGTCCAACTTCACATAATAAAACATTTAAATGTACATTTCATCCTCTTTCAATAATATAGCCCAACACATACTCATAACTGAACTAATCAACATGTGGTATCAACAATGTGTAATCTGATCATGTACATGGCATATATCATCATAACATAAACACATATATAAGAACAACTTCCTAAGTCTCCCCTTAAATATAACTAGTGCAATGCTTAGGTAGAGTCCCATATCCTTACCTAGACTAAGATAGACCCCCTAAGTTATCCAAGTTAGAGTTCAACTATTTATTTCATTTTACCTTTCGAGAACATTTTTCCCTAACCGACATAGACCACATGAGCTTGTGTGGAATCCACTATCATAAAACCCTACACTGAAAAAAGGCAGACTACTTCCCAAGGTAGTACCAAAACAGGAAACATAGCAACTACATGTATCCACTAGCTAGTACTCCTATGGGTGCAACATAGATCAAGAACTAGGAGATATAGTTGGGACCCTCTTTATGTGCCATGCATTATAGTCTCCAATCTGAAAAGTAATTTCAAGTTCCTACTTTCCATATATGGGAAAGGACACTCCTCAATATAGTTCACTCGGTGTTAATCTAGAGTCCCTTTTTGAAATGTCGTTAAGCCTTTATTCATCAATCATAACATAGTTTAGTTCATAGGATCTACCCCTTGTATAATCATCATTATCAATAGCTCAATAAGAATTGTATGAGTATAAGTCTTTTCATCACAATTAATATAGGTTAGGTTAACACTTTAGAATTTAATAGCATATAAAGGAACATTAAATTTTTTTACCCTCCTTATATCACATACACCTTAATGAATTCTCACAACATAGTCAAGACATTTCAATTCAACATTAAACTTGTAATGCCCCAAAATGAACTAAGGTGAACTAGATCCTCGTGGTTGTTTATTGAGTCGATATTAGTGTCCTTAGGAAGTGTGTGAAGTTTGGTTAAGTTTGGAGTTCAATTGATCAAAAATGTCCATGGCGCTCGAAAAGTATGCCTTAGAATGTACTAGTGTGCCTTGTTGTTTTTAGACGAGTTTTACGTGTTCGTTTTACTTGAAATTTGCATTGAATGTTCCTAATACTTAGACGACTTAGTTTAGGGGTTTAACTTCCGTGAATGACCCCACCCAGGACCCACAAGGGGCCTCAATGAAGGGCCCAAGACTTGGGCAAAACCTGCCGAAAGCAGTGGCCATTAACGACCCCAATGACGGTCCGTTGGTCCCTCAATGGTATGTCGACTTAGGGCGTAGAATGTAACAGTGATTTAAAATTGTCCATGCTCCATTTGGATCTAAGTATCCACCAACGATACTCTACCAACGGTCCGTTGGCTTAACGACGGTCCATTGGTAAAGGCCCGTCGGTGAGGCATGCAATCTGTGAAGTTGCTACCAACTTGGGGTATTTTATATAAATACACCCCATGTCTTTTAAGACCATAGGTGGATAATTTAAGTTTTTTAGGTTATATTAGAATAGTTTTAAATCCTATACAGAGACAAGACCCCTCTCTTCAAAATATTAAAACTCTCTCTCTTTCTAAAGCCAAACTCTCTCAAGACTCCATTGAAAGCTAGAGATCAATGAAGGATAGGAGGGCTGGTTGGACGTGTCTCTTAATAAAAAACTGTTGTATTTTTTATTGCTTAAGTGATATATGTTATCCATTCTTGAATATCATTTAATTCAAGAAGCCAACTTTAAAAAAAGGTTTCTAAACTCCAACTCCTTCTAACTTTGAATTCTAGTAGGGGTCTTCTTGTATTGAACTTTTAATGGTTTAAATGTATTTAGTTTGGGTTGAATTAATGATTTTGATGTTAAAACTCTAATTAAACTCTTGTTTATGTATACTTCAACCTTTGGCTTGAAATTGGGTTATGTGAGCATGATTTGAGTAGATTATGAACTTGGGTCTTCTTGTATTTGTAATGTTGGTGTATTACTGCCAAAATGGCCTTAATATTGTTAAATATTGATAAATTGCTTATGAGTGATAATGGTTTGAATTTATGTTGAGTTGCTTTCATTATATAGTTCTTATTTTGAATTGATATTGAGTGGTATGGTCCATCTTATGAATGGCGGTGCCAATAGAGGAACTTGATGTTATTTATGTTTGTATATGTAATATTGAAGGTCTAAAATGTGAAATGAAGAGATATTGGACATGGGTCTTGTATTGTGTTTTGGTGTAGCTTGAATTGCATGCTTGACCTAGTTTAAGTCTAAATGAAGTATATGATTATGAGAAGCATGTAGGGTGTGTAACTTGATGAACCAAGGTTTAACTATGTGTAGAACTTGATGAAAATTAAATGATTCTTATATTAAAGGTGTGCACATGTACACATACACACACTTTGAAGGATGTAATATACCAAGTTGAGTAAAAAGGGGAATCTTGAGGTTGACACACTTAGTAAGTTGAGATGTGGTGTCTAGTAGCAATCTCTCTATTCCTAGTGAGCTTTGTATGATAGACTACTAGGTTATTAAATCTGTGAGGATTTATGACTTGCACCTAGAGGATAGGGAGGAGAGGTGAATTAAAATTCGTGAGTTTAGATGTTGTGTTTCCAAAGTATCTCTTGAGATGCTTTCTCCTCGTTAGTTGAGAATGAGTTACTTAATAGCAATCTTCTTATCCCTTAACTATGTGTCAACATAGGTGTAGCTATTGCGAAAGCCATGTAAAAGCTAAGAAGCATGACCTTACTCTAGGCAAGTGAGGATCCATCATCCTATAGTGGTTAATATCAGGATACAATGTATAGCTCTCATGGTCTATGTCTGTTAAGAAAATCCCCCACAAAGCATTGATTGAACTAACCCTTCGAAAAGAATGTACTACTTAGGGTAGGTGGTGGTATGTGACGCTATCTACTCATTACACTAGGTAGGACCTTCCGAAAGGGAAGACTTGTACATTCTTGTGTACCAACCCCATACTTTTCTATACTTTATAGGTATAGGTTGGAAGCTTTTGAAGGTTTGAAGGATAGAAGGAAGAGCTTGGAAAAGTTTCTCTCAAGGCAAAGTATGTCCTCATATATTTGAGGGCATAATCCTTTTCTTACTTTTTATTTAAAGACTTGTTATGTATTTTACTTAATTATAGAGGGCCATGTCCCTAAGATATTGTGTATCTTTAAGTTGGCTTGTGACGATGAAATTCTCTAAGTATTTATGAAAGATTGTCTTTTATTAATTATTTGTGAAAAATTTTAAATTTCTGCGCTACTTTTCATGTCTTATGTGCTGAATGCTAGTTAGAGGGCTTGTACAAGACCCAAAAGGGTCAAGTATGCCCGATAAACGAGGGTTCTCCCTAACTTCTAGGGGGTGCTTTCGTGTCTTGACAATACCACCCTATCAATCCTAATAGAAGGCATACGCCAATATAATATCATGACTTAAACCACAATTAATCACAATTGGAAGTAAAGATAGAGATTCTAAGACTTACGAAGTCTTCCTTATAATTCATCATCAAGGTCTTACCATCAACCGATAACTCAGCCAAATCAGGGGAGTAACATCATCACACAATAATAAACAATAAGATAACAAGTCCAGTTGCATATCTATAACACAATTGAACACTAGATTATAACTTAAGACAAGATACATAAGCCAATTTCACAATATACTTCATGCCCTAAATCACATCTCAAGAACTAGAATAATAGGCCTATAATTCATCTCAACTTATTAATAATAACACCATAGGAAAGTACTATAATCAATAACTAAATCAATTCATTGGTCACAATACAATATAAGTCAAGATTACAACCTTGGGTTAGGGGTGAAAGACCACATTCCACAATATGCATTAAACTATGATAATTAACCCTATTTAAGTTCAATTACATGTTATTACATCCATTATAACCTAAAGAAAACATAAACAACTTAGTTGACAACATCAATTTCGTAATTGGATGAAACCCATAAGAAAACTCAACTTTTGGAAACTATTTTGAAGGAACCCTTAGAGGAAAGAGTCTCAAAAGGTTAATTAGATCTCATACCTTAAAGTTTGATGAAGAATGGATGGTGAATTCATACCTTTTCCATCCCCAAACCCTTATCCTTGCTAGTCTTCAATGGTGAGTTCAAGTAGAGAGAGAGAGAGAAGAGAAAGAAGGAAGAGAGTTTGTGTTTTAGAGTTCTCTTTAGTTTAATTGGGGTTGGGGTTTTTATATGGATTTTTAAGTTAGTTAATCAGTCTCCTCTTAGTACCTAACTAACCCCTAAACCACCTAATTAATTATATGAAATAATATAATAACGTGCAGAAAACAAACTCTTCATAGATGAAACCTCACCGACGGGCCGTTTGTGAACCTTCAGACCCTCACCCCTCCATCCTGCACTCCATCGATGAGTTCAGAGACTGTGCAGGCGGGGGACTTCCACAACTTGTCTAAGCATGGGAAGAAGTTTGCATCGATGCTCCATTAGTACACACAATGATCGTAGGTGGTCCAGTCGATACACAGTGCCCAGGCAGTGTTGCTTCAAACGCAAAGGTCCTCCTCAAGGGCCCTTGGTTGGTCCTTGGGGAATCGTAACAAGACGTTTCGACCATGAAACAACTCAAACCCCTATTAAATACCTTTTTACTAATTTTCATTCATTTACAACTCTTAAAAGATAGTCAAATAGTCTAAGGAATGCTAGTACCTCTTAGAGCCAACTTCAAAATGTCATGGACGTTCTTAAACGTTTTCGTTCTTAAATGTCCTAAATGACCTAAAATCCTTAAAATGGACTTAAAAACAATACTTAGACCTCATGAAATCTATGTTAGGCTTTAAGAATGGTCTTGAATATCAAAGTTATACAAACCTTCATGATCTCCCCACCTTGGCCGTGATCATGACTACGAGCCGTGGTCATGCTCGTGAAGGGTGAGGCAGTAGCCTCCCTTCTTGGGCAACCTTGGCTTCTTGGATTTGACTTGCCCTTGAAATTTGGCGTTGCTCATTTGGCCTTGCTTCCATAAGCCCTCCATTGGAACCAAAGTTCATCACTTTCACCTCATCATGATTAATCCTTTGTTACCTTCTCAAAACCATTAAGGCACCACATTAGTCCAAGTAAAATATTTACAAGACGACGTGGACGTTCCTTGAATTTGTAAATCAAACATATTCTAAATGATTTATAATTATTATTTTTAATCTTAATAACAATATTACAAACCATAGGCACTCATGTGAGGCTCTAGATTATGCATTAGACTTTTGGAGGATTACATTGTCCCCCCTTAGGAACATTCGTCCCTAAATGACACTAATATTCTTTAAAAGGATGGAATAGACTCAATACTATCAGACTAACTAATAAAAACATATTAAAACGCAAGTGACAATTCAAAATTATTATGACACATGATCTTCTACACAATGCAACTCAAAACATCATTTTCAACTCATAAGAGTTCAACATTTATTACATGCTTATTCATTATGCCAAAACTTTCTTCCACACATATCAACATGTTCTATATAATCATGAACGCACAATATACCAAAGTACTCCAAATAAGTTCACATCAAGTAAAAGAGCATTTCTCCAAATAAGTTCACATCAAGTAAAAGAGCATTTTCTTGGAAACTTTAATTTAAATTGGCATATTTCACTGTAACTTATTGTAACAAAACATCAAATTCACCTTTTTACAAAAACTTAAGGCAATTTAAAATAAATTCATTATTTTCACTATAAACAGGAACAACAAACCTTAGTTGTCAAATAGATGGGGGTAATGGGATTTCATATCGGCCTCTACCTCCCATGTTGCACCCTCAATAATGTGGTTCTTCCATAACACCATTACGGAAGCCACCTCTTAGTTCCTTAACTTCTTTACTTGTCTATCCAAGATTTCAACCAGAACCTCCTCATAGGAGAGGTTCTCTTGAACACCTAGACCCCGAATAGGAAGAGTATACTTGGGATCACCGATACACTTCTTAAACATGGAAAATTGAAAAAATGGATGAATCAAAAGCAATTCAATAGGTAACCTTAACTCATATGCAACCTTAACAATCTTTTTCAAAATTTCATAAGGACCCACATAACGAGGAGTCAACTAACCTTTCTTGAAAAATCTCATCATCCCTTTCATAGGAGAAATTTTTATATACACTTTATGACCTTTTTCAAACTGTAATTCTCTTCTCATATTGTTGGCATAAGACTTTTACCGGATATAGGCTGTTTTCAAGCGGTTCCTTACGATAAGAACTTTTTTCAATGTCTTATGAATACATTCGGGACCCAAAAGTGAAGAATTGTCCACTTCAAACCATCCAATTGGAGATCTACATCTCATATCATACAAGGTTTCATAAGGAGCCATAGATATATATGAATAGTAACTATTGTTGAAAGAAAATTCAACCGAAGGTAAGTTTTATCCCAATTTACCTTGAATTCAATTATACAAGATATAATCATATCTTTAAGGGTTTCAATAGTACATTCCTCTTGACCATCCGTTTGGGGATGAAAAGCGGTGCTTAACTTCACCTTGGTACCCAACCTTTTTTGAATGACCTCCAAAACCTAGATGTGAATTTTTCACCCCTATCCGATATGATGGATAATGGAATACCATGGTGACACACAATATTATCTATGAATAGCCATGCAAATTCCTCCGCAGAGTATGTGGACTTTATGGGAATAAAATGAGCGGATTTGGTTAACCTATCCACAACCACCGATATGGAGTCATATTGCTTTTTTGTCCAAGGCAACCCTACCACAAAATCTATATTAATGTCTTCCCATTTCCAATTAGGAACTTGGATTTCTTCAAGTGAACCACACATCTTTTGGTGTTCGGTATTAACATGTTGGCAATTTGGACACTTTGCAACAAATTTCGCTGTCCCTTTTTTAAGCCTTCCCACCAAAACACTTCTCTAAGGTCATGATACATCTTTTTAGAACCTGGATGAATGGAGTAACGGGACCCATGATCTTTATCAAGAATCAGATTCCTCAAGACATCTACATTGGGAACACAGAACCTTCCTTGATACCTCAAGATTTCACCCCCCAAGGAGAATGAGTCATTAAGTTTGCCAATAACTGACTCCTTCAACTCCATCAATGGTTGATCAATGTATTGTTTGGATTTCACCTCAACCACAAAAGACAATTTAGAGTTATGATGGACAATAAAACCATTATTCGGAGCATCTTCCCATCTAACACCGAAACGAGCTAACCTATGAACATCTTTCACTAGGTGTTTCTTGTCTTCTTCTACATGAGACACACTACCCATTGTCATACGACATAGAGCATCCACAACCACATTGTCCTTGCAGGGGTGGTAGACAACACTCATGTCGTAATCTTCAACAATTCCAACCACCTTTTTTGGAGATTAAACACCTTTTGAGTAAACACATATAGAAGACTATTGTGGTCGGTATACACATCAACATGAACACCATAAAAATTATGCCTTCATATTTTTAAAGCAAATAGCACGATTGTTAACTCAAGATCATGAGTTTGATAATTCTTCTCATGCACCTTGAGTTTTTTAGAGGCACAGGTTACTACTTTCGCATGTTGCATAAGGAAAAACCATAGCCCACTAGGGATGCATCACAATATACAACGAAGCCCTTGGTACCCTCCGGTAAATTCAATATAAGAGCAGAAGTAATACTATCTTTTAAAATTAGGAAGCTTCTTTCACATGCCTCGGACCACTCAAATTTTGAACTCTTTGTGGTCAATGTAGGCAAGGGAGAAGCAATGTACACAAAAACATCCACAAACCTCCTGTAATAGCCCGCTAGACCAAAGAAACTCCTAATGTCAGTTGGTGTCAACGGTCTGGGCCAATTTTTCACCGCCTCGTTTTCCTTGGATCAACCTCACCTCCCTTACTAGAGATGAAATGACCAAGAAACACCACTGACCTCAACGAAAACTCATATTTTCTATACTTGGCATATAGTAGGTGTTCCTTAAGCACTTGTAAAACCACTCTCCAATGGACTATATGTTTACCCTCATTTTTCGAATATACCAAGACGTTGTCAATAACAATGAATCTAGGTATCTTTGAAACACCCTATATATGAGGTCCATAAACGCCGGTGGGGAATTAGTGAGACCAAAGGACATTGATAAGAATTCATAGTGACCATATCTAGTTTGGAATTCCATTTTTGGTAGATCCTCACCTCTCACCCTAAGTAGGTGATACCCCGATCTAAAGCCAATCTTACAGTAGCTTTCCCCTTGGAGTTGATCAAATAAATCATCAATTCAAGGGAGAGGATAATTGTTTTTGATTATGAGTTTATTGAGTTGGCGATAATAAATGCACATTCTAAGGGACCAATCCTTCTTCTTCACAAACAAACCAGAGCACCCCATCGACAAATACTAGGTCTAATGAAACATTTTTCTAGTAAGTCTTTGAGTTGAGCCTTCAACTCTATTAATTCCGCCGGAGCCATTTGATTACGAGGATATGAAATGGAATTGGTATCCGATAGCAAGCCAATACCAAAATCAATTTCCAGTTGGGGAAGGATTCTGAGAAGATCATTAGAAAAGACCTCCAAAAATTTCTTTACTACGGGGACTAACTCAATGGGAGGATTTTTGGAGTCTAAATCATTCACTCTTATAATGTGATATCGACACCCTTTTGGGATCATTTTATAAGTCTTAATACAAGAGATAATACGACCTCTAGGAATAGAAATTCTCTTCTTCCACTCTAAAACAGGTTCATTTGGAAAATTGAACTTTACAATTCTAGTTCTATAATCAATGGAAGCAAAAAAATCATGCAACCAATTCATCCAAAAAATAATGTCAAAATATACCATATAAAGTTCTACTAATTCAAGATGATTAACTCTACTGGGCAACATTATAGGACAATTTCAATATACCCTCTTTGCCACACCCAAAACTATTATCCATCCCAACAAGGGAACAACCATAACGCTTCTTGCTACACATTCCACAAGTTGGCTTCTTTCTTGGTGAGCTAGTACCTCTTCCCTTTTTACACTTACTGTTAGACACCCTATCATCACGAGCCTTAGGAACTTTTGTAGGAACATGATTATAAAAATTATTTTTGAACCTAGGATTGTCTTTGATATCAAGACTACCCTTTGAAAGACCACCATCATAAGACCTAGCCCTATTGGCGTCTCTACTCTTCCTAATAACCCTTGTCTCTACCACTTGTTGAGCATTAATCATGAGATGAGAAATGTTCATATTATCATATATCATAGCTGAACGACATTCGTCTTTCAAGTCATCTGACACCCCTTTCATAAAGCGGCTTATTTCATCCATAGGGTCCGAAACCAAAGAAGGAGCATACTTTGACAATTTGGTAAATTTCAAAGAATAGTCAAGTACACTCATACCTCCTTGAAGAATGTTGATGAATTCTTCCACTTTAGCTTCCTCTGCTATCAAGTAAAGAACCTATCACAAAAAGTCTTCTTTAAAATCTCCCATGTCACCGGTCCACACCTTAAGGGCCTATTGTCTGTCCATTGGACGTACCAAGTTTGGGACACATCTTTGAGTTGGTAAGTGTCTAATTCGACCTTCTCATTGGTATTTAACTCCATGACATAGATAATCTTGTAGGTTTCATCAATGAAGGTTTCATCAAGGAACTCTTGTGGGTATTTCTCCACTTTGGACCCATAGAAAGTAGGGGGATTCATCTTTGTGAACTTCCCCAAATAGGAGGCCATGGTGCCAACATGTTGGTTTCCTCCGGGTACCACCTCTAGGGTAGCTTGGGTCGTCATTGCTTGTGATTGAGTAGTGACGACTTGTGATTGTGTAGTACTGTCTTGAGACATTTGGAGAAAAGCTGCCCTTAAGTCCCCATCTGTCAAAGGAGGAGGACTGACCAGAGCTTGGTCATCATTAGCAACTTCTTCAAGAGAGGGACTTGATTATCTCAGGGAGGAACCCCGCCATTTGAAATCTTATTATCAAGTCTTCTAGAAGCTGTTCTTCCGCTTTTCATAGCCTATAATCACAATGAAAGGATTAGATACAAAGGGAACATAGAGTCAAGACTCTCGAGGCACTATATTGGATTTCGAAGAAAATGAAAGTTTCCTAAGCATCATATAGTTTCCTATTCATAAGTATGGCTTGCTTCACAATTATGAATAGGAATCTACATAGACATGGTTAAATGAGACATTGACTCTAAAAATATTAAACTTGATGCTCTGATACAAATTTTTTCACATCCGCGGAGTACCCCCTAGACGTAATCGGCATCTTCTTCCTCGGAGAGGACTAGTACTAGACTCTTAGAATTCATCATAAAATTCATAGGTTAAAAATGGGGAAAAATTAAAAACTTTTCTTCAATATCTATTATGACATTTACATATATTCAAGTCGAGTACACATAGATCCTTCGTATAAGAAGATTACATAGTCTTCTACTTTTATGGCACACACACACACATACACATATATATATATACACACACACATATATATATATACACACACACACAGATATATATATATATATATATATATATAAGATATAACATAGTCTTAAAATGGATGTCTCATCTCATAACCATCCAAACAAGAGTATAACAACTGGGTACATCAATACAAAAATAGCCACATATAGGCTATACAATATTTAGTACTCATATGAAAGGAAACGAACAAAGTGTTTTTATGGCTAATCAACATCCAATGCTAAAAAGTGGCTATTGTGCTCGAAGTGGTCAGGACCTACCCAACATGGAGAATAAGAATTCAAATCTTACTTCAAAAATTGTAATACATCCTTCAACGACCGGAACCTAAATTTTCGAAAAAGGGGAGAAAAGGGGTTAGCACATAACTTTTACTATGTATAGAACCATATGCACACACAACATCGAAATCATGCTAAAAAGGAACTTTTCATTAAAGACTACTAATTTAATTTGAAAAGACTTATGCACATTCCATAACCAATCCAAATCAATAGTACATATTCATTAAGTCAAGACCATGTACATCACACGACCGATAATGCTACGTCTAGTCAAGTCAACATTCATATCAACATAATTGAGCACATAATCAAGACAACTATATCATCAAGTCATAACAACAACAAGTATGCATAAGAGTTCATACCATCATAATCAAAGCAAGACTATTACTTAGGAACAATCATTATGTACACTAGTCAAATGACAAAGCAAAGCCCCATAACCTCATTCAATCAAGTAAGCCTAACAAGAATCATAAACATTGTCCAACTTCACATAGCAAATTATTAAGTGTAGCTAACATTATACTTTAGCAATAGAGACCAAACACATGTTCATAAGTGAAACAAACATCACATGGTGTTATTAACATGTAAGATCATCATATACATATCATTTGAATTTTTAAGCATATACGTACATAATAACATTCTTCTAAGACTTACCTCAAGGCTAACTAGTGCAATGTATAGGTAAAGTACCATATCCCTACCTAGACTAAGGTCATCTAGTTAGAGTTCATATTACGTAATTTTACCTTTTGGAAACATCTTTCTTTACCCAACATAGAACACATGAGCTAATGTGGAATCCAGTGTCATGGAACAATACGTCGAAAGACGGCAGAGTACTTGCAAAGGTAGTACCAAAACATGAACATAGAATCTATGTGGATCCATTAGCTAGTATTCCTATGGGGGCAACAAAGTTCAAGAATGAGGAAATGTAGTTGGGACCCTCTTTATGCTACATTCATTATAGTCTCAAATATCATCAGTACATTAGTGATCCTACCTTCCCTACGTGGGAAGGAACACTCCTCACTCTACTTCACTTGGTGCTAAAATAGAGTCCCTTTTGAAATGTCTTTGAGTTTTTAGTAAACATTATAACTTAGTTCAGGTCATAGCATCTATCGCTGATGTAGTAATAGTCATAGATCAATAAGAACTGCATGAGTATTTTCCTTTCATTACAATTCATACACGTAAGGTTAGCACATTTACATAATAACATCATGATAAGGAACATTGGTAAGTTATCACCATCCTTATCACATTTACATCTTAGCCAACAACTCACAAATCATAGTTCAAGACATACCAATTCAACATTTTACCAACCCTTAATAATCTTATCATAAGGTATACTTCAATATAACTTCATCACTAAACACAAGTAATCATAATTGAAGTAAAGGTTTGAGATCACAAGACTTACCCAATCTTCTTCATAATCCATCATCCATGGTTTTACCATCAACCAATCAGTTCCACTCTAATATAGGTGTAACAACATTATAAATTAGTAATCCATATAGCACTAAGCCAATTGTATCATCACCATCTCAATCAACTTCAATACATAACATAGGGTTTGAGGGAAAAGGGTTCGTAATGATTTCTTCAAGAATTAGGTCTAATCCCAACAATACATGTCTATAGGTCGTCCATAGAATAAATGAGAAATATACATCAATCAACACACTCACTAATTCCTCTTAAATTAACAAATAAGAACCAAGATTTGGAGGATTTAGGGAAAGGACATGATCTATACAAAATTCCCACAATTAACATCAATTACACAATAATCTATATTAGATTTGTCATCAGAAATCATAATTCAACACAATCAATCATCACTTTAGACTTTAGAAGAAAACCCACTTGTAGAAAAAAAAACCTAAGAATTAGGGTGATTGAAATTAAACTTTGAGAGGGCCTCTTGGGGAAAGTAATACCAAGAGTGAAAAACCCAAACTTTAATGAAGCTTTTCCATCAAAAATTGTCTAGAAACCTTGGAGACTTTTTCTTCTTCCTCAAGCTTCATGTTCTTCAATAGAGGATGAATGGGGAGAAGTGAGAGAAATTTGGATTTCAATTTGAGTTTGTGTTTTTGAGTTGGAATTGAATGAAAATTGACCTAAACTCAATATATAGTCCACCCCAAAAATACCCAAACTACCCCTCATTAAGTTTGACTTCTAAAAGTGAAGTCCAAATTAACTATACTGTGAATCTCCCATCCATCACCATGCCCTACTTCATCGTATGTGAAGTCCACAACGGATCATGGCGGTGGTCGTGGAATGGTGATGCAATAGCTCTTTCAAATACCCCTCCCCATTTTTCGCACCTATGTAGGACCACAGAACACCTTGCTCCCTTCCGTGAATATGTGTCACGGCCCGTCAAGTGTATTGTGGTGGGTGCCTTGACAAATTCTCCTCATTTTCCTAAGGCATTTTAATGACTAAACACTTCCTTCCGTCAAGTGCACCACGAGTTATGACATGACTCGTGGTACCTTTGACAGTGGCTAAGTCATAAGACCTCCATTCCCCTATAGACAACTAACCTTCACGAGCTCCCCACCATGGTCGTGGTCATGCTCATGAAGGGTGAGGTAGTATCCTCCCTTCTTGGGCAGCCTTGGCCTCTTGGATTTGGCTTTCCCTTGAAGGTTGGCACTCCTCGCTTGGCCTTTCTTTCTTAAGACCCCCATTGTCACCTAATTTCATCACTTTCACATCATCATGATTAATCCTTAGTTATATCCTTATAACCATCAAGGTACCACATTAGTCCAAGTTACAAATATACCGAATGTCGTGGACATTTCTTGACATTTTAACTCAAACATGTTTTAAATGATTTATATTTATTATTATTAAGCCAAATAACAGTGTTACAAACCTTAGTCACTCATGTGGGGCTCTAGATTAGGCATTAGACTTTTTGAGTATTACACAAACATTAATAATAAAGACACACCAGGACTCCCATTTCAAGTGTCTACTTGTACAATGGATAAATAGTATCCCATATGACCATTACCCTATATAGTATACTCTTTGGGAGACTTAGTTCATTACATTATTTTGTGGGCCGTACCTTTAACTGACATTGACCATGAGAGCTAGAAAATGAATCCCGATATTAACCTCTATCAGATGAGGGATCCCACTTGCCTACGGTGGGGTCATTTTCTTAGCCTTTACATGGATTTTCCAATAGCTACACCTATGCGGGCTAATAGTTAGGGGATAAGGAGATTGATTCTAAGTAACTCATTCTCTACTAACAAGGATTACTCATCTCAAGAGGTACATTGGGTACGACATTTCTACTCATAATGTGTACCCACCCCTTCTTCAAATCCTTTTGATGCTAAGCATAACTCCCCAACAGAGTCTTAAACATTCATAAATATAGGTTAAGGGATAGGTAATAAGTACCATATCTCAACTCAGGAGGGGTACCTATGCCTAGAGGTTACATTGGACACCACATCTCAACTCACGAAGGGTATCTAACCTCCAACCTATCCTAGAAAGCTCTTGGAAATAGTGGTTTCTACTAAAAACTTTATATCAACTCACGAAGAGTGTTCACCCCAAAACTTTCCTTTTCATTCGCATTCTTTAGCTTCATTAATTTATTCAAAGTGTGAGTGTGTGTGTACATGTGAGCAAACCTTTCACATAATCACTATTTTCATAAAATTGACTTCTAAACATGCTTACATCTTCAATCATCTCGTTACACACTTTAACATGCTTCACATATAAAAATACCTCATTTAGAAATAGTCTCTACAATCATACATTTCAAGCTTCATAAATCACATCAACAAGAACATCATCATTATCACTTTACGTCACATAGAAGCATGCCTTCATGGCCATACTCACATTACACATATAAATACACATTTGTATACTTTAAGTAAACACCACCGCCAAAGGTGGGCCACACCACTCAAAAGCATTTCACAATAAGAACCAAACAAGATAACAAATTTACCATTCTTTAAAGCTTTAACCACCTATTAAAAATTTCTTCAATAATTCATTATAAAATAGCCCTTAGGGAAGCAGCTAAAAAACAATATAACCATCAATAAAACATATTTCTAACATCCTCTAATCATGATCATTAAATCCATTTCATAAGCTAAAAGTTGATAATTGTAACGACCTGTCTTGTCGTTTTGAGCAGCAGATTTTATTTCTGGAAAAACTGGCTGAGACGACAGACCCCACGACGGACCCCACGACGGACCGTCATGGGCATGACGGACCATCGCAGGGTCTCGTTTCGAAACACTTAGAAATTCTGAAATTGGGTACTAAAAATCGACTCTCTGAACTTCGTGACGGAATGGCAGGACGGACCGTCACAGGCGTGACGGACCGTCACAGACTCATTAGTGGAAATCTAGTCTCTGAACCTTGCGACGACCTGCAGGACGGACCGTCGCAGGCACGAAGGGCCGTCACAGGCTGCATAATCTCAGTCTGGGTCGGATTTCTTTAAGTAATTTAAGGGACGTTTTGGACTATTCTTGCCTTAATTTTCAGTTAATGGGTTAATGTTAATAAGTATAATTACTTGGGGGTTAAAAGAGGTAACCTTAAGTTAATTAGTGGGTTATTATTGCCATCTTTTATTCTTAATTATATGCTAATTAGGGTAAAAGAAAGAGGGTTTGAATAAAGAAAATAGAAAGAACAAAGAGAAAAAGGGAGAGTCGAACGAGAGAGGAGAAACGAAGAGGAATACACAAGGCTTTGGGAAATTTCTTGCTTGATCACTAGTCTTCGGTGGAGGTAGGTTATGGTTTTCATGCTATTCGTAGTAACCTCTTAATAGTGAATGATATGTATTGATAGTATTGTAAACCCTGCTATGTGCTTAATTGTATGCTTGCATGAATATGATTATGTAATTGTGAATAAATAAGCATGATGAAGCTATTGAATCCCAAATCTTGAAAAGAAACCCTAATCTACTTTGTTAATGATGATGCCTTGGTATAAAAGAAGGCTTGATGAACGAAAGTGGTGAGAATTAGGATCGAAGTGTCACGTTCCGACACCAGGATAGTATATGGATCGGGTGCCACGCTCCGGTACCAGGATAGAATTAAGGGATCGGGTGTCACGAACTGACACGTAGTATTAGGGGGACCGGGTGTCATGAATCGACACGTAGATTTAGGGGATCGGGTGTCACGAACCGACACGTAGATTTAGGGGATCGGGTG
The DNA here is from genome assembly GCA_027705065.1 of Solanum peruvianum. Classification (NCBI taxonomy): domain Eukaryota; kingdom Viridiplantae; phylum Streptophyta; class Magnoliopsida; order Solanales; family Solanaceae; genus Solanum; species Solanum peruvianum. Next base: position 40,464,189 of record JAKWJD010001761.1, read on the forward strand.
TCACGAACCAACACGTAGATTTAGGGTATCGGGTGTCACGAACCGACACATAGAATTAGGGGATCGGGGTGTCACGTTCCGACACATAGTAGTAGGGGATCAGAGTGTCACATACCGACACAAGAGGAATAGAGATTAATGAGGGAGCGGAGTGTCACGTACCGACACAAGAGGAATATGGATAATGAATCTTGAAAGATGCTAGTGTACTCAATCTAATGAATCTAATCCCCAAATGAGTATGGTATTGAGGCTTGAGTCCTCATGTGTGAACTTGACGGTAATTGTTAATGATATAGTACTTGTTGTTGCTACATGTTGAGTATCATAGTTGATTTTATAATATTACTTGATATATATTGTTTTCTATTTTGAGTTGGCCGATGATATCTACTCAGTACCCGTGTTTTGTACTGACCCCTACTTTTATGTTTTCTTCTTTGTATTTGTGGAGTGCAGCAAACGTGCCGTCGTCTTCAACTCAACAGTAATTCTAGCCAGTCTTCACTACATCGGAAATTCAGGGTGAGCTAATGCTTCTAGCTTGGACTGGATCTTCTTCTTCAAGTCTTGATGCCTTGAGCTTTCGGCATGGACTAGCTTTTATTTGTTTTAGCTTCTTAGACATTTTTAGTTTAGAAATTTGAGGATAGATGTTCTTGTGATGATGAATTCCAGATTTTGGGAAATAATAGATGTTGAATTTTAATAGTTATTGAATTGGTTCTTATTAATGAGTTTAAGTCTTCCACATTACTTTCTGTTGATATTATATTGAAATGATAAGGGTTAGATTGGTTGGTTCGCTCACATAGGAGGGTAAGTGTGGGTGCCAGTCGCGGTCCGGTTTTGGGTCGTGACAAACTTGGTATCAGAGCATTAGGTTCGTTGGTCTCATCACACAACAATGAGTCTAGTAGAGTCTTAAGGAACGGTAGGGGGACGCCTTTACTTTTTTTGAGAGGCTATAAGACTTTTGGAAAATTCCTTTCTTTCTTTATTTCTTTCATGCTATTACTTGGATCCAATTGGTATCTAGGTGATACAAATTGGTATCTGACCATCTTGACTCTATTTCGCAGATGGTTAGAACTAGAGCAACGACTGTGCCAACACCAACACCGGCAAGACAAGAAACGTCTGAGCCAGCCACTGGGGCTGTAGCTCGAAGAGGAGTAGCGGCAAGAGGCCGTGGAAGAGGTCGTGGGAGGACGTCCTCTAGAGGAAGAGGACAGTCACCTAGCCCATCTGGTACTAGGGCGGTGACTCCTCCACCAACTGAGGAAGTGGTAAGAGAGGGTGAGGAAGGGGAGAATGAACAAGTGCAAAATGAGGAATTGCCACCCCAACCTACCCCAGAGATGATCAATCAGGTTCTTGCTTATCTTAGCGGGTAATCTGATCAGGGTTAGGCACCTCCAGTGTTTTCTGCACCAACACCTCCGGTTTCAGAGGTACGACATGCCGCTGCTGGGGCTCCCCATATGGATGCCTCATTGGAAATAGGCACTTTTCCTCGGTTGACTACGGGGCCCATAATGACAAACGATCAGCATGAACTTTTCAGTAAGTTCTTAAAATTGAAACCTCTAGTCTTCAAGGGTGCTGAATCTAAGGATGCCTACGATTTTCTAGTTGACTGTCATGAGCTACTACACAAAATGGGTATAGTAGAACGGTTTGGTGTTGAGTTTGTGACTTATCAGTTCCAAGGAAACGCCAAAATGTGGTGGCGGTCACATGTAGAGTGTCAACAAACAGAGGCACCGCCTATGACTTGGGCCTCATTCTCTAGCTTGTTTATGGAGAAGTATATCCCCTGAACTTTGAGGGATAGGAAAAGAGATGAGTTCTTGAGCCTCGAGCAAGGTAGGATGTCGGTTACTGCATATGAGGCTAAGTTTCATGCACTATCCAGATATGCCACCCAACTTTGTTTCAGTCCACAAGAGCGGATTCGCCGTTTTGTGAAGGGGTTGAGGTCAGAGTTGCGGATTTCAGCCTTACAGGTAGCGGCTACGGCAAAATCCTTCCAAGAAGTGGTAGATTTCGTGGTAGAGGTGGAAGGAGTGAAGCCAGATGAATTCACCATGGCATCGACATCAAAAAAGTTTCGAAAGGGAGGTGAGTTTAATGGTTCTTACTCTAGAGGACAGGGTTCCGGAGGTTACTCAGTTCGACCAATTCAGTCTTCACTACAGACTGTAGTTGGGGGTCCACCTCAGACCGGTCAACACTTCTCTGAGAGACCTATGCTTGACTCTAGAGAGTGTTATGGATGTGGAGAGACTGGACATATTAGGAGGAATTGTCCAAAATAGAGTTATAGACCCCCAATAGCTAGAGGTAGAGGTGGTCACGGTAGAGGCCGTTATTTTGGAGGACGTGGTGGTCACCAAAACGGCCGGGGTGATGGGCAAACTGGAGCCACTACATCACAGCATGGTAGGGGCAATGGACAGACAAACGATAGGGCCCATTGTTACGCTTTCCCTGGGCGGTCTGAAGCGGAGGCATCTGATGCTGTCATCACAGGTAATCTTTTGGTTTGTGATTGCATGGCTTCTGTATTGTTTGATCCCGGATCCACATTTTCTTATGTATCTTCCTCATTTGCTAATGGTCTAAATTTACATTGTGAATTACTTAATATGCCTATTCGTGTGTCTACTCCGGTGGGTGAGTCTGTGGTAGTTGAAAAGGTATATAGGTCTTGTTTGGTGACTTTCGTGGGGTGTAACACTTATGTAGATTTGGTTATCTTAGAAATGGTTGACTTTGATGTAATTCTGGGTATGACTTGGCTTTCTCCGAATTTTGCGATCTTGGATTGTAATTCTAAAACTGTGACGTTAGCCAAGCCTGGGACAGACCCGTTAGTGTGGGAGGGCGACTACACTTCCAATCCGGTTCTCATCGTGTCCTTTCTTTGTGCTAAGAGGATGGTTAGTAAGGGTTGTTTAGCTTTCTTGGCACATCTCAAGGATGACACTACCCAAGTACCTTCAATCGAAACGGTTTCGGTAGTCCGTGAGTTTTTGGATGTGTTCCCTGCAGATCTTCCTGGTATGCCACCGGATAGGGATATTGACTTCTGTATTGATCTTGAACCGGGTACTCGCCCCATTTCCATACCCCTTTATAGAATGGATCCCGCGGAGTTAAGAGAGTTAAATCCCCAACTTCAAGAGTTGTTGAGCAAAGGCTTCATTAGACCAAGTGCATCTCCTTGGGGTGCTCCTGTTTTGTTTGTGAAGAAGAAGGATGGGAGTTTTCGGATGTGCATAGACTACTGGTAGTTGAACAAGGTAACTATTAAGAACAAGTATCCTCTTCCTCGCATTGATGACTTGTTCGATCAGTTACAAGGTGCGAGTGTCTTCTCTAAGATTGACTTGAGATCCGGTTATCATCAATTGAAAATACGGGCAACGGACGTGCCAAAGACTGCTTTTCGAACCAGGTATGGGCATTACGAATTTGTAGTGATGTCTTTTGGTCTTACGAATGCCCCTGCTGCGTTCATGAGCTTGATGAATGGGATTTTTAAGCCATATTTGGATCTCTTTGGGATCGTGTTTATTGATGATATACTGATATACTCTAAAAGTAAGAAGGAACATGAGGAGCATTTGAGAATTGTATTGGAAATGTTGAGGGAGAAAAAGCTTTATGCCAAGTTCTCTAAGTATGAGTTTTGGCTAGAGGCAGTGTTCTTCTTGGGGCACGTGGTTTCTAAGGATGGAGTGATGGTGGATCCTTCTAAGATTGAGACAGTGAAGAATTGGGTAAGACCTACTAATGTGTCAGAAATAAGGAGCTTTGTTGGGTTAGCTAGCTACTACCGCCGATTTGTCCAGGGATTCTCTTCTATTGCTTCCCAATTGACGAACTTGACTAAGCAGAATGTTCCATTTGTATGGTCGGATGAGTGCGAAGAAAGCTTTCAGAAGCTCAAGACCTTACTGACTACCGCGCCTATCCTTACCTTGCCAGTAGAGGGTAAGAACTTCATTGTTTATTGTGATGCATCCTATTCTGGTTTGGGTGCAGTGCTAATGCAAGAGAAGAGTGTAATTGCTTATGCTTCAAGGCAATTAAAGGTGCCTGAACGTAACTATCCGACCCATGATTTGGAATTGGCTGCGGTAGTATTTGCATTAAAGCAATGGAGGCACTATTTATATGGGGTTAAGTGTGAGGTCTATATGGATCATCTTAGCCTACAGTATGTCTTTACTCAGAAAGATTTGAACTTGAGACAAATGAGATGGATGGAACTACTGAAGGACTACGATATCACTATTTTGTATCATCCAGGAAAGGAAAATGTTGTGGCGGATGCTTTAAGTAGGAAGGCGGGAAGCATGGGAAGTCTAGCTCACTTGCAAGCTTCTAGACGCCCATTGGCTAGAGAAGTTCAGATTTTGGCTAATGACCTTATGAGGTTAGAAGTAAATGAGAAATTGATCCGGATCCGAGATAAAGTGCTGCAAGGAGAGGCCAAAGAAGCACCAATCAATGAGGAAGGTGTGTTGAGGATTAAGGGAAGGGTATGTGTACCCCGCGTCGATGATTTGATCAACACTATTCTGACAGAAGCTCATAGTTCAAGGTATTCTATACATCCGGGTGCAACCAAGATGTACCGTGACCTAAAGCAACACTTTTGGTTGAGTAGAATGAAACGTGATATTGTTGATTTTATTGCCAAGTGTCCAAACTGTCAACAAGTAAAGTATGAACATCAGAGGCCCGGAGGGACACTTCAGAGAATGCCCATTCCTGAATGGAAGTGGGAGAGAATTGCAATGGATTTTGTGGTTGGTCTACCAAAGACAATGGGTAAGTATGACTCTATTTTGGTGATTGTCGATAGGTTAACTAAGTCTGCTCATTTCATTCCGGTCAAGGTGACTTACGATGCAGAGAAGTTAGCTAAAATCTATATCTCATAAATTGTTCGGTTGCATGGAGTTCCACTCTCCATTATATCAGATAGAGGTACGCAGTTTACCTCTAAGTTTTGGAAAACATTGCATGCTGAATTGGGTACTAGGTTGGACCTTAGTACTGCGTTCCATCCTCAGACCGATGGTCAGTCTGAGCGAACGATTCAAGTGTTGGAGGATATGCTTCGTGCATGTGTGATAGAATTTGGTGGTCATTGGGATAACTTCCTACCCTTAGCGGAGTTTTCATACAATAATAGCTATCACTCAAGCATTGATATGGCTCCATTTGAAGCATTGTATGGTAGGAGATGTAGGTCTCTCATTGGGTGGTTTGATGCATTTGAGGTTAGACCTTGGGGTATTGACCTTTTGAGGGATTCGATAGAGAAAGTGAAATCTATTCAAGAAAAGCTTCTAGCGGCGCAAAGTAGGCAAAAAGAATATGCAGATCGAAAGGTTAGAGACTTAGAGTTCATGGAGGGTGAACAAGTCTTGTTGAAAGTTTCGCCAATGAAAAGGGTGATGCGGTTTGGTAAAAGAGGTAAGCTAAGCACGAGGTACATTGGACCATTTGAAGTACTTAAGCGAGTAGGGGAGGTGGCTTATGAGATAGCCTTGCCCCCAGGGCTGTCCGGAGTACATCCGGTATTCCATGTGTCTATGTTGAAAAGATACCATGGGGATGGAAATTACATTATCCGTTGGGATTCAGTTTTGCTTGATGAGAATTTGTCTTATGAGGAGGAGCCTGTCGCTATTCTAGATAGAGAAGTTCGCAAGTTGAGGTCAAGGGAGATTGCATCCATCAAGGTGAAATGGAAGAATCGACCGGTTGAAGAGGCTACTTGGGAGAAGGAGGCTGATATGCGAGAAAGATACCCACACCTGTTTAAAGATTCAGGTACTCCTTCTCGCCCTTGTTTTGCTTCTTGTGATTGTTCGAGGACAAACGATGGGTAAATTGGTATCTATTGTAACAACCTGTCTAGTCGTTTTGAGCAGCAGATTTTATTTCTGGAAAACTGGCTGAGACGAAGGACCCCACGATGGACCGTCATGGGCACGACGGACCGTCGCAGGGTCTCGTTTCGAAACACTTAGAAATTCTGAAATTGGGTACTGAAAATCGACTCTCTGAACTTTGTGACGGAATGGCAGGACGGACCGTCACAGGCGCGACGAACCGTCACAGACTCTTTAGTGGAAATCTAGTCTCTGAACCTTGCGACGACCTGCAGGACGGACCGTCGCAGGCATGACGGGCCGTCACAGGCTGCGTAATCCCATTCTGGGTCGAATTTCTTTAAGTAATTTAAGGGACGTTTTGGACAATTCTTGCCTTAATTTTCAGTTAATGGGTTAATGTTAATAAGTCTAATTACTTGGGGGTTAAAAGAGGTAACCTTAAGTTAATAAGTGGGTTATTATTGCCATCTTTTATTATTAATTATATGCTAATTAGGGTAAAAGAAAGAGGGTTTGAATAAAGAAAATAGAAAGAACAAAGAGAAAAAGGGAGAGTCGAACGAGAGAGGAGAAACGAAGAGGAATACACAAGGCTTTGGGAAATTTCTTGCTTGATCACAAGTCTTCGGTGGAGGTAGGTTATGGTTTTCATGCTATTCGTAGTAAACTCTTAATAGCGAATGACATGTATTGATAGTATTGTAAACCCTGCTATGTGCTTAATTGTATGCTTGCATGAATATGATTATGTAATTGTGAATAAATAAGCATGATGAAGCTATTGAATCCCAAATCATGAAAAGAAACCCTAATCTACTTTGTTAATGATGATGCCTTGGTATAAAAGAAGGCTTGATGAACGAAAGTGGTGAGAATGAGGATTGGAGTGTCACGTTCCGACACCAGGATAGTATATGGATCGGGTGCCACGTTCCAGTACCAGGATAGAATTAAAGGATCGGGTGTCACGAACCGACACATAGTATCAGGGGTACCGGGTGTCACAAACCGACACGTAGATTTAGGGGATCGGGTGTCACGAACCGACACGTAGATTTAGGGGATCGGGTGTCACAAACCAACACGTAGATTTAGGGGATTGGGTGTCACGAACCGACATGTAGAATTAGGGGATCGGGGTGTCACGTTCCGACATATAGTAGTAGGAGATCGGAGTGTCACGTACCGACACAAGAGGAATAGATATTAATGAGGGAGCGGAGTGTCACGTACCGACACAAGAGGAATATGGATAATGAATCTTGAAAGATGCTAATATACTCAATCTAATGAATCTAATCCCCAAATGAGTATGGTATTGAGGCTTGAGTCCTCATGTGTGAACTTGATGGTAATTGTTAATGATATAGTACTTGTTGTTGCTACATGTTGAGTATCATAGTTGATTTTATAATATTACTTGATATATATTGTTTTCTATTTTGAGTTGACCGATGATATCTACTCAGTACCCGTGTTTTGTACTGACCCCTACTTTTATGTTTTCTTCTTTGTATTTGTGGAGTGCAGCAAACGTGCCGTCGTCTTCGACTCAACAGTAATTCTAGCCAGTCTTCACTACATCGGAAATTCAGGGTGAGCTAATGCTTCTAGCTTGGACTGGATCTTCTTCTTCAAGTCTTGATGCCTTGAGCTTTCGGCATGGACTAGCTTTTATTTGTTTTAGCTTCTTAGACATTTTTAGTTTAGAAATTTGAGGATAGATGTTCTTGTGATGATGACTTCCAGATTTTGGGAAATAATAGATGTTGAATTTTAATAGTTATTGAATTGGTTCTTATTAATGAGTTTAAGTCTTCCGCATTACTTTCTGTTGATATTATATTGAAATGATAAGGGTTAGATTGGTTGGTTCGCTCACATAGGAGGGTAAGTGTGGGTGCCAGTCGCGGCCCGGTTTTGGGTCGTGACAATAAAAAAGCATAAAAATGGTTTAATTGGGGTTTAGACATTTAAATCATCATTTAATACTAAGAAAACGTCATTTTAATCATTAAAACATTTTCATACAAAGACCCATACATAGAGTCAAGGAATAAAGAAGTTTGAAGTTTGAAAACCTTTTAGAAATATCTTTGAGCTGGCTCCTTGAATGAAAAAAGGTTTAAGGATGAATAACACACCTCAATGAGAAGGAAAACACTAATTTTTTTTATGAATAACACGTCCATAACAAGCCATCCAAGCCCTTCGTTGAGTTTAAGCGTCTATGGGGTTTTGAGAGAGTCTTTCTTGATGGAGGTTTTTTTTTTTTTGAAAATGAAATCTAAAATTAGGTCTTAGTGTTTGAACACTCTTAATATAAATAAAAAACGCTAAAATAATTATCCATTATTCATTAAATACTTGGGGTGAATTTACCAAACACCCCAAGCCTTGGCAGAATTTTTGTAGTTTATACAGGCACCACCTACTCCCCTTTAGTGATGGACCATCACCCAGTCAATGCCATTTGATGGGGTCTGTCGATTGGGTCTGAAACTCCATATAGTGAAGGACTTGAGGACCTTGCAGGGACGATCGACATCCAAGGTTGATGGACCATCCTTACAAATAGTTGGGGTCCTCTTCTAGGGCCCCTCGTGGGTTGTAAGTGGAGTTGTACCCGGACGTTGAATCTATGAACATGGTCATCTAAGTATTAGAATCATCCAACATCAATTTTAACTAAAACGAACATGTAAAACTTTCTAAATCATACTAAGACACACAAGAGCTTTCTAAGGCACATCTTCCGAACGTCATGAACGTTCTTGGACGTTTGACCTCCAAACATAACCAAACTTTATACAATGCCTAAGGACATCATTATAAACCATTTAAGGACTTTATAACCTCATCACACACATGCTTTGATCTAGTTCAACCTAGTTCATTTTAGGGATGTTACATTTAGAGTCATCTCTTCAGGATCCCTTGTTTCATCAGCAAACAAAAATTCATTTGTCCAAGATTTGGGAAGAATTTCCAGCATCTGAGAGACTTGTTTGCACACAAGGACATGTTCATCGAGAAACATAAGCTCATTGGCGATGGTGGAGAATATTCTGTGAATTTCAACAACTAGTTCACGTTCTCCCATGGTGAACCTTTCAAAGTAAGAAGTAAATAATATAACTTAGATTTCCTTGTTTCCTTAGTACTATCAAAGGTAGTTCTCAGAAGATCCCAAATTTCTTTGGCTGATTCACTCAAAGAGATTAGATCGTATTCTTTCATTCCAATGCCACACATAAAAAGCTTCTTGGCTCTGTAATTTTTCCGAACTAGTTCTTTGTTAGATTCATTATACTATTTTTTAGTTTTGGGAATGACTCTTGTTATCTCTTTAATCTTAACCTCAATAGTTGGCACATAAGGACATTTATATGTTATGTCCCACACTTCAATATCCTCAGCCATGATATAGTCTTTCATTCTAATCTTCCACAAACTATAGAAATGACCATCAAGAAGAGGCGCCTTTTTTGATGACTAACTTCTTTGTACCCTTACTTGTGTCGCCAATCCTTGCAAGACTCTCTCTTGGTGTTAACCAGATAGAGAGTCCAAGCCCTGATACAACTTTTGTTGGAATGTGTCCACTAATGTATATGGGACCAGGTCCTCAATACAGTAAAGTGAAATAGTAAAGAACAAATGGACAAACATAAAGATTGATAAGTTAATTTACATGGAAACCTCCTTGCTCAATGGAGGATAACCACGACTTATTCTGAATAGGACTTTTCAAACTGCTTCCACTAATCTCCTCCAAGCAAAAGTAAAAGCCAATTTACAAAATGAGATTAGCCTTCTAATCTCCACACTAAGAAATAATTCATATTACTTAGCTAAGCAAGAGTAGATAAAATAGTACCCGCTATACTAACCCTCACCGATTAATATAGATTTTCTAAGAGGATACCACACCGCCCACTAAACCCCCACTCTCTGGACGATTTAGATTTTGATGAAGCAACAAGAATGTTGCCCATAAATAACCTAAATCTGGATGTCTTAGAGTTTTAGAAATCAAAACAATATCATCATCCTTTATATATTAGGATAAGATTTACAATGTAAGTACATAAGACAATAAGCTCTAAATACAACAAGACTCTTTAGCACTCCATCTGGTCACTTGTTAATATGAGCATTGTTCTTCCTTGAAATATGACATTCACCTTTAAAGCTTATGATTTTTCAGTTAAAATCAAAATTTTGTTTGCCAAATCTTAAGTTTGTGTTTGTTGGAAAGAGATTATATAAATCCCCACAAAATCGTTGTTACCATCCATTGGCTAAAGGCCTGCTGTTTTAAAAATTTTTCACCTAAGGCATCAGAGTTGCAGCTTTTCTGACATCTGTCTTGTCTTCTTTTAATATCACAGTATTGCAGGGAACAGGTCCCTAGCAAACATCTTTGTGAGTTCTTGAAAAGGTTTGCTGGATGACTTCCTTCTTTGGATGACATATTAATTTGTTGTTTGTCATGTTGACTAGGTCAACATAAAAGAGTTATTGAATGTCGGACAAACACCCTCATCCATTCTGATTGGTGTAGTATGCTGACGCCTCGACAAGCACTGACATGACAACTTTACAGTTGTAACCCATTATCCATATGATTGAGATAACTCTGCCAGGGACCAGATCTTTGCATTTGTCAGATACTCAAACGTACGATCTCATCCTCTCTTCTTATTGGTGTAGGAAACTATAATTTTCACCTACCACCTACTTCGACAGGTTTACAGTTGTAACCCATTTGTATCTGGACGAGAGCACTTTGCTACGGACTAGGTCCTGCATTTTTGAGGATCATCAAAAATCCTAGAATATAATTTTCCCCCTTTTTGATGATAGCACACAAATATACCTCACACTGAGTTTATCATTCATTTTACTATAGCAGTCCCAATAACAAGGATATGGTTCCCCGTTAGATCTCTAAGTTTGTTAAATCATCAAAACATCATATCATGTTCAAACTAACACCTCAAATCAGCTTCGAACTAACATTTTCCACCTTTTGATGATAACATACTTATTCACCAGTTCCCCCTATAAACAAGAATTCTCAGCGTAATTAGAGTTTTCATCATCCGCATAGTTTTTTAAATCATCAAAACAACAGTTTTGACGGGGGAACACATTCAAGGTGATTCGCCAAATTTGTTAAATGAATAATGGGGACTAGCTGCAAACATTGATCAAAGTACCGATGACAATATTTGAGCTGCAGATGTAAAATATAATGAAATAGCAATGGTGAAAGCTATTAAAATAATGGAGATCTAGTAGTTTATACTTTTGTTCGAGATGATACTCCTAATATTACAACTACATAAAATTGAACTATAGCTATGGTCTCGCAGACATTGTCTTTGGGTACAAAGGATGGTGTTACTATTTATGCAATGGGTCATGTGATTGATTTGGAATATTATCTAGCTTTGAATCTTAAAATACATGCTACTTGTGTTTTATCTAGGAAAGATCTCAGTTAGGCTAAGATTAAAGATCCATGAAAAGATTATAAGGTGTAGTAATGTTGAGAAAATTAAAATTGGAATTTCGAATGTGGTGGTATATGGAATCATGACTTCGCTTGAAGGACAATGATAACGGAGGCTGGACTGAAGTACAAAGAAGACTTTTTTTCCAGGTAGCACCAAAAGTATAACATTTTTATTGCACTATTCGAATGTGCAAAGAGACAGTAATTGTGAGAATAAAATATCAAGAAAGGTTGTGTGACATAACATCTTTGATGACCTAATGATCAATTCTGATCAAGAGCTCCATGAATTATCAACTTCAATTTTCAATTTCCTAATTGAAAAATCATTGGGAAAACCACCTTTGGCCACAGTCAACACCATGGATCATGACGTTCCTTCCCCATATTGGAGCCTCTTGGAGAGAAAATATATGGGTAAAATTTATTCTTAAAAAGGATTTAAATTAATTTAGTGAAATGAATTTCATCCATCTCTCAATATAATTTTAAAACTGATTTGATTGTTTATAATAAAAACAACACGAAATGAGTGATTCTACGTGGGCAAATTTAGTTAAGGACGAGGATCATATTTCTTCACTTGCAAGAAGTAACTTAAGTCCTCAAGCATCCATATTTGTTCCTTAAAGTAAAAAGAATCATTTATGGTAGTTACAATTGATAACTCTAAAAAGAACTTGATCATTACCACCAAGGTATTGGAAAGGAGCCACGATCCGTGAGCCAAATGATGCAGTTTCAAGACATAGTCGAACTAGAACTTATGATATTGACTAAGGTAGTGACAGGTTTGACGGGAATGAAGAGGATTGTATGCTAGACATACTATAAGGTATCCAAGGATGAGGATCTCTTTCATAGGCAACAACGAAATGGATGCAGCAAAAGCATAAAAGACACATGAAGGGTAGCATAATTTATTCGTAAGATGATTGAAGAATTTTATTCCAATACATCAGCCAATGTGACTGTCAAAAGCAAAAATCATATGGTAGTTTCAATACAACAACAAAATCTACTAAGTCAAAAAATAAATAATTAACTAGCAGGTTTAGTTGGACATATTGGACGAAGAAGAAAAGGGAAATATTCTAGATTACTATACATGAGCAAACCATCATTTCTGACTTCTACATATATAAAACTAGCCTTAGGCACACTTTACCTAGCGAAATTAGTTTTTTTATAATATGTATGAACTACAAATGTTATCTGGGCAAAATATGGTAAAAAATTCAAACTTAGTCTATAAGTTAAGGTGTTAAAGTTACAACCTTCATAAATAAAAGAAAACATTAATCCCCACTAGGACAATGATTTATGAAGTCTCTAACACACAAAAAATGATGGAATGCACACGAGATAATAATTATCGGTTTTCTAAAAATTTAAATCATATTCTATATATTATTGTATTTCATTAATCCCCTCTAATAATATAATTTATGAATTATCTAAGAAACAAAAGCTGATGGGATGCATGAGATGATAATTATCAGTTTTCTGAAAAGTTAAATCATGTTGTAAAGAGGATTTTATTAAATAGAATTTTTAGTCACATTCTGTAAAATTATAAAATGCAAATCCACAGTAAAGTTCTATGGCACGAAATATGTTTCGTCAATGCTAAGTTGTCTTTTACTTTAATGACCTTCAAGGTATTTTTTGGAAATATTCAGTAAATTTTCATTTTCCCTTTTCAATAGTTTCCCCATATCATGTTTTTGTCAGTTTACGAAATTGATTTTGAAATTGGATAGAAAAGTTTAAATGTATGAGGAGTTTTTGAAGACTTCAAGTTTTTAAAAGAGTTTTTGGCAACAACCAGAGCTACTAGACGCGAAATTGAATTCCATTAGTTTTTTCACCTCGGAAATGTGGTTCATCTAGGCGAGTTGTTGTTTTAAGTTTCAAAGTCTTTTTTGTATTTGAGACCTTGAGTTGTAAGGTTAAGTGTAGTTAGTCGAACTGTTGACTTTGGACATTGTTTGGAGTTCAGGAACATGGATTTAAATTTTGACAACTTCATTGGATTAGGGAGATGATTTTAGGACTAGTTGAGGTGTTTGTAGAATTTTCATAGATTTCGAAAGCTAATTTGTATTTTTGAGTGGAAGTAAGTTTATTGAATATTTAATATGATTTGAGTCAAGAAGTCCTTGAATCCTTGTTTAAATGGATCTATTGGGTGGTAAACGTTAAATTATTTTAGGTAGCATAACTTATTTGTATAAACGGGATTCCGAATCTATTCACTAAAACTTTTTGGGTCTTGGTGTTTGTTGATTGTGATATGTCTTGTGCCTGATAGACGTTCTTTGCGATTATGTTGTAGGGATTCTAGATCACGTAGATGTGTTTTCCATTTCTTCATGATCACATGGATCCGTTGCGATCGCGTAGCTATAGTGACCTGAGCATTTTGATTTTGTTACTATGTGTCACGATCATAAAGGTTAAAAAAATTAGTTGACTAGCATTAATCATCGCGAACTTGAGGTTTGGGATCGCGATTGTGAAAAGTAAAGTGTTTGAACGAAATTCTTTATCTAAAAGTTAAGCTTTCATTCCCATTTCACTATTTTTGAACCTTGGGAGCTAGGTAAATGTATATTCAAAGTGATATTTTAAGATTCATTTATTACATAATAGTTTTTAACTCCCAATAATGATTACACATTTTTTATTACCAGATTTTCTCACCTCATTGCTAATTTTGAACCCAAACTTCTTGAGTTTTGCTCAAGAACTTGGGTTTTAAGGAAAATGGTGATTTGAGCTAGGTTTGACTTATTTTTTAAATGTAGTTTTCACAAATGAGTTTAAAAATCTTTGTGTATCATTATTTCATATAAAAACACTTATTTAACCCTATTCCTTGGATAGACTTTTTGCGTTGATTTGGATTTGGTTTCTGAAATTAACTTTATGGTTGTTGTTTATGGTTTATTATTAGCATTTCTTATAGGCTAAATTTGTTGATTTAGAGATTGGTCGTCAAGGGAAAGCCCAAGTATTGAGTTTTTTTCTTTCTCTATCAAGACAAGTGGACCACTTGATCTTTCGTTAAATGTATTGAAACTTGTACGCCTTGTGATTTGGAAGTAATGAGAACTGGTGAAGGATTTATAGTTTTTGTTTATTTGTAAATGTTGATTAAAATCTATTTATGAAAAAGAATAATAAAAATGATTATTTTTGATATAGTAATAAATGATGTGTAGTGGATTAGTTGGAATGGTTATACTGATTCACTATTGATAATATGTCATTATTGTAGGAGTATGCGTTGTGTATTAATATAATATTGATAATTTTCTCATTATTGGTGTGAAAATACCTATTTGTGTTAGCTCTGAAACACTAAAGTGAGATCTGAATTAATATATATACTAAAGGGAAATGGGTTTGACGATTGATGTTTAAGCCAAAGGAAAATGGTTCTGGCAATGCGACAGGGAAATGATTCTGACAAATGAGAAAGAGAGAAGCACATGCATGTCAGGCGGTCCAATTGGACACTCTACGTCATAAAAACACAGTATATACAGGAAATATAATACATAAAGTGATTAAATAACATATTTTAGACACTCTCCATATGCACAGTTTTTGTAGCCTAGTAATTTCCGTTTCTTGAATAGATTTAGGAAACCTTGATTAAGCCTCTATTGATGTGTTCGAATCTCACTAAGACTTATTTTTCCCCTTTCTCAAAAGAGCTTTTGTTATGAAAATTCTAAACACCCTTTATGAAATTTCTACCTCCACCACTCTTTTTAAAACAAGTTCATGAACTTATCAAATAAATTTTATTTGATAAAATGAAGTGAAGTAGAATACTTATTTCAGGTCTTATAAGATATAATATTTGTACATATGTATTAAAAGTTTACATCATTATATATTTAAAACAAACTTTGATTTTTTTTTTTTTTGCATAAATCTATGATTTAATGTTTTTATATTATAGTCTAATAAAAACTAGATAATGTTTAAATTTATATTTTCAATACAAAAATAATAAAATAGACAAATGAAGAAAAGGAAAATAAATGTAAAAGGGTTTCCTAAATGAACTAACCTCATTTACCCCACATTAGGTAATATTTTTTTCTCCCCATGTTAAATAGTGCACTACAAGCACTTAATATCTGTAATAATTCAAAGGTCATTTTTTTAAAATTCATAGATTTACCATTTTACATCATTCAATAGTTGTCTCGAGTCACAATTGTTTGCTTCTAAAAGTTGGTTTTGGAATTTTACTGATAAGTTATATTTTTTTTAAGGTTGAGCAATAGAACTTTTGCTTTCATAAAACATCTTTTGCATAAATTTTAAATAGAAATTTTGAACTATTTGTTACCTATTGATATTGAATTGACAGGTAGTGTTTTTAAAATAATTAAATTGATTGGTGGTTAATGAATTAAGTCCATAATTTATTAAATACCACATACCATATACAAGTTGACTCATATTTATTAAAATAAGTTAGCTGGCTTTAATTCTATAAAGAAACAAATTTGGCTCTTTAAGAGGAGAAATGTTAATTGCGAATACTGGCATGATGGTGGGAATTACTAGGTTATTATCCATTGTATTAAGATTTGAAGACGTCTTACCTTTGGAGTTTAGTCTTGAATAGCAAGTTTCATCACAATTCACCTTTGATTTAGAAGATATGAAGTTCCATTGCAGTAACTTTTTACTCTTTCTACATCACCTTGTTTGTTTTACTTGGATTATGACTTGATCATAAGAGAATTAGGAGTTTTTGCTTGAAACAGAAAATATATAGGGATTTTTTTTATTTCTTTCTATTACTTTTGTAATTGATGAGATGATTCTTATTTATAAAGTGAGTATTTTGTTATCTAATTAATATTAAGTGGGTTATTATCTATTCAATTTCATCCTTACATTGCTTTCCTATGAAATTAATCACTCCTTGAACTTGCCCATATAGTTTGATTGAGCTTTAATGAGTCAATTAAGGTTGAGAATATTCATTGGTGCTTTATTTGAGGTGTAACAATCCATTTAGATTCTATTTAGAGATTGTGGATTCTTGCAATGAATTTTTTTTTCTAAATTGTGATGACGCCCTAACTAATCTTAACAGAGCTAGGTGAGAAATATTTGCTTACATTCGAGAGACTAAGTGAATCATTGAGGTTCTATGATTTTACCCATGAATGAATTCCTTATTGTTGATTGTTACCAACCTTTGATAGTATAATTTTGTATTGTTCGGTTGAAATAAAACTAGTAGCTCATAATACTTTATCTTTTTAATTGGCGACACCTTGTTCCTTGTGGTGTTTGACCTTTTCCTTGTATGTTGGGTTACTATATTGCAAAGTATTACCTACTAGTTGATTTCACTTACGACTAATATTAGCGTTATGAAAATTGGTGTCATTGCGCGGGGGGGGGGGGGTAAAATTTATAGTTTACTTTTTTTTATATAAATTTTGAATATTTGTTTTTGTTTTTTTTTTCATATTGTTTGTATGACTTCTTGTAATAAAAAAATTCTTGGGGTTACGTTGTAAGGCCTTCATTGATTACCCATGATATTGTGGTGAAGATGTACGCTGATATACCGTGGTTTCACGGTATTTTTAATGTTTTTTCCTTAAGTTTATTGTGTGTCCAAAAGCCTTTTTGTATTAATTATTATGAAAGTTTCTCTTTATTTGTAGGAAATCTGTCTAAAAGATGAATGCAGATGTTTTTGAGCAAGAAATGCAGAAAAGTACCACCTACGGAGCTTGTGCCGGTTTGTAGGTACCATCGTAGTAAAGCTGCTGAAGGAATGAGGAAGTCTGACCAAGTGTTGGGTTACGAAGTGCATGAAGGACAATCGTAGCCTTGGCGGTCCGTCCTGCTGGTTCGTCATGAAGATCAGAGAAGTAGTCCAGTACCCAAATTCCAAGAGTTCAAGTGTTAAGGAATGGAGACCCTCGACGGACCGTTGTGACTGTGACGACCTGTCATACATGCCGTCGAGGATAATGAAGAAAGAAGCAGAAGAATTTGCAAATTATGGGACGACAGAGTCCATGACGGCCCGTCGTGACCACGACAACCCATCGCGAGGTCCGTCGACCCAGCCGCATTTTGTCAGATTTCCAGCAAATAGAGTCCTTCAATAATCAGGTTTTTGTTTTTTATAAATAGTTCGAAAAACCTCATTTTTTGGGTTAGACTCTTTGGTGATTAGAATCTCTTATAGTTAGACTCTTGGTTATTTTAGCTTCTTTTGTGGATTAGACTTGGTGATTATTAATACACTTTTGGAGAATCTTTAGTCTTCAATTAATTTCAATAATTGATTGTTGGTGATTTTGTTAATTGATCAAGTGAACTTCTAGATTTTATTCTTTCTCATTGAAGTAAGTCCATGAATTCTTATATTACATATTTGAATATTGTGAATATGACTATGGGTAACTAAACTCCATAACTAGGGTTGTGGGAACCATAGGTGAATTATGAGGTAAAACCTAACTAAAATAACAATTCTAGAATATTGTCTTGCATGTATTGATAATTCTTTCACTTAGAAGTCTTTTCAACGGATTACCAACGTTGAAACTAGCCTTAATGCTACTTGCCAGACCAAGGAGGTAAATAATAGGAAAAGAATTATCAACATAGAGTTAGTGTATACTATCTAATAGGCTAGTATTGATTGGTACGAGGTAATAACTTAGTCAAATATTGAATACGATTCTTAATATGAGGTAAAGGTAAGGGTTAGTATAGCAACACACGTAGCCGGACCAAGGTGCGGAGTGAAATTTTCTAGATGCCGGACAAAGAATTTAGATATACATAACTTATCACTTTACATGCAACATACTAGGAAAGAATTGTTATAGTTAGAAGTATAAAGTTAGGAACCTGTGGGGAACACGTAAACCGTAGTTAATTTTATTGACTGACTAAACTACAACATTTGAATATGTTATTGGTCTACTTTGATTTAGCTAATTATTTTCATTCATTTAGAAATAAAAGCCCCCCTTTGAATCTGTTAAGTCTAAACTATTTAACTCATGGGAACGATTCCAACCTCATTAGTTGGGTTCTTTTCTTCGTACGACCGATTTACTTCTTAATTGAGAAGTAAGTTTGAGCATATCAAATTTTGGCGCCGCGGCCGGGGAAAGTAGCTTTTAGATTAAGTTAACCGTATCACTATAGTTTAGTCAATATTTTCTTGATTTTAATTTGTTTTTTTTCTTGCAGAACTATCTTCCTTGTATGCCAAATACATGAAGAGGAAGAGAACCCTTGTTTCCCTACGATCACGAATTAGAGCGTACACTATGCAACATGAATCGAAACTTGTGTATTAATGATGATGATCCAAACCAGAACATCCCCGCTCCGATTGATGTTCATGGTCAGTTGTTACCCAATGCGCCGGGTGAAAACCAATAGTGGGGACAAAATCCCGTTCCACGACCCCAAGAATACTACATAGGCTAAGACAATATAGCAGACTCCGATGGGCCACTTGTCTTGCCCCCTCTACCACCAGGCCAAACCTTTGTGGTAACTAGTAGCCTGATACAAAAGCTCACTGCCAGAGGTTTGTTTTCAGGACTACCTTCTGAGGATCCACATGCCCATAAAGCTAAGGTAAGAGCAATGTGTAAAAGCTATATAGGGAGGCATCACTTGGACTTGGATGTAATAGGTCTAAAAGTGTTTCCTCTCTCACTGACGGGAAAGGATGCTATTTGGTTCACTGAACTCCCTTATATCTCAATTTTCACTTGGAACCAACTAAGCGACGTTTTCTTAGCACGCTACTACCCGGTCTCCAAGAAACTAAACCACAAAGACAATGAATAACTTTGTGGCACTACCACGAGAGTCAGTTAGTAGTTCTTGGGATAGATTCACCTCGCTTTTTAGAAGCGTCCCCAATCACCGTATATATGATGAGTTACTGAAGGAATACTTCTATCGAGGATATGATGATAATAATAAAGCAGTGTAGGATACTATAGTAGGTGGTTCTTATGGGGAGTGTCCTTATGCTGAGATTGCTGAAAAGTTAGAGAAAATCTGCCAGAACAATAAAGCTTGGAGTACTAGGAAGTTGGATACTGGGAGAAATACCTTCGTAGTGCAATCCACTCACAGCCCAGCCACATATGAGATTCGTGAAGAGATGGCTCAGATGAGAACTGATCTTGGGTTGGCATTAAAACATATAAGTGGGGGTGCAGAAAAGATAAATGCAGTTAACTACTTGTCTAAACCACCACCACCATTATGTGGAGGATTCCTATGTAGTAAATGAGCAGACGGGGGGTTTCCGATTGAGTGACCAAGGCTCAAATAAAGAGAATTGGCGCCAAGGTTAAGGGAACCAAGGTCGGATCTATTGTAACTATTACCGTGAGGGTCATTATGTCAGATATTGAAACTACAACCACGACAACAACTTCAATAGGGGTAACTATGGTAACAGAAATGATAGGAATGGTCCCTATGTCACTCTTCAAAATCATGAAGTTACTCCTAGGGATGGTGGAGATAGTAGAGCACGAGTTGAGGATATGTTGCACAAAATGATGAGGAGGTTCGATGCTAATGATGAGCACATTAAAGAGTTAAGGATTGATTTAGCGGGTATTAGGCAGAAAGTAGATATACATGCAATTTGATTAAGCAGATCGAGTTGCAAATGGACCAACTATCTGCGATTGTGAACACACGGCAACCGGGCACTCTTCCTAGCAACATTGTCGAAAATCCAAAAAATGATGCACACTGTATGGCAATCATTACTCCGGGTGGTAAGCAAACCATTGACCCACCTATGCCGTCTAATTAGGAAAAGGTGAGAATGGATAATGATAAGGTGGTAGAGGGTAGTGGTGAAGCAGAAGATAGAAATGGAAAAGATATGAAAGCACCTATAAAGGTAATTCCCATGCCTAGACCACCACCTACCTTTCCTCTAATATTTGTAGAAGCTCTAGAACAAATGCCCGGTTATGAGAAGTTTATGAAAGATCTGGTAACAAAGAAAAGATCGGTCACTTTCGAGGATGATGATAGAATGCAACATTGTTGTGCTATTGCTAAAAGATCTCTCGTACAAAAGAAAGAACATCCAGGTGCATTCATTATTCCTTGTACAGTCGGGTCATTACATTTTGCGAAAGCATTATATGATCTGGGGGAAAGCATAAATCTCATGCCCCTCTCGATCTACAAGAAGTTGGGTTTGGGTGACCCAAAGCCCACTGCGATGCGACTATTGATGGCCGATTGAATAGTGAAAAGTCTTATAGGGATACTCCACGATGTGCTAGTAAAAGTGGAGTTGTTCATATTTCCAGCAGATTTGCTTATCCTTGATTGTGAAGTTGATTTTGAAGTGCCTATTATTGTTGGGAGGCCATTCCTTGCTACTTCTAGAGCCTTAGTTCATATGGAAAAGGGGCAGATGAAATTTTGGTTGAACAATGAAGAAGCGACCTTCAACATACATAGGTCCATGAGGCAGAGTAGTGAGCTCCAATTGGTATCTGCTATATCCTACAAAGAAACGATGAAGAAGGATTATGACCTAAAAAGTGAAAAAAAGAGTTTATGGTTGGGGATTTAATGCTTTTAGACAGTTCTAGGTTGCGTTGGCTTCTGGGCAAGCTCAAGTCCAAATGGACTGGCACTTACTTGATTACACAATTAATCCCTCATGGAGCAGTTGAGTTTGAAACCAAGGAGGGAGTGCGGTTTAAGGTGAATGGAGAATGAATAAAACCCTATTTTGGGCATATTGAATCGGCAAACGAAGGGATTGAGGCATACCATCTTGATGAAGGCTGAGTAATCAAGATTCCTCTGTCGTGCCGCGACGTTAAATCTGGCGCTTGTTGGGAGGCAACCCAATACTTGTAGTTTTTCTTTCTAGTAATGGTAGCATTTTCTACTAATGGGTTTTAAATTTGCAGGTACATCACCAAGAAATTCTGCAGAAAAACACTCTGCAATAGTCATTGACGTACCCATCGAAGGCCCGTCACGAACGCGACGGACCATCGCATGAATCCGTCATTCCAGGTATGTCTTTCAGTTATTTTCAAAACTAGGACACATGCGACAGAACCAATGAGGAACCGTAAGAATTTCGACGGACCATCGCCGGGGCCTCGTCGCGTCATTAATGAAGTGTACCCGACCCAACCCGGCTGGGTTTTTAGAAAAATTCTTAACATTTAAAAACCCCACCCCTTAATTTCAACCATTTCCTTCCCTCTTCCTCCCATTTCCCTCCCTTTTCAACTTCCAACTTCCAACTTCCTACCTCTCTTTCAACAGATCATTTTCCCAAATTCTCAAATTCCTAGAATCCACTCTCTACTACTCGGAGTCTGGTGCTGTGGTTCTCTTCTTGATCACCACGTACCTTCCTCTCTTGTTTTTCTAAAAATTCTCAAGTATGTGTCTCTGATTTCAACCCATTTACATTGCATTTTTGTTTATCAATTAGTATTAGCCTATTTATTATTGATGAGTTCATTCTTTAATACATATTCTGTCTGACCTAGGTTGAGAAACCTTAAAATTGCCTTGTTAAAACTCTAGAAATAGGTTCTTTAGCATTGCTACTTTAATAGGTATTTCGATTAAAAACATGTAGGTTAAAACACTAAAAAATTCCATTTGGGTCATAAAGGATGAATGTGGCATCCCCAGTTCTGTCACTGAATGACAGAATGAGACCCCGATGATGGACAGTTGTACCCACGACGGACCGTCATAGGGGGCTTCCCAACATCCCTAACGCCCCACTGTCCAATTTTCTCCAAGTGTCCACCAATAGACACATGCGACAGACCGTCATTTCCACGATGGTCCGTCCTACACAACCATTCTGGTTGTAAGAGACCCTACTCGTATGGGTCTCTCACCTTTTCTAAGTGTCCTCCAACAGACACATGCGACAGACCGTCGTTCCCACGATGGTCCATCCTGCACAACCGTTCTGGTTATAAGAGACCCTATTTTTAAGGGTCTCCAAGTTTTTCCAAGTGTACTCTTACGGCAATCTACGATAGACTGTCATACCCTCGACGATCCGTCCTGCACAACCGTTTTAGTTGTCAGAGACCCTGTTCGTAAGGGTCTCCAACTTTTTCCAACTGTCCTCTTACGGATATCTAAGATGGACCGTCATACCCTCTATGGTACTTCCTACATAACCGTCATGACGGTCAGAGACCCCTATCCTAAGGGTCTCCATAATTTTTTCTAAGTGTCCCACGACGGACATCGACGACGGACCGTCATCATCACAACAGTCCTTCCTTCTTATCCGTCATACTTGTCAGAGACTTTCCTTCAGGGGTCTCCACATAAACATAGTTTAAGTAATACATGATAGACCCCATGACGGTTCGTGGTACTCACAATGAGCCATCACCTGGTCCGTCGTTTTTCACTGTTACTACAGAAATGTCATTACATCTTAACTCTTTTATCTATTTTTTGCCATTTTGCTTGTCTTGTTTGCTTCGTCTAGTAATAAAATTGATTCTTTACAGGTATTACCTATTATGGAACGAAAACAAGGTCGAGTCTATGCACGTGGGTGATTGAAGTCTATCGCCCCATATTCCCACCTGGTCATTGGCTCTGATGATGAGTGTGACCCCGAGTACGTTCTCCCACGCACTTCCAACCCATCCCGAGTTGTACGTAATACCAGAGCCACACAAAAAAAGGTGGCGTCTGGCATAGTCACTGCCTCCATGTCTGATGAGGAGCGCACACTGACCGGCACACCTTCTGGGTCAGCTACTCATGAAGAAGGAACGTCTGGCTCCTTAGGAGTTTCGTGGTCGGAGTAATCCTCCGGATCTGCTGAGGTCCCTGCACCCACCACAGCTACACAGTCTTCCTCTTTTAATAAGGCTAACAGTTTTGAATCCACGCCTGGCACACCGACTCGTGCTCTTACCACAGTTGTCGACCAGCCCAATCGGTGGTGTGTTTACAGGCAGTATCAAGTTTATTCAGACGCAAAGTTTCTGAATAACAAAGGAGTCATGACACGGACCCTTACATTGGAGTGGCGGGGCCTTACGAGAAGTCTACCGACTATGCCTGAGATCTACACTCTCTTCACCAGACATCGACTGGTGTGGACACCGCGTTTGTTGGGCCTTTATAATGAAGAGTTGGTCCGAGAGTTCTACGCATCCTTCGTGGCTACTCTCAGATCACAGATTGATAGGCAGGCTGCCCCCGCCAAACAGGCCCCATTGGAGCATGTCCGAGTATGTGGCATTCAGGTTGATATCTTCCTTCGTGCCATTTGCGGGTATCTATACAGCTAAGATATAAATGCCAATCGGACCCCTCTCACCGCCGAGATTGACTATCGGTGGTAAATTGTCAAAGATGGTCTATTCTTGCATGAGACATCACTGAGAGAGACCACCAAGAGGTGGATGGGCCTGCACTTGTCTGTTGATGGAGAGGGTGTTGACTGGGTAACCGAGCCGAAGGGAGCCATCAAGAAGGCTAACCTGACCTTTACGGTGAAGTTCTTATGGTTGATTGTCCGCCACTTCCTTTCCCCCACAACCGCTGATAATATAGTCACATGGGATCGTGCTGTACCGATGGCGGCGATGATAGTCGGGTTTGAGGTGGACTTTGCTTGGCTTCTACAGGTGGTCACGCACGAGAGGGCTTTTCAGGTCACAACTACTTACCCTTTCTCGTGCATGATATTTTCGTTATGCAGGTCCGCAGGTGTGACCATCTGGCATATTGATCAGCTCAAGACCCCACTGTGCACTATTGATATCGGCCTCATCAGGGATGAGGCCAATGAGTTGGCTCCATGCAGAGGGCCTCGTCCAGAGTTGCCTCCACATGGTGACAATCCGGCTGATACGGTAGCATAGGTTCGCACCGCTGCGCAGGTTGCTTCCACTGACACTACCCCGGTCGAGTCTATCCCAGATAGTAGCACTACCTCGAGCTCTTCTCGCTCAGACCCTTTCCCCGCTATGGTCTCGCTTGCTAAGTTACAAAAACTAGAGGCACAAATGTCTACACTTTTGCATCACATTCAGCCTTGGATGCAGAGGTCTATTGCTGAGGCAGATGAGAATTTGGAGAGGAGAAAGGTCCAGCACACAGAGAGGAAGATCGCTGAGGTTCATCAGCGCTTCGACGCTTTTGAGTTGCGGGTGCTAGCCTGGCCAGCCCCTCAGGTGGATGTGTCGACCCTTTGGACTACGGTCGAGAGTCTTCGCAGACATCGATATGATCTTAGAGTCTAGGGTGCCTGAGTCTAAGGCCCCTTCTGCAGCGCTTTTTGAGGACACAGTGATGAAGGCCTTATTCGCCACTTCTGAGATTCCGCCACCTCCCCCTCGAGAGCATGCAGAGAGGCGTAGGGGTCGAGAGGAGGATGAGTCTATAGCACAGAAGAAGGACTACCGTGAGATGGAGGCTGCGAGGAGATCCTCGCTTGCTGATGAGGAGGCGCGTCGGATGAGGGCCGTAGAGTCAGCTGCTGGGGCATCTAGATCCAGAAATATGGAGATAGCAAGAGGCACTGCTGATAGTGCTGTTGCTTCCGAGGACACTACTGAGGGTGTCTAGATTACGGAGGTAGTGGGTTTCAGGGAATCGGACCCACCAACTTGCTGATTGTTGGCGCTTTGCGCCCCAGGTTTGCTTCACCTACCACTCTTATATATTTTTTTTAATTAATTGGGGACAATTGCATGTATTTTTGTTGGGGGTGGGGTAAATGGAAAGTGAGTGCTAGGGTGAAGTCTATGTATCCCAATTCACTATCCTCTTTTGGGGTTTTCTTGCCTGTGTTCTTTTTCCCCAAGAGACTGATTATTTTTACTATTGAACCTACACGTCTATATCTTGTGTACATAGTTTAATTCTGAAGCATGATGGCTAAAATGATATCCTGATGAAATGAAAATGATGCATGACTAGGCATAGTAATTGATAAATGTGTATCTCTAAGCATGACATAGAAGTACACCACTGCATGACACTAAGTCTGAAATTTGAACTAGGTGTCTGATAATCTGGTAGAGTAATGAGATGTCAAGTGAGTGTGAGGAAGATTTGAATAGTCCACTATTTGTACTGAGCTAGAACTTTCCTGGTTAGTCCTGCTAAAAGTAAGTTATAATAGACAATTAGGAAAGGATCATAGGCCCTTGTTCAATATAGCCCATTTTTAGCCTAAATAAAAAAAACAAATGAAATTAATCCTTCTTTGATCTAAATGGAGCTTAAACTAGACCTTTCTTTTTTACCCCAACTGATCTTTTCGGGAATGATGTGTTGACCCTGGTCCCTCCTTGGACATGTGCACCTATTCCAAAAGCATAAGTTGAGGGTGGCTAATGTAGTAAACAACCTTTTTATGGCCCTGAACCAACTTTGGGTATTGTGTACTTTGACTCATGGCAAAGCCATGAGTTGAGGGTGGCTATTATTAGGAATGCTCTGGAAAGTGGGATTGAAAGAACAAAGAGAGAGAAAGAACAAAAGTAAAGTGACTCAAGAATCAGTTGAAAGAAAAATGAAATAAAAAAAATACAAGAAATACAACCAAGAAAAGAAGAGAGTCACTTACACAAATAAAGAAAAAAGGGAAAATAGCAAGGTGAAAGAATATGAGAAACTGGGCAAAATAAAATGATAAAAAGTTATATTTTTAGCCGATATGTCAAGAAGGGTAAAAAGTCACTAAAGTATACTTAAATATACCCTACCTAACATTGAGCGTATGTTACAAGATAAGAAAGTCCTATCGTGATCCTGAGATAGAAAATAAGGGCAAGCTTATAGCCATATGTATGAATGAGTTGTGAATCTGTTTTGAGAGTGAGTGTTGAAAAGTAATCCTTATACTCAAACTAAAATCATTGTGTGAAAAATGAGGATATTGTTTTGAAGTGAGGACACTAGTTGCAATACCGAAAATATTAGCACCTCGGTGAGAAATTGAATAGGATAGGTGTTAGTGCATGGTGAGTCTGTGTCATTGTCTGATTCCATATAATTCAAGCCTAATAGTGGTAGTATGCATAAATATGATGAGACTTATCGGGATTGATAGAAAAATGATTGCGAAAGATGAAACATGGATACTATTGTACAAAGAGTTGTGTAGTAAGTCATAGTGCGTAGCTTGAGGACAAACAACGAATTTAAGTTGAGGGTGTTAATATACTGTGGTTTCACGGTATTTTTAATGCTTTTTCCTTAAGTTTAGAGTGTGTCCGAAGTCATTTTTGTATTAATTTTTATGTAAGTTTCTCTTTATTTGCAGGAAATCTGTCTAAAAGATGAATGCGGAGGTTTATGTGCAAGAAATGCAAAAAAGTACCACCTATGGAGCTTGTGACGGTCCGTCGTGCCCGTGACGGTCCGTAGATGGCATCGTAGTGAAGCAGCTGAAGGAAGATGGGGAAGTTTGATAAAATATGGGGTTACGGAGTGCGTGACGGACCGTCGTAGCCATGACGGTCCATCCTTCTGGTTCGTTGTGAAGATCAGAGAAGTAGTCCCAGTACCCAAATTCCAAAAGTTCATGTGTTATAGAATAGAGACCCTCGACGGACCGTTGTGCTTGTGATCCATCTACCTGCCATCGAGAATAATGAAGAGAGCAACAGAAGAATTCGCAAAGTATGGGACGACGGAGTCCATGATGGCCCGTCGTGACCACGACGACCCATCGCGAGGTTCGTCGACCAAGCCGCGTTTTGACAAATTTCCAGCAAATAGAGTTCTTCTTTAATTAGGTTTTTGTTTTTTTATAAATAGTCCGAAAAACCTCGTTTTTGGGGTTAGACTCTTTGGTGATTAGACTCTCTTATACTTATACTCTTGATTATTTTTAGACTCTCTGTTAGACTCTTGATTATTTTTAGATTCTTTGTTAGACTCTTGAATATTTTTAGACTCTTGTAATTGATTGTCGGTGACTTTTGTTGATTAATCAAGTGAACTTTTGGATTTTATTCTTTCTCATTGAAGTAAGTGCATGAATTCTTATATTACATATTTGAATATTGTGATTATGACTATGGGTAACTAAACTCCATAACTAGAGTTGTTTGAACCATAGGCGAATAATGAGGTAAAACCTAACTAAAATAACAATTCTAGAATAGTGTCTTGCATATATTGATAGTTCTTTTGCTTAGTAGACTTTTTAACGGATGAACAACGTTAGAACTCGCCTTAATGCTACTTACTGGACCAAGGAGGTAGATAATAGGAAAAGTTGTCAACATTGATTTAGTATATACTATCTAATAGGCTAGTATAGATTTGTACGAGGTAATAACTTAGTCAAATATCTAATACCATGCTTAATATGAGGTAAAAGTAAGGGTTAGTATAGCAACACATGTAGCAGGACCAAGGTGCAGAGTGAAATTTTCTAGTTGTCAGACCAAGGATTTAGAAATACATTACTTATCACTTTACATGCAAGATACTTGGAAATAATTGTTATAGCTAGAATTATTAAGTTAGGAACCTGTGGGGAACATGTAAAACCCTAGTTACTTTTATTAACCGATAAAACTCCAACATTTGAATCTGTTAGTGGTCTACTTTGATTTAGCTAATTATTTTCATTCATTTAGAAATAAAAATCCCCCTTTTATTGTCTTTGCTTTCCAAGGAATTAATTGACTAAATAGTAGTAATAATAGATTGAAGTTAAGTCTTAACTATTTTCCTCGTGGACGACCCCAACCTCATGACCATGTCCTAAAAGCTTAAACATGGTCAGAAGCTTGAGCAATATTTCCCCAAATAGGGTATAATTTGTGAAACTTTCACCTAACTCGATTACACGAGATGATCTAAATTTAGTTTGAAAGTGCAACTTTGAAGGACAATGTGAGAACAAGAACTGGGTATGTGATGCTCCATTTCAAATGGACAAAAAGATATTAATGGAATTGGAGTCTCAATAAAAAAGGGTTGTGATAAACATGGATGAAATTTTTGGTCTTTTTAACCGAACCAAGCAAACGAAATTCCAAATCCTTGAAATCAATGATATAATACTAATGTTACCAGGAAGATCCAAAAGCATCATTTATAATAAGTTTAGTTTATTTAGAAGTGAGAGCGTCACTCACACTAAGGCAATTAATTTTGAAGTTGAAGTTTTTAATGGGCTAGTATCCGCTTGCTCTTGCCTAATACTCCACAATAAAAATTGATGAGAAGTTGGGTAAGAAATTCAAGTCTTCAATGTGTAGATATCAAGTTACACTCTTGATTCTCTTATGTTGTCCTATGAAGTTCAACATGAAATTGATTTGAAGTTTGGATAAGTTTCACTGCCTCAAGACGGAAACAAAAAGGTTGATTGAAACGGTGTCGCGTTGCAACGTTAAATTGCGCGCTTGATGGGAGGCAACCCATTAGTTTCCAATTTTTTTTTTTGTAGTTTAATTTTGAGTTTAAATTTTTTAGATTACTGTAGAAGTTTTGTTTTGGACTAATCCTCATTGTTTTAAAGATTTATATGGTTGTTTTGACATTTTTGGAAGCGAAACATTTATAAGGGTTGATGTTTAGGGTTGAAACACCTTCAAAATTGTAGTGGGAAGAGTTTTGTGCACTCACGCTCGCGAAAATGGGTTGGGATAATCACCGAATGCACCCTAACCTCACCAAAATTGACATCAAGTTTAGAGTGTCTCAAAGCTAATCACCCTTCTTGATAATGAGAGCTGTTGTCCATGATTGTGAAGCACAAAAAAATGGAGTTCCATAATTTCTTAAAACAATAGCAGCGGCGAAGGATAAATCAGAAAATCTGTCACAAACGTGAGCAGTGGGATGCAATCGCGATGAATCGTGTTCAATTACAAGGACAAAATCTTAGCATTTCATTTCATTTCTTAGAAAGTCTCAAACAGAATCCAATTCACCCCCCTCAAAAAATCAACATTCTTTTATTTTTTTAACCAATAACTCCCTTTTCAAGTTTTCTTCTACCCCGAGGTATTTCTTGTTGCCTCCCTCTTCTTTTTTTTTTTTGAAGATTTGTAAGATTTGAAATAGGGTTGATTCTCCCAAAGAATTTAGAACATGCATTTGTGTGGAAATTTGATTTTCTGGAGTACTTTTTTTATTATTGCTTTTGTGTGTGTATTAACTAAAAAATAGGCCATAGGTGCATTGAATTCATGTTTAAAATGGCTAGAGTAAATGTATCTCGCAACTTGTTCAATGCAATGCATGAATGAAAATTTTTCTAGTGGTTATCTTGTTTTTGCCACAACTCGAGAGCACCTCCAAGTCGTAATGCGGCAAACTCGACCACAAACTGGTCTAATACAAACC
This sequence comes from Solanum peruvianum, assembly GCA_027705065.1. NCBI lineage: Eukaryota > Viridiplantae > Streptophyta > Magnoliopsida > Solanales > Solanaceae > Solanum > Solanum peruvianum. Next base: position 40,494,051 of record JAKWJD010001761.1, read on the forward strand.
CTTAGGATTCGTACATAACATCCTAAAAAATGGATGGAATTTAAAACTTTTCTTAAAACATAGAACAGAAATCATTTCATAATAGCAGAAGTCTATCTAATATTGTACCATAACCATTTCTGAGTACATGAGTAATAATATCTTGGGATGCAGCCCACAAAAGTCTAAAACATAGTAAAATACATAACGGGAACTTAAGGGTGTTTTCCTCCAACGCTATGAGTACTCACAAATTTTAAATCTTCTCCAAACATAGGGTATTTTACTCCAATGCTATGAGGACTCACAAATTTTCAATCTTCTCCAAACATAGGAACCTAGCCCGCAAGAAATAACTCTCCCAAAAGCCCCTACATTTGGTTAGAAATGTCAGCAATATGCGTTAGTACAAAAGTACTAAGTAAGAAAGCTAACATACGAGCACAAGATATCTCAAAAATGGTTAGTCAACATAAGACATAATCATAAGAGACCATAACATAAGTATCTTATCAGAATTATTCAATATAAGAAAAACCAAAGTTCATACTTAAACTATTAGTCCTTCATACTAAGGTTAACTACTTCACATGCCACCTCCGAGTATACTTGTGTAAGGCTAAGGTAGCGTCCCATACTACTACCTACGCTAAGCACCACTCTGTTGTAATTCTTGATCATAATCAAGTTTTATAATTAACACCTAAGTTCTTCATGACATTATAGTACAATACCCCTATGCAACCTCAAGGCACACACCTGTGCAATGCATGTGGGGAACTCCATATGTCACATCTGGGAAGCACCCCCAACACATAATCGGTATCCTCGTGAATACTTGTTTTGTTTTTCTTTTTCATATTGTTTTAATTCTTATAATATAAGAAATGCATGGGGTTACGTTGTAAGGCCTATATTAATTAGCCATGGCCTTGTTGTGAAGACATAGGTGTGGTGAGTTAATCTTTTCTCATGACAATGGCCTAAAATCGCGAACATGGTAATAAGCCCTAACATCTGATTTCTTAAATGGGGTATAATTTTCGTAACTTGCACCTAACTCGGTGACATGAGATGATCTAATTTGAGTTTGGAATTGCAACTTTGAAGGACAATGTAACACAAACCACATGTTCATAAGTGAAACCAATATCACATAGTTTCATTAACATGTAAGATCAACATATACATATAATTTACATTTATAAGCATATAAGCGCATAATAAATCCTTCTAAGACTTCCCTCAAGGCTAACTAGTGCAATCATAGGTAGATTCAGATACCCCTACCTAGACTAAGTCAAACCCCTTAGGTCATCCTACTTATAGTTCACTTTATTACTTTATTTTACCTTTTGGGAACATATTGTCTTACCGTTATAAACCACACGAGCTAATGTGGAATCCAGTGTAATTCAACCCACACAAAAAGAAGGCAGACTACTGTCCAAGGTAGTAAGAAAACATGAATATAGTATCGATGTGGATCCACTAGCTAGTATTCCTATGGGGCATCATAATTCAAGAACAAGGAGATGTAGTTACGACCCTCTTTATGCTACATGCATTATAGTCTCCAATCTCATGAGTACAATAGTAATCCTTCCTTTCCTATGTGGTAAGGGACACTCCTCACTTCTTGTTCACTGGGTGCTAAGCTAGAGTCCCTTTTGAAATGTCTTTTATTAATAATTATAACTTAGTTTCGGTCATAAGGGTCTAACCCTTATATTGTCATAGTTGTAGCTCAATAGGAATTGAATGATTATTTTTCTTTTATTACAATTCACACATGTGAGGGTAGCACATTTACATAATCATATTATGACAAGGCACATAAGCAAATTCATCAGCAACCTTATGTCATTACAGCCTAGACAAAAACTCACAATCCATAATTCAATACATTTCAAATCAACATCATATCAACCCTAATCAATCTTATCATAAGGTATACTTCAATATAACTTCATCACTAAACACAAGTAATCATAACTAAAGTAAAATATTGACATCACAAGACTTACTCCATCTCCTTCACAAGCTATCATCCAAGGTTTTAGCATCAAACATCCTATTCAACCTAAGAACGGGTGAAATATAATCATTCAATAGTAATTAATACAATAATGAAGTCAATTGAATCACTACACATCAATTCATCACTACTTCATAACCCACGGAAGGAATTGGGTCAAATTCATTATATACTTGACTAGCTAGGTAAATTCATGAAGAAATAACATAATTGCATCATAATACATCATTATCTAAGTTAAATGGTGACCCTGACCTATGAGATCCCGACCTACAAGACGTATGTCAGTTGATGGACCTTGGGACTAACCATCATACAAGTCCGTAATTTTAGTCAGAGACTGAAAAAAATGAACCTTCACAAAAATGCTTAAGTGACCATCGATGGTGGCGATCCATGCCTCATAGCCTGCAACGGTCGATGACTATTGTCTTAAGAAAATTTTTAGCCACAATGCAAGGGTCCTCCTCAAGGAACCGTTGGTTGGTCCTTCAAGAATCGTACCCAGACGTTTTGACCCAAAACCAACTTTAATACATGTTATATACCTTACTACCAATTCCATTGAAATAAGACTCCAAAAACCTAGTCAAATAGTCTAAGTCACACTAGCATTTCATGAACTAGTTTCTGGACGTCAGGGACGTTTCTTGATGCTCTGATTCTAAATTTTCCTAAATGGCTTATATACATTATATTTTACCTTAAAATTTTATACAAATCTTAGAATCTCATGTTAGTCTCTATATTAAGCATTAGACTTTCGAAGTATTTCACAATTATACCACACACACTACGCATATGTTGAAGTCACTGTGTTCGTATTAACCATCTTTAGGGGTCATCTTAGACCTACTTTATATTGAATAGCAAATACCAACCCAAGCCAATCATATCATGTAATTAAACTGAAGAAACTATCCAAGATAGTCATACATCACATAAGAGGTCATATCATAGGTAGTGTAAAGTTATTCTTGTGCACTACATGGATGGCATACCATATTACCATTCATAGTAAATACTTCTTTAGGCTAACTTATCCCACATTCTACTCTATTAATATTAGCATACCAACATAATAGACATACTACCATGGAAGAAATCATAATATACAATCCAAACAAACAAATGAAGGATATAAGAATAATAACCTAGCCACCATAAAACCAATTATGAAGATGGAAACTATGCATAGAGGAGCATAAGTAATCAACCCTAAGACATTCTTACGATAGTTTACATATCAATCCTAAGCTACCATGAATTGGTCTTTGCCTAACCTTAAAAATATCCCATGAAGGCAGTCTAGTCATGCTACTACAAGCTAACCCTAGAGTGTGTCGATCCTCTATCCTAGGCTACCTTGACTGCTACTAATGCAAGCTACCATGAAAAACAATTATGCTAAATGCAAGACCAACCTAAACATAAGAGAGCTTACTTACTCAATCCCAAGATATCATTATATACACCATCCGAAACTACCATGACATCTACCATTGAAAGTTACAGAATTCATCTATCCATGAGGGAACAATAAGACTCAACCTCAAGCTATTCTATTTCAACAATCATTATTCATTTTAGGTGATTTAACCCTTCACATTCTACATACACGCAAGCTACACTTCAAATTATACTCATTCTCTAAGCCCTAGTTATCAACATTATGACTTCAAGGCCTACCTTCATAATCCTCATACTAATCTAGATTTTGAAGACAAATTAGTTCTAACCTTTAATCATAAGCCAATTATAATCATACTTCATCATAAAGTCACAATTCTAATCAATTCAATTCACTTTCTATCATACATACATACATCTAGGTTAATTCATGATTTGAAATTCTATTCTTACTTAAGTTCAATACATATAAACAATTCAAGAGAATCTAACATGAATCATAATTGTCTCATTCAAACCCTAAACCCACATAATCTAGAAATTAGCGTTAATCATGAACTCAACATAAATTCTTCATAATAACAAAAATCAACATCAGTTTAATCATGTATTGGCAGAATCCAACCCTTTGGAAGCATACCCACCTATTCCCATGCTTTGGAATCAACCCTACCTTCATTAGGGTTCTTCTTCAAAAATTAGGTAAATCTAGAGGACTCTATTGGTGGAAAAACCCATAGATTAAGAGATATACATATCTTTATTCACTTCATAGAATAAGCCTTAAGCAAATTCACTTTTGTTCTTGACTCTAGCTTCAATCCTATGCTTCTTCTTCAATGGAGGTTTTTAGAGAATTTGAAAGAGAGGAGGGTTTATATATTTTGATTTGTAATTGGGTAATTGTGTTTTTGATTGCACAAAGGGCGTATAATTACTTATAGTTTCTAACTAATCCCCAAATTACCCCAAATACCCGTATAATTTTTGGACTTCAAACTAAAAGTCCAACTTGACTTTAAAACGATGCAGCCAAATGTGGGATATGGCTGCGCGTCACGGTGGCTCCTCCCATATTTATTTTTTGATAAAAATTTGAGGAAGAATGTTTTGTGCTGAGACCGCATCACAAGACAATATTTTTTCCTTTACGTGTCAAGGGCGTGACTCGCCATAGACCCCAAAAACATGCTGCACTGCATGTTTCTTGACCAGCATTTGGGTCCTCCTTTAGGACCCTAAGGATGGTACTCGAAAATTCGTACTCGAGGTTTTTACCCTAGACATGTCCATATAGGTGTAGGAACCCTTTAGCTAAATTTCACCTCCATACCACACTGAAAATAAAAACTACAAGACCCTACATCACACTTGTTCAACTAGGCTATTTTCCAGACGTCTTGGTTGTTTCTTGACGCTTTACTTCTTAAATTACAAAACTAAGATAATTGTATTATACTTGGTCTATCAACATTATTTTAACCCTTTTAAAGTTACTATACCTCATGTAGGGCTCGAGCTTAGGTCATACGATTTCAGAGGTGTTTCAATACTCCCCCTTGGGATCATTGGTCCCCAAATGACACCTTAAACCTTCATGGGGAAACACCACAACTCAAGACTAGCAGCTCATCGTGTATGCATTATTTCTAAAAGCACCCAACCAATCAAGGAAACTATAATTCAATCTGGACATACTCAATCCAACTCAAAATGCATGAAATAGACATGTTAATCATATTCAAGGAAAATCTAATATCTCCTAGATACAACATGCTCTCATAGACTCATTAGGTCTAAAATGCACATTGACTAAAGTTGCTACATCAAGAGACAACAAAATGCAACAACATAAATATTTAGCAAGGCCTACCCACCTTCATAATTATCATCAACAAAAGGACACCATCAAGTCTATATACCAGGTCACAAATACAAGTAATCTTGAAATTTTCATGAATAAAAAAAGAAGCACATACCAGAAAGGGACACAAGGAGATCACTCTTGATCACCCTTGGATTTGAGAGAATAGAAACTATTAATCTTTGGTGGCTCATCATCCACACCACTAGTAAAATTTGCTTACCCTCTTTTATAATTAGCCTTTGCCTTTGGGAGATCTTCTTCATGTGACCACTCTTTCCACACCCATGACAACTATCTCTACCTGCCAAATACCTACCCTAATGTTCCTTACAACCCCTAGAACAAGTAGTCCATAAGGACTAACTTTTTTTCACTTGTGGTCTAGGGTTAGACACCCTGTCATTATTATACTCACGAGAATTATAATAAACATGTCCGAAAAACATTTGTCGATTTTTAGAACGACTATGCCTATTGGACCCATTATTGTCCAACCTAGTCCTATTTTTCTCCTTCTTATGTTTGATTGCTCTTTTTGTTGGGAAAATACCATGAGGACTGAGATATTCATATCATCAAACAACATTATGATATGAAATTCTTCTTCTACTAGTTCGAACACCCATGTAATGAACCTATTCATCAACTCCCTACGACTGATGAAGCATATTGGGACAAAAGAGTGAATTTTAAAGCATACTCCTTAACACTCAAATTGCCTTGATTAGGATTTATTAATTCCTCCAACTAGGAAAGAACCTATCAAGTAAACCAAATTTAAAGTCTACCAATCTATAGGACCCACCTCTAGCAGCCTAGAATTTTTCATTGCTCATACAAAATTTGGGCCACATCATTCAATTGATACGCGGATAGTTCCACTTTCTCCCTAGAAGTTAATCCCATAATAGCAAGAGTCTTATAAACCTGTTCTAGTACCCCATTTGGATCCTCTTCCACCTCGGATCAACTAAACACCAAAAGGTTCATTCTTAATAACTCCCTAATCCTATAAGAACCCGTTCCTCCTATAGGGTTTGCTGGAGACACCAACTCTCTATTGACTTGTGCCATTAAATATTGACCGAACAAATTCATAGAAGTTCTAAAATATTCTAGAGTGACATTCCTAATTGGAGGGTCATTAGGAACTTTAGTAGAAGCTTGATCTTCTTGGGGAGCAACTTCGTTTGGAACTTGTAGAGGATTCTCTTGATATCAATTGTAATCTCCATCCCTCCTAGTATTAGCCATAGTGTTAGCCATAACCTGGACAAAATCATAAGAAAACATTATAAAAGGTCTAATTAATCCAAATTCTATGGCAAGTCTAAGAGAATGAAGAAGTGAGACATTGTTAAATATCTTATAGACACTCATAAATGTGTCGCAACTCACACCAATGAATAACACTCTACTAGACGTGGTGTTCACGAATCCTAGGACCATTCTATAACCTTATGTTGTTATACCAAGCTTGTCATGACCCGAGGGAACACCCAAGACGTGACGCGGCACACTCGACCTCAAAGAGGTCCTATACAAGCCCTTAACTTTCATTACATAACATCATATAAAAATGGAAGGAATTTAAAAATTTTCTTTAAAAATAATGCGAAAATTATTTCATAACAACATATGTCTTTCTAACATGTGTCTCAAAAAAAATACCAATACATGAGTAATAATATCTTGGTACACGGCACAAAAAGTCTAAAACATAGTAAAAGACATACACGGAATGTAAGGGTGTTGTCCTCGAATTCTATGAGCACTCACCAGTCTTCAATCTTCTCCAAACTTAATAACCTAGCTCCAAGAACTCAATCTCCCAAAAGCCCCTATATTTGGTTAGAAATGTAGGCAATATGTGTTAGTACAAAAGTACGAAGTAAGAAAGCTAAAATACTAATCATAAGATATCTCAAAATGGTTAGTAAACATAAGACATAACCATATGAGACAATAACATAATCATAACATATGCATGTTGTCATAGTAATTCAATAAAAGACACACATAAGTTCATACTACAACTATTAGTTCTTCATACTCAAGTGAACTACTTTATAAGCCACCTTCTAGTATACTTGTGCAAGGTAAAGTTAGCATCCCATACTACTACCTAATATAAGTACCTCTCTTTGGTCATTCTTGATCATACTGCACTTTTATAATAAATACCTATCTTCTTCATAAAAGAATATCATTATATCCCAAGGTCACCTCAAGGTACACTAAGCATAACTTGAAGTCACTCTATTCATATTAACCATCTTTATGTGTCATCTTAGACCTTCTTCATATTGACAAGGAACTACAAACCTAAGCCAATCATATATTGGAAGGCAACTAAAGCAACTATGAAGATAGTAATACATCATATAAGAGGTCATTTCATTGGTAGCGTCAAGTCATACTTGTGTCATCTGTGGATTACATCCCATACTACCATTCATACTAAGTACTTCTTTAGGCTAACCTAATCTATGCTAACTTATCTTACATTCTAGTCTATTCAATTTAGGATACAACATAATAGACCTAATAAAATTAAAACATCATAACATACAATACAAGCTAATAAAGGAAGGATATAAGTATATCAACCTAGCAACCAGGCAACAATTCATGTAGATGCAAACTATCAATAGGGGAGAATAAGTATAAGACCCCAAAATGAGTAGGGTGTCTAGATACTAACATGTTTGTATTAATATTATATGGTCCTAAAATGACTAATAATATGCTTTTGAGGAAGTGTGTAAAGTTTGAGATGATTTGGAAGTCGAACGTTAAGGGACGACAAAAAAATTGGACGACTAGACACATATGGGCCTCATGTGTCTATACATGTTTATATATTGTATGTCATAAAATTATTAAGTTTTAAAATCAGTAATAATTATGTTTATTGATGGTATATGGAGAATTTTGGAGGTCAAACGACCAAGAACGTTTATGGCATTTGTAAGATAGCCGTTAAGACGCTCACATGTGTGTTGATGGGGCCTAGCCTGTTTGGACGAGTTGTGACTATTTATTTTTGGTGAAAATCATATGGGAGGTATGAAAATTTTTAAGGGCTGTATTTACATTGGAAACATCCTGGTATGACTTCTAAAGGTCCTTGTAAAAGCCTCACAAGAAGCACCCAAGGCTGGTCGAAACACTGCCTTGTCAATGCCAATCGATGGACCAAAGAACGACCAATTGGTAACCCAACGACCCGTAGGTTAGGTATCGTCGATTAATACTTATCTTGGGAAGTTTAAAAACAAAAAAATTTCCAAGGACAAATCAACAGAAGCCAAAGTACAGCCAGTCGATTGACCAATGGCCAGTCGATTGGGTGCGTCGATGGTAGCCTATAACTGTTGCCTTGCGTATGTTTAATCTAACGGGTGAATAAGAACTTCACCCCACGTCCTAACCTGACTCTAATAGGTGTATTTAGTTAATTTTGGGTATATATAATTGATAAAACACGTGCACATCCCATTCCTAATCCCATCTACACAAATTAAACGTTTCCCTCCAAAATATACTTTCATCTAGAGAGTTAATCTCAATGATTTCAAAGAAAGTTTCATGATCACAGTTCTTCTTCTTCAATCTATCCATGGGTTCCTTCTGAAATCGTTTTTAATGATTAAATAATGATGAATTGATGTTAATGTATTGGTTTGAACGTGATTTTACTCCAATTGCATGATGAACCCATGTTCCCTCCCTAAATCGATTTAGTTCTTGCATGGGCTTTTGTGATCTTGACTTGTTTTTGATTGAATTGTGATTCAATTACGTTTAAGTGTTTATACCTCTACAATTTACGTGAATTACTGTTGAATTGATAATGAAGGATCCATGAGGATCAATGTATCAATATTTGAGTGTTACAAGCCTATATTCCTATGTGTTACAATGAATTCGATTTTAGAACAGTTGTCTAGGATTTAAATTATACATGAATCATTGTATCTACTGTCTTAAGTCAAAATTATGGATTAATTTTGGGTATAAACATTTAATGATCAAATTAAATTAAGGCTTGCATGAATTGATCTATTTCTATTAGCCTATGAAATAAAAAGGTTATTTATGTAATGTGATCTCGAATTATGGTCAGGTGAAGAATGATTTCTTCTTAGTAAAGATCTAATTAGCTACTTCCTAACATGTGCATTATTCTTAAAATATTATAGATGATCAAGGCCTTAGGGAATCAATAGTATTGGCTAATACCTCTATACTCTCGAAAATTAACAAGCCTAATGCCTATGTTGGAAGCTTGATCTTAAAGTGCTTAAGCATGATTCTTTATGACTAAATGTATGATTAGATACTTCCTTAGAGTGATACTATTTATGAAATATTATCTAAAAGCCATGTAAGTGAAATTGGTTGATGGTGTATTCCCTTTTACATTCTAGAATGTTAATGATATATTGTACTTGTTTGTAGCATGGCCTTGTAGTAGCTTATGCATGAATTCCTATATGGTTATTATATTTTAGCTCCTAACAATACTTTAATTGTTGATTAAAGAGTAGTAATGATCAATGGTAACCAAAGGCTAAAGGATTGGTAAGAATTGCTCTACTCTTGTACTTCTCTACTTCTTTATAGCAATTGTTGATGAAGCCCAGCATGGCATTGTGTGGTATGATCCACTTATGGTGTTGGTGTTTACCTTATTGTAATTATATATGTGTTGACCATGGTTTTGAAGTAAAATTGATGAATGTGTGAATGATTGATTATGATGATCACCATATGTGTAACTATTGCCTAGTCTTCTTCTCTAAATGTGAATCTAGGTGAGGTTACTATTGATATGAGCATGTCAATTTGTATGTTAAGGTTCTATTTACTCGCTGCCTATGATAAGGTCTTATAATGCTATATTTGATGTAAAGCTAAGATAAGTACATAAAGACCTAAGCTTACTATAAAAATGTTGTAAGTGTTAAATAAATGGGTCTTATGCTATGATAACCATTCTATGATGTTTTATGATGTATCATTTACTAGTAAGACTTTATATATACACTAGCATAGGCAAGGGTTGTGACTTTGACTATGCATTGCACATATGCACCTTGATGGGATAGTTCCTAGGTTGGTCTTCTAAAGACATGCTGAGGGTTGTATGACATGTCTTATATGGTATAATGTGAAGTGTGTGGTATGATGAATTATTATTATACCTAGTGTCTAATTTTGTTTATTTGAAAGAATGGTTCATAAAGTTACACTTTTACACTTATGCATGAATGAAATGATGTGTGTCCACGTGTCATAATTATTTGTTATGTGGAAGGTTTGCTCACATATAAGTATTCCAACAAACATGTATGAAGATCTAGTAAAGAGAGGGGCCTTGAATGGTGCATTCATGTGTACCCTAAACTAGATGGTGCTTTACATATGCTATGTTCATGTAAAGGTATTTCTCACATGATTTAGGTTGAACTTTCATCTATGACCGATGAGTTAAGAAAATGAGGGGTTTACTCTCCTAAACCTATGTTTTATAAAGAATTTATTACCAAGGTTTTTAATAAATAAAACTTAGCTTAGCACCGATTGAACTTGAATATGAATTAGTGTCCCTTCAAAATGTGGGAAGGAAGGTCTTCCATAAATCTAATGAGGTGGATAAAAACAATTCCTCAAGTAGTATAAAGAGGGTTTCCAGAAGTGAATAACTATAATGCTCATTAGCCATAAAGAGGGTTTTCACATATACCTTCAAGTTCTATAACTATGCTTACCACATAAGATCTAACAAGTTATATAACATAAGATGCTAGTATGTTACTCATGTCTTACCTTGGCAAGAAAGATGCCCTCTTTGTGGTGTGAGGGGATAACACCAAATCCATGTTTAGCACCTATGGTCTTAGTGTAAGTTAAGGATATAGTTTCCCTAAAGTAAAATGGACAATGGAAATAAATGAATAAGATCCTCACTAGGGGGATTTAAGGTAATTTACTTATGATAGGTTGAAGTAATGAGCCCATCTAGACATTGCACAAGTATCTTCCTAGGAAGTTCTAGTAAGGTGACCTAATATGTAGGATTAAGGTTATGTCCATATGCATTACTTTGTAGTACTGGTATACGTTTTATGAATATATGCATGGTATGAATCTATATGATGTTATCCCATCCTTATATGCAGTATGTTGGTCTAAATGACTATATGATGAAGGTCATGTATTGACATGAATGAAGTTGTCTTCACTTGATTATTGATGTATGAATTGATTGTTAAGGTTTGTGGTCTCATGAAGGGTTTACTAAGCATGTGTGGGGTTATGGGGCTTCATATGTGAATCTAGGTGAGGTTACTATTGATATGAGCATGTAAATGTCTATGTTAAGGTTCTATGTACTCGCTGCCTATGATGAGGTCTTATAATGCCATATATGATGTAAAGCTAAGATAAGTACATAAAGACCTAATCTTACTATAAAAATGTTGTAAGTGTTAAATAAATGGGTCTTATGCTATGATAACCATTCTATGATGTTGTATCATGTATCATTTACTAGGATGACTTTATAGATAGACTAGCATAGGCAAGGGTTCTGACTTTGACTATGCATTGCACATATGCACCTTGATGGGATAGTTCCTACGTTGGTCTTTTAAGGACATGCAGAGGGTTGTATGACATGTCTTATATGGTATAATTTGAAGTGTGTGGTATGATGAAGTATTATTATACCTAGTGTCTAATTTTGTTTATTTGAAAGCATGGATCATATAGTTACACTTGTACACTTATGCATGAATGAAATGATGTATATCCATGTGTTGTAATTATGTGTTATGTGGAAGGTTTTCTCACATATAAGTATTCAAACACACATGTATGAAGATCTAGTCAAGAAAGGATCCTTGAATGGTGTAAATTATGGTTATGTCCATATGCATGTTTTTTGTAGTATTGGTCTACTTGTTATGAAGATGTGCATGGTATGAATCTATATGATGTGATCCTATACTTATATACAATACTTTGGTCTAAATAACTATATGATGAAGGTCTTGTATGGATATGAATAAGGTTATCTTCATTTGCTAATTGATGTATGAATTAAATGTTAAGGTTTGTGGTCTCATGAAGGGTTTACTAAGCATGTGTGGGGTTATGGGGCTTGACATGTGCATTGCACTAAGTAGACAAATATTGGGGTCATGAACACGATCTTATAATGATGGATGTGAAAAGAAGTAAAAATATGTACAACTTGAAGTAAATTACAATAAAACCAATGTAGTCTTGACTTAAATATGTATTTGATGTATTATGCTTATATGATGATATGTGTTGGTTTTGTAAGGTTATATGTATGTTTTCCTTGTGACCTTAAGGTGATGCATTGCATCAACTATCACTAGAGATTTACTTGGGAGTTTAATGAATAAAAGCAAGAAATAGTTCATTGTTAAGTAAGAATAACATTCTGTAAAGTAGCTTAAAATGTAATATATTCTATATGTGATCTTATGTCATGTTTGGTCTTTGAATATGTTTATACGAAGTATATGAATGATATAAGTTCTATTGGATAAAGGTTTTATCAATATTTAGTCAAAAAGGCATGGTGTATGATTTCAAGAAAATGTCCCTTTTAAATGCATGTTTTTGCATGGTTGCCATACATAGTGCATTCTCGTACTAATCACATTCTTCTCTACTTTGTACAAAACGTGTAGGTTATGGATGCTTAAAAGATGTCTATGATTTAGGAGCTTAATATGTTATTCCCAAGCTCAAGGAAAGGGGTCCTTAAGTTACAATGATTCCCTACTCATTTCTTAATGTAAAGTTTATTAAATGATATATAGTTATTTCTTATGTTGTAAGGGTCGTGTCCGTAATGTATTCTAAGGTTGTTGAGTCTAAGATGGAAAAGAGACTTAGGGTGTAAATATGTATCATGACTTATATTTTTTATATATATAAAGTTAAGTTTCTAACATATGATGTGCTGTAAAAAGTTTTATATTTTCAACTAAATTTACTATACCAACGCGATGAATGATAACTATGGACTTTCATAAGACCTCTGAGAGGTCAAGGACTCCATATTACTTCTAGGGGGTGCTCCCCGGATGTGACAATACTTACTCAACCCTAAGCTATTCTTAGGAAGTAAAACATCTTAATCCTAAACTGCCATGAAGTGGTCTTGGCCTAACTAGATAAAGCTCCCATGAAGGCGGTCTAGTCATGCCACTCCAAGCTAACCCTAGAAGTGTGTCGATCCTCCATCCTAGGCTACCTTGACTACTTCTTATGAGAGATATCATGAATAAGGATTTTGAAAAATGCAAGACCAAGCTCAAGAAGAGAGAGCTTACTTCCTCTATCCGAAGCTATTATGAGATACACCAACCTAAGTTACCATGATGTCTACCATACCAAGCTTCATAATTTAAGTATCCATGAGGGAATCATAAGACTCGACCTCAAGCTATTCTATTATAACAATCATGTTTCACTTTGGGTGATTTAATCCTTCACATTCTACATACATGCAAGATAATAATCATATTAGACTCATTCTATAAGACCTAGTTATCAATATTATGACTTCAAGCCGACCTTCAAACTTTACTAAAAGATCGTCATACTAGTCTATATTTTCTAGACACATTAGTTCTAAGACTTAGTCATAAGAAAAATAGAAGCATACTCAATCATGAAGTCCCAATTCTAATCAATTCAATACACTTTCTACTATACATGCATACATATAGGTAAATTCATGTTGATAATTCTATTCTAGCTTAATTTGTATAGAGATTAACAATTCAAGAGAATCGAACAAGAATCTGAAAATTCTCATTCAAAGCATAGACCCACATAATCTTAGAAATTAGGGTTAATCACGAATTCAACATAAATTCTTCATAATAAAATCAATCAAAATCAATTTAATAATATATGGGCAGAAGCCAACCCTTTGGAATCATACCTACCTAATTCCCATTCATTCGGATCAACCCATCCTTCATTGGGATTTTTCTTAACAAATTAGGTAAATTTAGGGGATTTATGGGTGGAAGAACCCATAGTCGAAGAGATTTACATACCTTAACCTTTAGAACAAGCCTTAAGCAAATTCCCCTTTGTTCTTGACTCTAGCTTCAACCCTAAGCTTTTTGTTCAAAGGAGGTGTTGACAGAATTTGGAAGAGAGGATTGTTTTGATATTTTTGTTTCTAATTGGGTAATTGTGTTTTTGATTGGGGAAAGGGTGTATAGTTACTTAAAAACCATTTTTAACTAGTACCCAAAGTACCCAAACCCCCCTACACTTTTTGGACTTCAAACAAAAAGTCCAACTTGACTTTAAAATGATGCGACCAAATTTGGGACTTGGCTGCCCGTCGCGGAGATACCTGCCATATTTATTTTTCGGAAACACTTTTGAGGCAGAACCTGACAACCCCACTCCAAATTAATGATTCAAAATTAGACCTCCCTCTCCAAAAAATATTCTCTCTACAAACCTCCATGGAGATGAAGCTCAAGGTTAGCTTTAAGAAGTGTGCTAAATAGCTAAAGATGTATGTTGCCATTATACATGTTTAATGGTTTAATTTTTGCCTTATTATGTGTGAGATGCCTCATAGTTACCTTGTATGGATTTGAGTGCTTTGTGTAATCTTTGTTCAAGAAGTGACGGTAGTGTGATTACTTTGAAGGGTGATGAGGTGGGTTGGAATGACCTAGAAGTAAACTTACCCTAGTATTGAAACAAAAGAAAGTGGCCTTGGCTATGTCTCCTATATTGTTTCCCCTAAGGTTTTCATGAGCCTTGGTATTCGTGGTATAGTTGATACCTTATATGGTTGGGGTAGTATGACCTAACTTGATGGTTATGGATTATTTTTGGTATTGATCTTGAAGGAATGATGATGCTTGAGGTATTACCCCTTGATAATGGATTTAGTAGACTCATTGATGTGAAATTAAGACTGAGAACACTTAATTAATGTTAAATCTTCTGGTTTGAGGAGTATGTAGGGTTGGTTTTTACTTGCTTTGACCTTTGTGTTTAAGGGCATGATGTTGCTAGGCTTACCCCAAGTGGGGGATATTGTGCCTAGATGGTATTTTTAGAGTTACCTTTATGTTATTTTGTTGATTTTCTTTGAACTTTTTTATACTAGAAATTACTATTGGGTGATAGTGATGGAGTGTATGCTTAAGCTTAGATCCCAAAAGTGGGATGATGTTTTAATACTATGAATGTCTAAGACGTGTTCTAGAGAAAAACATGAGTATCAAAAGGTTGTGTCATAGTTTTAAGGTCAATTTTAATGTATATAATCCATTCAGGAAGTTTTAGAATCAATATGCAAAGAACATCCATGACGTTAGAAAACTAGTTCATGAGGTACTATTCTTCCTAAGCCTGTTTGACTAAGTTTTAGGATTCGCAAAGTGATGAAATTTGGTGGGGAGGTGTCTAACATGTATTAGAGTTAGTTAATAGTCGAAACTACCGGGTATGATTCACCAAGGACAAACTAAGGACGCTTGGAAATATGGATAAAAGTTGTCAAGAGACAATGTCACCAACGTGGGCCGTCGACGAGGCGTTGTGCAATCGATGGGGCATTGATGTACACTTAGGCAAATTCGAGAAAGGTCTGTTTTTGATAGTCTCTGACCAAACTGATAGACCAAAAGGACGGTTGATCCCTTGTCCGTCATTTGACAAATGGGGCGTCGATCGTGGTCTAGTTTGTGAGTTCATTGTTTTGCTAAAGGTTTTTAAGTTGGTTAAATTAATCAATTAGGTGGTTAGTTGATTATTTAGGGGTTAATGGAGGTCTAATTCAGTTTTTTATTGACCTATATATAGACCCTAACCTAACCCACGTAATTTCCCAAACCCACATCGCTCCTCTTTCTCTCATCTTTCTCTTTCCCAAGTAGAAGAGCACCATAGAAGTCAAGGTCAAGGGGTTCTAGGGATGCTAAAGAGAAAATTTCCTCCATCGAACTTCATCAATCAACAAGGTATGGGATTCGTTTCACCTTTGGGATCTCCTTCCCCAAAGGGTTCCATCAAATTGAATTCAAAAATATGAATTTCAAGTAGGTTATCATCCAATACAAAACTGATCTTTTAAATTGATTTGCTTATGATTATTTTTTGTTATTATAAGTATATGAACATGTATAATTACACAATTAAATTACTTCTTAATGGATTGGTCTAGTTTGTAGAGGAGAACCTTTCGCCCTTAACCTAGGTTGTGATTGAGTTGTATAGTAATGGTAAAATTGTCTTGGTTAGTGTGTGAATTGCTATACTAGATTGTTATTATGCCATTTATTAGTATATTATCATATATTGTAATTCAATTATGTTAGTTCTTGAGTAATTGACCTAGGTTGTAAAGTAGATCATGAACTTTACCTATGTCTCTTATCTTAAGCTATGAAGTAGTGATGAATTGTGATGTACTGATTCAATCATCTTCATTATCATATGGATTACCATTATGTGATGGTATTATACCCATTGTTGGGTTGAATTGAGAATGTTTGATGGTAAGACTTTGATGAATGTTTTGTGAAGAAGATTTGGGTAAGTCTTATGATATCATCTCTTTACTTCAATAGTGGTTACTTCTGATTAAGTGATGTTGTTGTGTTGAGGTATATCTTATATTAGTATTGATAGGTTTGGTATGATGTTGAATCTAAATTTCTTTACTATGGTTTGTGAGATGTTGGCTAAGATGTAAATGTTATAAAGATGGTGATAACTTACCAATGTGCCTTGTCATGATATGAATGTGTAAATGTGCTAACTTCACATGTATGTATTGTAATGAAACACAATACTCATTCAATTATTATTGACCTATGATGATTATTAGATAAGGCATAGACCCTATGACTTAAAGTAAGCTATGATTTATAATAAAGGCTTAAAGACATTTAAAACAGAGACTCTATCTTAGAACCGAGTGAATTAGAGTGAGGAGTGTCCCTCCCCTCATAGGGAAGGTAGAACCACTAATGTACTCTTTAGATTGGAGACTATAATGCATGTAGCATAAAGAGGGTACCAACTATATCTCCTAGTTTTGAACTATGTTTCCCCCATAGCAATACTTTCTAGTGGATCCACGTAGTTGCTATGTTCATGTTTCGGTACTATCTTGGAAAGTAGTCCGCCTTCTTTCAGTGTAGCGTTCCATCACACTCGATTACACATTAGCTCATGTGGTCTGTTTCGGTTAAGGCAAGATGTTCGCAAAAGTTAAAATAAAGTAATGAATGGAGTATAACTAGGATGACCAAAGGGGTTTAACTTAGTCTAGGTTTGGGTATGGGACTCAACCTATATGTCACACTACTTAGCCTTAAAGGGAGTCTTAGTAAGATGTTCTTTTGTATGTAAATGCTTATAAATATAAATTATATGTATATGATGATCTTAAATGTTAATGATACTATGTGATGATGGTTTCACTTATGGGTATGTGTTTGGTCTCTATTGCTAAAGTTTTATGGTAGGTACTCTTAATGATATGATTTGTGAAGTTGGACATTGTTATGGTTCTTGTTGGGTTTACTTTATGGAGTAAGGTTATGGGTCTTTGCTTAGTCATTGAACTAGTAGACTTAATGAGGAACTATAGGTAATGGTATTGCTTTGGTTTTGTTATAATGAATTCTTATATATGCTTGTTAATATTAAGAATTGATGATACATTTGTATTGACTATGTGCTCAAGTCTGTTAATATGTCTGTTGACTTGACTAGAAATAGTGTTGATTGGTCTTGTGATGTACATGGTATTGAATTAATGAATATGGATGAGTGACTTGTATTTTTTCTTGAATGTGCATAAGGCTCTTCAAAGTAAATGGTACACTTTAATGAAGTGTCCCTTTTTAGCATGATTTTACGATGTGTGTGCATATGGTCTCATACTTAGTACATCTGATGTACTAACCCTGTTTCTCCCTTGTCCCTAAATATTTTACATTCCAGTCGTTGAAGGGATTGTTACGACAATGGAGGAAGACTTGGAATTCTCACTCTCCAAGTTGGGTTGGTCCTCACTACTTCGAGGACAATGCCATTTTCTAACTTTAGTTATTGATTAGTCTTAAATACACTATTTTCATTTCCTTTCATTTGAGTACTAAATTTTTATAGCCTATACGTTGCTTAATTACATTGACGTATGGTCTATTCCAATTGTTATACTCATGTTTTGATGTATGGTCTATATATATATATATATATATATATATAATATATATATATATATATATATATATATATATATATGTGTGTGTGTGTGTGTGTGTGTGTGTGCGTGTGTGTGTGTGTTGTGTGTGTGTGTGCGTGTGTGTGTGTGTATGTGTGTTGCAATAAAAGTAGAAGACTATGTAAACATGTTACACGAAGGGTCTATGTATACTCGATATGAATATACTATGTGTATGCGAGTGGTCTATGTAAACCTCAAGATAGATATTGAAAAGTTTTAATTTTTTGCACTTCTTAACCCATGATATGTAATGATGTACGCTAAGAGGCTACTCTTAGTCCTATTCGAGGATGACGATGCCGGTTACGTCTACAGGGTTCTCCCGATGTGACAGATGTGCTTAGTTATTGAAGTTGCTGAACTAAACTTCTCTTAAGGTGGAGTTAAATTGCTTTAAAATGGGTTTACCCTAAGTAGGGGATAGTGATGTAAGCAGTAAGGTTGTACATATTTGTATATTGTCCTTTTATTCTTACTTGAGCTTGAAACTAAAGAGTTCGTAGTAGTTTGTTCATGATAGTAGTCATGCATAAATTTATAAGTTGCATATTCTCCCTAATATATGTCTTAATTAAGACCATGTTAAGCACATTTTGAAGACTCTAAATTACATGAAAAATGATTTTATATCAAATTCATGTTTTCTCATGTTGATGTATAAAATGCGTATTGGACTTCACGAGATAAGGTAAGGAGCATATTTGAAGTCACTTTTAGTAAGTGATGTTTTAAACCATCAATGAGAAATTGACTCTCCTTAAAATGAAAATGATGAGCCTCTTTAAAACTGTGTGACTTTTATGACTTGTGAGTTATTAATGTAGGCTAACTCTTGAAAAGTAAAGGCATGTCTAGCTAGTGTCCTTGTGTGTACCTATAAATTTTAAGACTTTCCCAAATTGATGTTTGCTTATGAATGCTATTGTCATGCTAGAAATTGAAATTTTGTGAAATGACTTCCTATTGTGGTGATGTGTGTGGTGTGATTTACCATTGGACGTAACTCAAAAGGAAGTATGAGCATGCTTTGGTTAAATTTTGAGAATTTCTCATTTAAAATGAATTGAACTTTTTTCATTTCTTGTGTAAGAACTAATGAGACATGTAAGTGTGTCACCTCTAAAATGACATAGCTGAAGCTAGAGCCAAACACGTTTTTCATGAGGGTATAAGGTCCTAATGTGGTTTATAATGTGCTATTTCGTCAGTATTGAAGAGTTTAGGTGAATTAGAAGTCAAACGTCACGGGACGACCAAGACGTTTGACGACTAGTCACGTATGTACCTCATGCTTTTTTATGTGCTTATGTGTGTTTCATAATCTTATGAGGTATTTATATGATTTATTATAGTGTTTATATGCAGTGTGTAACGTTTCATGAAGTTTGGAGGTTAAACATCCAAAAATGTCAATGGCGTTCGAAAGGGTTTCATTGAAACGACCTTGTGTGTCTTGGCTTAATTTGTCAAGTTTTACGTGTTTGTTTTGCATGAAATTGATATAGGAGGTCCTAAAATTAGATAAAAACATATTCGAGTTTGAAACGTCAGGGAAAACATCTCTAAGGACGAACCAAGGGTCCTTGAGGAAGGATCCATATTATAGCCAAAAATGTCTAAGACTAGCCCGAATAGGCTGAGGCAATCGACGGCCAATAGGCTCATCGACGCCCTGTCGTTGGTTGACGTTGGTCAGGACATAGGCGTTGGAATATAGACATCCAAGGACCAGTCTCAGATCTAAACCACGGACAAGAAGGACGGTCCGCTGGTTGGGAGACAGTCCGTCGATGGACCAATCGTGGATGGACCTGTAATTTTGCAGGTTCAGTGTAAGTTGAGAGGGTGAATTGCTAAATTCACACAATGTACAAATAAGAGTTTGGGTGTTTACTTAGGGGTAATTTAGGTATTTTAAGTGGGTTTATATGTCCTAAATACCTAGATGAATTCATTCTTCCAAATAAAAACTACTAAATCTCTAAGAAATTCGATATAACTCTATTGAAGCCACAACTCAAGGAAGAGCTTAAATCCGAGATTTTGGTGGTGATTATTCATAAAAATTTTGAATTATAATCACTTAGGTATGATTTTTTATCCTTGAAACTCTATTTGTCAAGGAGCCCAAAATTCAGAGAGATTTGTAAAGTTTTCTAAAGGATGAACTTGTCCAATTCGATGATCTATCCTGAGGTTCATGCATTAAAGGTTTTGAATCATTATATATTTATTATATTGTTATTAATTATATGATGTTAACATGCTTAACCTATGAACAATATCTTTTGACTAATTTATCGTTGACATTATGTTGACTTATTGCCTATGAATTCTATTGTAGTTTTCTATGGACTATTGAATGATGTAACAATTGTACTCAATTGATGTATATAATGTCTTATATTGATAAATATATATAGAATTGACCTATATTAATTGAATATTATGTTTTTTGTATTGAATTGATGTTCATGGCTATGGGTAAGGGCCTTATGGTATTGAATTGGATGATTTAACAATGGATTGAAGTGGTGAGAATGGATTGGTGGTACGCTGCCCTTATTCTCTTTATTTTATGAAATGTACCTCTTGAATTATTTTGTGATTGGTATTGTCCACTTATGTTGGCGGTGCTATGCAAATGATGTGGCCTTGTCGATGGTACTATATCTATTATGATGATCATGACCTTGTCTTCAACTACTTGAAGTATTATGATGATTTGTGTATTTAATATGTGAAGTATCATCATATCTACCTACATGTTGAATAATGTTAAATTATGTGTTCTTCTATTGATATTAGGTGATCATGTTAGATTATAACTATGTCCTTATGTGTGTAGTCTAAGAGTTGATGCATGATTATTCCTACTTAGGTATAGCAGTCTGTGATGGTTATATTGATGATGTGTAGTAGTATATACGATGACTTAAATATGATAATTGTTATTCCTATGTGCTTCAAAGAATGATATGCTATAGGTGATAAAGTGAAGTCATTGGTGTGTCTTGTGTGGTAGACTTGTGTCCCTTCCTTGATACATGTATGAGTGTGAATATGAGATGTCATGACGTAGTATGCTAAATCCTCTTAGTCTTGTATATATGAATGATATGAGAACATGAATGATTTTAAGAAAGTCCTTTATGTAAAACCTTAAACCTATTGGTAAGGTTATGAACCTTGAAGTAAAAATATGTAATAGTATCCTAATTATAATGAATGATGGACTTAAGGTTGGTTGGCTGGAACAACATCATATCACCATTAGGAAAGTCATTAGGATATCTGTCGTTGACATTGCAAGGCATCCCTAAATGACCTCTTTTGTAAGGTGAATGTGATTGGGTTATAAACTAGATATGAACCCTGTTCATGTAATCCTTAATGTGAATTACTCTATGAGAATAAAGGCTAGTACCAAGTGAGTATGGTGAGCGAAGTAGATCTATTTAAGAATGAGGCTAGAGTGCAAAGTAATATCTTCATATTCCTTAACCATGTGCCGATATGAGATGTATCCAAGTTCTACCATTAGCAAGTAAAACACTCTCCACCGGAGTAGGTACAACTCCGGATTGCATGCTTTCCTACCATTGTTTGTATCGGTAATGGCCTATTCTGATCATAGGGGAAACATACTAGCATGTGAGAAATTTTATAAAGTTTAGGTGGTGGTATGAGACACTATCTAGTTATTGCACAATAGGTTTTGATGATGTTAGTGAGAGTCCTTATGTTATCTCCAAGACAATTACTTGAATGTCCTTATATGATGAATGTCTCTTAAATGAACTAATGAATATAATGAGTTAAATAGAAAGAATGTTAAATGAATAAGTACTTATCTAGAGTAGTTAAGGGCTGTCTAGTTAAGGTTTAAAGAGGGCATAGGAATGGTAACTTTATATCTTACCTAGTTTAGATTTAAGAATAACTCTAGTTAGAAAAGTTGGTAGATTATGTAGACATGATCTAAACTTAGGCAGTCTTAATGATTACTTAGGTAATCTTTAAGAGGTCAAGTATGTACATTCTCTTCTTAATGTAGTTGAGTAAATCTTTTGATAACCTTTGTGAGGAGAATGTAAAATTACGTGTATATTGTTGTAATAAGTGAGAATGATCTTATCCAAGGTATTCTAAAGGACCCCTTAAGTGTGTGTGAAGGTACTGTATGGGTGGTAACTTCATAACTCACTCAAGTGAACCTTAGAATCACCTTTGGTAGGAGAATCTCTTGTCTATGTGTTTGGTGTATTGTATATGTGTGTATATTGTTATAGGTGGAATTAATGATCATTTTGGTGTGCCTAGAGAGGGTGTATGGGCGGTCTCTCTTTGTCTTACTTAAGTGAGTCTTAGGATAGGTTTTAGTGGGGGAATTACATGCTAGAAAGTGACTCAATCTGAAGTTAAAGGACTTCAATGTAAAAGTGAATGAATTCAATGTAACAGTTAATTATAAGTGATTCTTATAAATGTGATAAATTCTTAAGTAACTTCTTACGTGTTTCTAAGGTGTTAAATGTGGTTATGACGCTTTTATTATGATAAATATGCATATTTTCATTAAATGTCCATTTTCATGATTTTTATGCATTTTGCCATACTTAGTACATGTGTTTGTAGTAATTCCATGCTTTTACCTATCTCTATTGTGATTCATAGGTGAAGGGGATTTTTGGATCTAATCTTGGATTATACGATCATTCAACCAAGTTGAATTATGTCCTCACTTGATTCGAGGGCATAGATATCTTTTATTTCTCTTTTTGAAGTATTGAAATAGACTTAGTAGTACTATATTTCTATTGTATGGTCCGTGTCCCATGTACTCTTGTGTCTAAGATTTGGTGAAATGAGACTTTGTATTTCCTATGTATTTTATATGGAAGAGATTTTAAAGACTATTAGAATGATTGTGAAAAGTTTTAATTACGCACTATTTTTCATATGTATATATGCAATGAACGATACAAAAGGGCTTGTACAAGACCTCCGAGAGGTCAAGTATGTCGTGTCATGATCCGAGATTGACCTTATTTAATAGGGTGTGGGCTCGGGTTGTTACAAACATGGTATCAGTTCAAGGTTATTAAAGTGGTCTTAGGAATCCAAAAGTATCATAAAGTCACATCGAATAGACTACTGACCATCTGTGAGTTGCGACACATCTAATGGAAGAGGGGCTATAGGATGATATAGTTTTCGTTGTTTTCTACACCTTTGTCATTCTGTAGAGTAAAAAGTTATGAGTATTCTTTTCTTATGGTTTTTCCTTGTGTTATAGGAGATGAATACGAGGAGCACACAAACTAGGAGAGTTGAGGAGAACGATGCGAATAAGGAGATTCCTCCTCAAGTTAGGAAAGTTGATCATGTTCCTCAAAGTTCTCAAATCCATATTGTAGGTGGAGGTAATGTGGTTTTGGTGGTTCCCCCAGAAATAACTAATGGGAATATTAGAGAGACTTTAGTTACTTTAGCCCAAGCTTTTACTACCCATGTGAATATGGGTATTGCGCCTACAGTGAATGTTGTGGAGAACACTATGATATCTAGATTGAGAGATTTTGTGAGGATGAATTCTCCTATATTTCTTGGCTCTAAAGTGGGAGAGGATCCCCAAGAGTTCTTAGATGGAGTATATAAGCTGTTGAGTGCCATGAGGGTGACTTCTAGGTAGAAGGCGTAGTTAGCATCATATCAATTGATGGATTTATATCAAGTGCGGTACACTCAATGGAAGGACTATAGGCCGGCTGAGTCAGGTCCTATTGAGTAGGAATAATTTGAAGAAGCTTTTCTAGGAAAGTATTTTCCCCATGATAGGAGGGAGGTAAAAGTATAGGAGTTTATCAATCTCAAGCAAGGAAATATGAGTGTTGATGAGTACTATTTGAGGTTCTCTATGTTTTCTAGATATGCACCATCCCTTGTGTCTAACCCTAGGGATGAGATGAGTACATTTTTTACAGGGTTCACCGATCTACTGAGGGAAGAATGTCGTATGACCATTTTAAATGATGGTATGACCCTAGATAGACTCATGGTGTATGCTAAATAAAGTGAGGAGTCTAAATTTTTTCGGATTGCTAGAAACTTAAAAAGGAGTGATTCAAGTGATCAAAGTCAACCTAGGTTCTATAAGAAGGTTGCAAGTCTAGAAGAACCTAGGGGTACTAAGGTGAAATTTGAGAAAAAAAGTGGTTCTTAAAATGGCAAGCCTACATGTTCTACTTATGGGAAGAGACACTATGGGGAAGGCCTATGGGGTACTGGGACTAGTTTTGTATGTGGTAAATATGGACTCAAAGTTAGGGATTTTCCTACTATAGATGGTGAGCAAGTTGCTCCTAATGTTCCTAAAGATTATGCTCCAAAAAAGAGGTGTTTCTGTGCACTCAGGAGTAGAGGATCAAAGCCAGATGAGAGTGCTGATGATAATGATGGTATGTTCTTGAATTTCTTTTGAGTTATAGTTCCGTATAAGCGGGGGAATATTGTTAATAGATGGGCTAGATGGTCATAGAAGTATGTTGCATATGCATGGTGTTTAGGAGTCTTGTTGAAATTGAATTTCATTGATTCCTTGCATTGTCTATTTCATGATGTTAATATTATGTTGTGAAATGTGTTTTTATGATTTTACCTTGCATATTAGTATGTATTCAGCATCAATTGCCTAAAACTTGCATTTTTGAAAAATTTGGCATAATTCACTATAAGACTGCCTTTTCACTATAAGATTTTTGAAAATTTGACAAATTCAGTCTTTGGTTGAAAGTTGTTGAAATGTTGTTAGAACTGCTTTATATGAGCATAATATTGAGTATAAAAAGAGTTTTTGCTATTTGGAATGAAGGATGTGAGTCTTATGGCATGATGAGTTGTCGAATTTCTTCTAGTTTTGTTGTTTGTTGTGAGTCTCTTTATTTTGTAAAAGTGATATTTATTGTAGTTGTTGCATTGTATAAGGATTTTTGTGGTAGGTTTATGATCTTATAGTTGAATCTCTATTCTTTGAAGTTTTCGGAGAGTGGCAAGTGTCATT
This sequence comes from Solanum peruvianum, assembly GCA_027705065.1. Classification (NCBI taxonomy): domain Eukaryota; kingdom Viridiplantae; phylum Streptophyta; class Magnoliopsida; order Solanales; family Solanaceae; genus Solanum; species Solanum peruvianum. Next base: position 40,519,741 of record JAKWJD010001761.1, read on the forward strand.
CGAGAACAAATATTGTCCAAGTAGGAGATACTATGACACCTCTAAAATTAGTTAGGTGAAGCTAGAGTCTAACATGTTTGTAATGTGGGTCTAGGTTCTAAAATTATTTATAATGTGGTATTGAGGCAGTGCCTAAGAGTTTAGGTGAAATTGAAGTCAAATGTCAAGGGACGACGAAGATGTTCGACGACAAGTCACCTATGTGCTTCATGCGTGTTTTTATGTGCTTATGTGTGTTTCATGAGCATATGAGGTCCTTATATGAGTTATTATAGTGTTTGTAGACATTTTGTCAAGCTTCATAAAGTTTGGAGGTGAAGCGTCGAACAACGTCCATGACGTTTGCAAGGTTTAACTTGAAACAATCTTGTGTGTCTTTGCATGTTTCGTCGAGTTTTACGTGTTCGTTTTGGATGAAATTGATATACGAGATCCTAAACTCGTATATAAACATATTCAGATTGGAAACATTCGTGCAAACAACACCAAGGACGAGCCAAGGGTCCTTGAGGAAGGACCCAATTTTTAGCAAAAGTTGTCCGAGACCAGCCTCAAACGACTGAGGCAATCGTCGACTAGTAGGCTGGTTGACGCCCCATCATCGGTGTACATTGGTTAAGAGTTAGGCGTGGGAAGATGGCCATCCATGAATTAGTCTTAGACCCAAAAATTGACTAGAAGGATGGTCCATTAGTGGGGAGACGGTCTGTCGATGGACTAATATTGGATGGTCCTGCAATTTCGCAGGTTCATTGTAAGTTGCAAAGGTGAATCGGTAAATTCGCGCCACGTCCAGATTAGAGTTTGGGAGGTTAAACAGGGCTAATTTAGGTATTTTAAGTGGGTTTATAAGACCTAAATACCTAAATGAATTCATTCTTCCAAATCAAAACCTCAAAATCTCTAAGAGATTTCTAAAACTCCATTGAAGCCAAAACTCAAAAACAAGATTGGATTGGAGATTTGAGTAGCAATTTTTAATCAAATTGGTGGATTTATATCATTGAGGTATGATTTTTTATCCTTGAAATTTTATTCATCAAGGAACCAAAAATTCAAAGAGATTTCTAAGGTTTTCTAAAGATGAACTTGTCCAATTTTATGACCACCTAAATTTCATTGACTTCTCAAACACTAGTAGGTATCCCATATTATGAGAATAGAAAATAACTGACATATAACATGGTAGATAAGCATGTAATCCGTATTTGAAACCTACTAAGATGGAGGGTATTCTACATTCCAATGGTAGATCTTGGACACATCCCATGTAGGCACATGGTTAAGGAATATGATGGGTTTCTTTGTCCTCTATTCTCATATTACAACTAGATGTACTTTCCATACCATACTAACTCGGCGCTAGACTTTGTTCTCATACAGTATTTCACATATAGTATCTCATGAAAAGGTTTCATAACTTGTTCATAACCCAATCACATTCACCCTATAAAAAAGATCCCCTAGCCCTTCTTTTCAATGGCGAAGAGGATAGCTTAATGTCTTTCCTAAGGATTATATCATGCTGTTCCAGCAAACCAACCTTAAGTTCATCATACACACCAAAAGGATACCATTTTGACTTTCGACTGTAAGGATATCATAACTTTCTTTCTCAAAGGTTACACATAATTTGACCTTCTCATTATGTTCAACACAACATATCATTAATTAATACTAGACTAAAAGGTTTTACCGTTCTAAGTCAAGACATCGCCTACATATATTCCATGGGTATCACATAGCGTACACAAGTCTACCAAACAAGACACACACATACATTACTTTATCTCATATAGTATATCACATAAGATGCACATAGGCATAACCAACATCATCTATAGGTCATCCTATATACTACTCTAGCATCATCAATATAATCATCATAGACTAATATAGTCAAGTAGGAAGAATCATGCATCAACTCTAACACTACACACACAAGGACATGGTCATACTCTAACAGGATCACTAACAACATCAATAGAAGAACACATATTTCATCTAAATCATAAGTAGATAGATATGATAATACTTCACATAAATCAACTATACCAATCATCATAATATCTCATGTATTGCCTACATGGGCATGATCATCATAATATATAAAGTAACGTCGACGAGTCCACATCATTCCCATTAATAACACATAACACCACCACTATTAGTTGGACCATTCGAATCACAACATAATTCAATACCTAAATTAACTATAATAAAGAGAATTTGGGCATTTTACCACCAATCCATTCTCTCTACTTCTATCAATAGCTATGTCATTCAATTCAATACCAATAGGCCCTTACCATGGCCATGATAATTAATTCAATACATAAATAACAATACACAATGAATCTAAATCAATTCAATATATTGATTTATCAATCTAATACAACCTATACATCAATACAATACAATTCTTACACCATTCAAAAGCCCATTGAAAACTACATTAGATTTTATAAGCATTAGGACAAGATCATGACATACAAAATATAGCCAATTTGAAAAATATTGTTTTGCATTTTTTCATTAAAAATTTAGGTTAGAATCACGTAATTGACATCAATACTATAAATAATAAATGTATCAATAATAAATTAATCAAAACATTTTATGCCATAACTAATGGTTGGATTATGAAATTGGACAAGTTCATATTTAGAAGACATTAGAAAATCAGTTTGAAGTTTGTCTCCTTGATGAATAGAGATTAAAAGGATGAAGAAACGATACCTAAATGATGTTAATCCACACAATTGATGAAGAATCACCAATGAAATCTCCAATACAATCTCTTCCTTGAGTTTTGGCTCTAATGGAGTTCTAGAGAATTTTCTTAGAGATTTTGGGATTTTTATTTGGAAGAATGAATTCATCTAGATGTTTAGGACTTAAATAGCTATTTAAAATACCCAAAATATACCTAAGTAATCTACCAAACCATTATTTTGTATGTGGAATAAATTTACCGATTCACCCATTCACTTTAGAGTGAAGCTGCGTAGGTGACACAGACCATCGATGCCTGCCCATCGACGGACGGTTTGTCCCAAAATAGACCACCTGGATGGTCATCGTTTGGTTCAGTGACTTGAATGTGGGAGATTAATCTGCCTATGCTAAGTCATTAACAAATGTCAGCAACGATGTGGCGTCAACCAGCCTAGTGAAAGTCGATTGCATCATTCGATTGGGGCTGGCCTAGACATCCTGCCAAAGGGTTCTTCCTCAAGTACCCTTGGTCGGTCCTTGGGGACTTTTACCTGACCTTCACAACTAAATTATTATTTTATAGAAGTTTAGGACCTCTTAGATTAATTTCATCCAAAACAAATGCGTAAATCTCGATGAAACATGTAAAGACACACAAGGTCATTTCAAAGCAAACCTTTTGAATATCACGAACCTTCTTTCACGTTTGACCTCCAAGCTTCATGAAACTAGACACACTGCCTGTAAACACTATAATAACTCATATAAGGACGTCATAAGTTCATGAAACACACATATAAGAACATAAATACACACGAGACACATAGATGACTAGTCGTCGAATGTCTTGGTCGTCCCTTGACGTTTGACTTCGAATTCACATAAGCATTTAGACACCACCTCAAGAACACATATAAACCATTTTATGACCTTATACTGTCATTATAAACATATAAGGCTCTATATTGACCTATGTCATTCAGAGGTGTAACATTCTCCCCCATTTAGACAACATTCGTCCTCCAGTGACACTTGCCACTCCCCAAACACTTCCTAGATTAGAGATTAATCTAACAACTCATATCCATACTACATAGCACATTATACAGTAAAACATATATAATAAACATCAATTTCACATAATCAAGAGACTCACAACACAACAATAAGATAGGAACTCATTGTGCAACTCATTATCCCATAAAACTCTCATTGTGCATTTAAAATAGCATGAACCTCTTTTAGATTCATTATCACACTGATATGCATAAATTATCATCACATTACAACCATTTTCAACCAATTAATGAATTAGTCACTTCTCCAAAAATGTTACAGTGAGAAGATTCTCCCTTGCAGTAAACATACTTCAAATTTTCAAAAAATGCAACATTTAAGAAATTATTGATTAAAACATGAAAATATTATATCCAAAACCATATAAAGACACTTTACAAAGCCATAATAACTTGATAAATTTCACAATGTAAGGAATCAATGAAATTCAATTCCAACAAGACTCCTAAAAATAATGCAATCAATACCACAATGCAACATGCTACTATGATCATATAACTCATCTACTAACCATACTCCCCCACATAGAAGGAACTCATAAAAAGAGAAAACTAGAACTTATCATCATCATCATCATCATCATCATCATCATCCAGCTTTGCTCCTCTAGTACGATTTGCATAGAAATGCTTCTTCTTTGGAGCATCACCTTCCAGAGAATTAAGAGGAACTTGCTTACCCTTTGTTCCTCTAGAAACAACACTAGGACAATCCCTCACCTTGTGTCCATATTTACCATAGCCAAAACAACTCCCGATACCAAATAGGCGTTCCCCATAGTGCCTCTCTCCACAATTAGCACTACCTTTATCAAGTTTTACCTTAGCACCCTTAGGTTAATCTTGAGTAGAAACCTTCTTCTTGAACCTATGCTGACTTTAATCACCTTGCCCACTTGTCTTCAAGTTTATAGCAATCCTACAAATTTTTGACTCCTTTATGGATTGAGCATAAACCATGATTGTAGACAAAGTCATATCATCATGGAGCATGGACGTACGACATTCTTCTTTCACTAATTCGGCAACCCCGGTCACAAAACTACTCGTCTCCTCCCTAAGGTTACACACTAAGGAAGGGGCATATCTACATTAGATTGAGAACTTCAAAGAGTAATCCGCAACACTTATATTTCCTTGCTTGAGGTTGATAAACTCTTATATCTTTACCTCCCTTCTCTCACGGGGAAAGTACTTTACTACAAAAACCTCTTTTACATTCTCTCCACTCAATACGACCCGACTCAACCAGCCTATTATTCTTCCATTAAGTGTACCACACTTGAGAAATCTCGCTCAATTGGTACGAAGCTAACTTTGCCTTCTCCCTAGAAATCACGCCCACGACACTCAAAACCTTATAAACACGATCTAGGAAGAATCTTTGTCCACCTTATAGCCAACAAACATAGGAGGATTCATACTCACAAAATTTCTCAATCTAGATGCCATAGTTCTCTCCACAACATTAATTCTAGTGTCAATAACCCTATTCACATGGGTAGTCATAGCTCAGGCTCAAATAAGAAAAGCCTCTATAATCTCCCCATATGTCATTTCCGAGGGAAACACCAGAACATCATTACCTCCTTCTATAGCACCTTGATCCGCTTGAAGAATTCTGTGAACTTGTTCTACTTTAGGAGGAATCTCCTCATTCATCTCATTCTCCTCAACTCTTCTATCCGGTGTCCTCCTCGTATTTATTTCCTATAACATAATGGAAAACCATAAGAAAAGAACATTCATCACTTCTAAATCTCTATGGCATGACATAGGAGTAGAAAACAAGAGAAACTCTATCGCCTTGTAGCCTATCCCCCATAGATGTGTCGCAACTCACACTGATGGTCGAGACTCTACTAGACATGACTTGATGAGACTTTTTGATTCCCAAGACCACTATCATAAAATATGCTCTGATACTATGTTTTTCACATCTCGAGAGCATACCCTAGAATATATCGCACTCTTGGAGTGCAATCGGCGTAGTTGACCTGTAGATGGTCTTTTACCTGCTCTTTCGTATAATTTATCACATATAAATAAATGAAAAGAAGTGCAGAATTAAAACTTTTCACAACATGCGAATAGTCTTTCAAACCTTCTTCGTATAAAAATCATAGGAAATACTAATTCTCATATCATCAATTTTTACACTCAAAATATATTGGGACACAACCCATACAATCGAAATATAGTACTATGAAGTCTATTACAATGATATAATAAATAAACACTAAGGACATCTATGACGTCAATTTCAATGAGGACATACTACAAACTTTCTTGAACAATCCTATAATCCATGCTTCACTTCCAATAGCACCTTCACTTATGAATCACTTTGGAGATAGATTAAAATATGGAATTAGTCAAACATATGTACTATGTATGGCTTAATGCATAAAATCATGATAATGGACATTTAATGGAAATATGCTCTTTTCGATTAAAACATCATAGTATAAGAATAAGAAAAACATTTAGCTCCTTAGGAACACATAAGATATCACTTAACTATTTAAACACATTTAATGAAATGTTACAGTGAACTATCAAATGTTACAGTGAAACATTTTCCAATAATATATTGAATTGCTTATAACTTACACTGAACCCAAGTAGCATGCAATTCCCTCACTAAAATCTATCCTAAGACTCACATTAGTAAAACAAAGAGAGACCGTCCATGCAACATCTCAAAGCATACCTAAATGATCCTTGGGACTACCTATAATGAGATATATATACATACAATATGCCAAAATACATAACATATAATATGGAATTCTCCTCACTAAATTTATCAAAACACTTACTTAAGTAATTCTACAAGAGAATACACATACACCCTGTTCAGTATTACCTAGATAATATTTAAGACTTCCTAAGTCTAGATCATGTCTACTTTATCAAGCAACTTCCCTAACTAGAGTCATCAATATTTTCCTAGGTAAGACATGAAGATATCATCCTTCATGCCCCCTTAACACTTAAACTAGGAAATCCTTAGACTTACTCTAGATTAGGTATTCATTAATTCACATGGTTCCAAAAATAAGTCATTACTTCAGTAGTTCATTAATAGACAGTGATCACATAGAGGACAATCAATTAATGGACTTGGAGAATACCTAGGAACTCACTAACTAACATCTTCAATGAAAAAAAGTGCAATATCTAGGTAGCGTATCATACCACCACATAATCTTCATAGACTTCTCAAACACTAGTAGGTATCCTGTATGACAAGAATAGGCAATAACTGACATAGCCAATGGTAGAACTTGGATACATCACATGTAGTCACATGGTTAAGGAATATGATGTGTTTCTTAGTCCTCTATTCTCGTATTACAAATAGAGATACTTCCCATACCATACTCACTCGGTTCTAGCCTTTGTTTTCATATCGTATTTCACAAACAAGATCAGATGAAGAGGTTTCACATCTTGTTCATAATCCAATCACATTAACACTACCAAAGAGGTCTACAAAGGATGCCTTTCAATGGCGAATATGATAACTTAATGAACTTCCTAAGGATGATATCATGTTGTTCCAGCCAACAAACCTTAAGTCCATCTTTCATATAAGATAAGATACAATTACGACTTTCGACTTCAAGAATCATAACCTTCTGTCTCAAACATTCCACTTAATTTGATCTTCTCACTATGTTCAAGGCCACGTATCATTCATACATACGAGAAGAAGAGGCTTTAACATCCTAAGTCAAGACATATCATACATATATATCGTAGGTATCATGCAAGAGACACAAGTCTACCAAACAAGACATTCACAAACTTTACTTTATCTTATATAGCATGTCACATAAGAAGCACATAGGCATAACCATCATCATATATAGGTCACCCTATATAGTACTCTAGTATCATCAATATAACCATAATAGACTCATATAGTGAAGTAGGAAGAATCTATATCAGATCTTAAGACTACACAAACAAGGACATAGTCATAAATTAAAATGATCACGTCACAACATCAATAGAAAAACATATACTTCATCTTAATAACAATTAGATATATAAGATTATACTTCACATAAATAAACTATACAATTCATAATAATATATCAATTATTGTCAACAAGTCCATGATCATTATAATACATAAAGTAACGCCGATAAGGCTACGCCATTCACAATTATAACACATAACACCTCCTCCATAAGTGGACCATTCCAATCACAACATAATTCAATACGTACATTACATATAATATAGAGAATTTGTGCAGCTTACCACCAATCCATTCTCTCCACTTCAATCTATAGATAAATCGTCCAATTCAATACTAATAAGCCTTTAACCATGGCCATCATCATCAACTCAATACATAAATCATAATACTCAATGAATTTAAGTCAATTGAATAAAGATTTATCAATCTAAGATAGTATATAATCAATTATATACAATTCTTAGATCATTCAAAAGCCCATAGAAAACCACACTAGAATTTATAAGCAATATGACAAAATCAGCTCATCAAAAATAAAGCCAATTTGAAGAGATCAAGTTTTGCATGGGTTCATATAAAAATTAGGTTAGAATCACCTAATTAGAATAAATTCAATCAATAATTAATGAATCAAAACATTTTATGCAATACCAATGGATAGATCATTAAATTTGACAAGGTCATCTTTAGATGACATTAGAAAATAACTTTCGAGTTTGGATCCTTGATGAATAGAGTTTCAAGAAAGTCGAAACCATACCTCACTGATGTTAATCCATAGAATTAGTGAACAATCATCAATTAAATCTCCAATCCAAGCTAGTACTTGTCTTTTGGCTCCAATTAAGTTCTAGATAATTTTCTTAATGATTTTTGGGTTTTGATTTGAAAGAATGAATTCATCTAGGTGTTTAGGACTTATAGCTATTCAAAATACCCAAAATATCCCTGATTAACCTCCTAAACCATTATGTGGAAATGGGATAAATTTACCAGTCCACCCCTTCATTATACAGTGAAGCTGCGCAGGGGACATGAATTTCATCCAAAACTAACACGAAAAACTCATTGAAACATGCTAAGATACACGAGGTCATCTCAAGACAAACCTTTCAAACATCATGGACGTTATTGGACATTTGACCTCCAAACATCATGAAACATGACTCACTCCCTATAAACACTATGATAACTCATATAAGGACCTCATAAGCTCATGAAACACACATATAGCAAAATACATACACATGTGGCACATAGATGACTAGTTGTCGAATGTCTTGGTCGTCCATTGAGGTTTTACTTCGAATGCACCTATGCCTTTAGAAACGCCTCATTACCACATTATAAAACATTTTAGGACCTTAGACTCTCATGACAAACATGTTAGCCTCTAGATTAACCTATGTCATTTTAGAGGTGTCACATCTGTCGTCTGTGCTTGAATGCGCATTGTGATCTTAGGAGGGAGGCTGCCTCAATGTGATGTTTATTGGAATTATGTGATCATAATTACCAATGTTTAAACACACTCCCACCGTATTCATGCTTACAAGTAATATAGGTTCATCGTGACTAATGAAAGGATATTCTCATATGCACTAATATTTACTACTATGTATGTAAAGTATATGTCCAGTGAATATGTTATGTATGTCTTAACTAGGATGACTTTATAGGTGTATTAGTATGAACAAAGGTATGGGACGTTGTATATGCATTGCACATGTGTGCCTTGATAGGATGGTTCCTAGGTTGTTATTTATATATATGAATATGAATGCATGAGTATGTTATGAACATGTCTTATATGCTATGATCTCAAGTATATGATATGATGATGTATGAACATGTAATATGTCAAAATGTGGTTACATGAAAGGATTTTGTCATTAAGTTACACATATACACATATACACTTATGCATGCATGAAGTGAAGTATGAACATGTGTGGTCAAGGGTGTTTATGTGAAAGTTTTCCCACATATATGTACACATACACACATATGAAAGCATGTCTATGATGCTTGTATCATGATCTAGTAAATAAAGGGTCTATTGAAATGTGTTCTCAATTGTATCCTAAACAAGATTGTGCTTGAATATGCTATGTCCATGTGAAAGGTTTTCTCACATGATATAGGTTGATTAAAAGACTTTCTCATCTATAACCTATGACCTAAGCATATGAGGAGTTAATTCTTCTATAACCTATGTTTTATAATATAATGTTAATAAAGGCTTTTCAATAAAGGGAACTTAGATTAGCACCGAGTGAACTTGAAGATAAGGGGTGTTCCATCCCAATGTGGGAAGGTAGTTTTACAATATTCCTCATTGGGTGGATAAATACAATGCCTCAATCGGAAAAAACAGGGCTTCCATATATATCTCCAAGTTCAATAAACTATGTTTTCCCGATAAAATTTATCAAGTGATGTAACCTAATATGCTTGCATGATATTAATAACTACTTTGGCAATGTAGAGCACCTCCTTTTGGTTTGAGGTTCTACAACACTAGATTCCATATTTAGCACCCATAGCCTAAATGTCGGTTAGGCTATCATTTCCCTAACGTAAAATTGACAATTGATGTAAAGTAATGGACCCTAACTAGGATAAACTAAAAGAAGTTGCTTAGTGTATTTGAGGGTATGAGACTTTACCTATGCATTGCACAAGTAGCTCTTCAAGAGAGTTATTGGAAGGCGTTCTATATGTATATGACTATGTGTATGTCTTTTATGCATCACATTATGATATAGACCTAAGTGTATGATTTTATTCATGGTATTATTACTATTAAGTCATTATGATGAGGTCTTACCTTGAACTAAGTGTAAGATTTTATTCATGGTATTATTACTATTAAGTCATTATGATGAGGTCTTACCTTATATGCTTAATGTTGTTCTTATGTACTATATGATGAAGGTCTTACTTGGCATGTATAAAGTTGTTTATACTTGTCTTGTGATGTATGAAGTAAATAATGTGCTTGTGTTATCTTTATGAGTTCACTGAGTGTATGTGTGCTATGTCTATATGCTGCAAGTCTTGAGTTTGTTATCTCTTGAAAGTTCCTATAGAATAGCAAGTGTCATTCGAGGACGAATATTTCCAAGTGAGGGAGTATTGTTACACCCTAAATATGAGCTAGGTTGAAATAGAGCCTATAACTTGTTATATGATGTTGAAATACCTAAAATTTCTAATAATAATGTTCTTAGGTAGTAGATAAAGTTTGGTAGTGTTTGTAGGTCAAACATCCTAGAACGGCCAAGACGTTTGGAAAATACTCGAAGTTGTACTATCGTGTCGTAGTGTTTTGTAGAGATGTTTTTGGGATGTTTGAAAGGATAAATTGGGTATCTATGGTTCCTACAAGTACTTTTACTTTAAAAGGGTTGAAATATCCAAGAATGACGCCCCGGGGACTAGCCAAATGGTCCCCAAAGAGGACCCAAACATCAAACAGCAAAGCTGCCACGCCAGCGAGAACTTGGTGGTCGCTGCGCGTCTCTGAGTGTGGAAAATTCTTGCCGTGCGACGGGGGGCAGACACAAACCATTTTGTCTTGAGATTTTCTAGACAAGATTTGAAAATGCCTCCATGATGTGCAGTAAACTCCTAGATTTGGTCACGTCATTTTTGAGTCAAATTTTAGTTTGTTAAAATGTCTAATAAGTGCCGGGGTCTTTTGGGTGATTTGGGGATGAATTTCTGACGGTTATTGAATATTTTTATACCCCTAAATAGACCAATCAAAGCTAAACCCTCAACTCAAAAAAAAACCTCTCGATTCCAAGATTTTTTCACCGTCAATTTTGCTGGTTAATCTTCTACATTAAGGTATGGTTTTCATCCTTGAATATCTTTTCTTGAAGGAGTCAATTGCACTGATTATTCATAGATGATCAAAAACATGAATTTTCAAATTTTGTGATCTAGTCAGGGTTCTTGCAAAAAATGTTTTAAATCATTGTATTATGATTGAAATTATGTTAATTATATGATTGTAACCACAAAATCTATGAACCCATGCAAACCATCCAATACTAGTTTTGAATATTTTATGGGTGAGGTGATCATTCCTCTGTACTATTGAATTCTTATGTAGTTTTCATAGGCCTATTGAATTATGATAGAATCACGTTATAATTGTAAGTATGCTGCCCTAAATTCATAAATAAATGTTGAATTATCTTTTTTGATTGTCTATTGTAAGTATTGAATTGAATTGGTGATCATTGACATTGGTAAGGGCCTTTGAGTATCGTGTTGGATGATTTAGATATGGATTGAAGTGGTAAGAGTATATTGGTATTATGCTGCCCTAATTCTCTTTATTTTATGTAAATTAGTTCTTGAATCATGTTGTTATTGGTATGGTCCACTTATGGTTGCGGTTCTATGTCCTTTACTTGATATATTATGATGGTTTCTGTAGTTGATTTATGAGAAGTATGATCATATTTATCTATATGTGAGTATGGTGAAAGTATGTTTTATTCTATTGATATTAGGTGATTATGTTAGACTATGACTCTGTCTTTATGTGTGTAGTATTAAAGTTGATTGAGAAGTATGATCATATCTATCTATATGAGAGTATGGTGAAAGTATGTTTTATTCTATTTACAATAGGTAATTATGTTAGACTATGACTTTGTCCTTATGTGTGTAGTATTAGAGTTGATTTATTATTCTTCCTACTTGGTTATGTGAGTGTTATGATGGTTATTTTGATGATACTAAATGTAAGACCCCCAAATGAGTTAGTGTGTGGAGATTCTTACATGTTCGTCTTAAGGTTATAAGGTCTTAGAATGACTTATAATATATGTTAGAGGAAGTGTGTAATGTTTGAGGTGATTTGGAAGTAAAATGTCAAGGGACGACCAACACAATCGACGACTAGTCACCTATGTTCCTCATGTGTCTATCTGTGCTTATATATTTTATGTCATGAGCTTATGAAGTCCTAAAATGAGTAATGATGATGTTTAAATATGGTATATAGTGTTTTGTGAAGTTCGGATGTCAAATGTCCAAGAACATCCAACGTTCGTAATGTAACAACCCTAAAAATGGTTATGCTAAGTAATGCTCAATGTGTCTAGAAAGCCTACGATTAGACCGGGTTCACACTGATTAACGCACGTAGAACCATACCTATGAACCATTGCAACAGCCAATCCAACCAACTTTGTGAGTAAGTTGAGCTAGGAAAGGTTGGGTCCAGCCATGTAGGTCACCCTAAGAGGAAGATCTACCCGGATGAGTCTTAGCCAGACTTAATAAGGGGAAATCTTAGGTTGGAGGGTCTAGGGGTGAAAAGGTCTTTTCCATGATAAGGATCGTATTATAATTACCCTAAATATTTAATTAATTGATTAATTAATAAGGTGGAGGGGCTATTTGGGCAGAAAGGGCAGAAATTAGCCCTTTGAGTGAAATCTTGCTCCACCCGGGTTCGAACCTAGGTTGGAAAAATGAGTTAATTTTATTATTTATTTGGTGAATTAATTTATTTTATCAATATTTAATTGCTTACTTAAGAAAAAGGAAAAATCAGTTTTTTTGGAAGGGTTGAAACAGTCCTAGTTTGACTAAGTCCTTACCTAAGCCTTAACTACTTTGCACGTTTCACTCTCTCACATTAATACCTCAATTTCACGATCATTGTCTCTTCTTTTTTACATTTCTCTTCCAAGCAAAAATACTAAAGCAGAAAAATTACTAATGTTCTTCACACTTGAAGAACTTACACAAAAATATAAGGAAAACAAACTAATCAAAAAGTTAGGCAAAAGGGAGGATTATTCCGTCGATTTGGTGTTGACGTTGAGGGGATTTGGATGTGAGTTTTGGAGAAGGTTTTGTACAGTAAGTCAAGGTTTGTACTAAATAAAAGGTATGGGTTTTCTTACTCTTCGTTCCTTTCCCAAGAGATCCTTAAGGTTCAGACGAATCTATTCCGAAAACTAGGGTTGGTCCCCATTGCATGTCCTTGTAACTAGCTCCCATCGAATCATATGTTGGGTATGTTTGATGGAAGAAATTAGGGATATAATGTGTTGTCGTGATGATTATGTTTGTGTATGTATGTTTGGAATTATGTTAATATTGAGCATGTTTTCTGAAATTGAGTGAAAAATGATGTGTGTCCAATGTGTAGCCGTGATATACACTCTTGGATTCATCTTCGAAAAATGACATGTTTATGGTTGTATCTCATGTGTACATACTTTCTTAAATCATGATGTTTATAAATTATGTAAAAAATGTTGATTTGAGTGCAAACTAATAGTCAAATGAATCCATGAAAATGCACCAAAAGAAATCACTAAAAACTACTTAAAACGTCTAAACATTTAATGTGAAAGAAGTGAGAAACTAGGCTGCAAAAATTTCCAGCATCTTGTTGATGATTTTCGGCCAAGCTAAGGGGATTATCATGTTATGTAAAAATGAATCAAAATATGAGAGGGCACTGAGAATCGAACCTGTGACCTCACCATGTTAAAAATCATTGAAATAATGTGAGAAAAAGAGAATGTGACATGCGGGATTCAAACCCATGTGCCTTGATAAAAAAAATGACATAAAAAAATAAGAAATGAGAGGAGTGAGATTCGAACCCACCGCCTCTAAATCACATTTAAGGAGGAATAAAAAATAAAAATAAAAGGTTGAGGCGTGTGGGAATCGAACCCACGACCTCTAGGTAGGACCAAGAAAAATTAAGGAGAAAAATTATGCTGGGGCTGTGGGGGTTCAAACCCACACACCCATCGGCCAAAAGGAGAGAAATAAAGAGAAGGAAATAAAAATAAAATGAGGTTGTGGGGGTTCGATCCCACATCCTCTCAGTCCCAATGAGCAAAATTTGAAGAGAGAAATTACGAAAAATAAAATAAAATGGAGGCGTTGGGGCTCGATTTTGGGTCCCCAAGCCGTGTGGATTAAACAAAAATAAATAAAAATGTAACTATTGTCCATGGAATTTGAAATCGGGTTTCCTTGCCCAAATTCCGTATTGATACATAAGTCATACGTGTATAAATGTTCATGAATAATGCTGCCTACATAGATCGAAATTGAGATCTTGACATACATACAGGATGCATAAGTTTGTATCATATAATCTTAGGAAGATATGAATTAGTTAAACGAACTATGAATGAAGCCTCATGGCTTGTATGCATACACCTATAAGTCTAGCATACACCTATAAGTCTAGCATACACTTATTAGTAAATGAACAATGAAATGATGAAACCCTAGAAGGTTTAAGTAAGAGTGTGAAACACACTACTTTCCAAAATCATTGCTATATGATAAAATGAACATTCATGTAATAAGGGGTGAGTAACTATGAAGACAAAATGTGCTAATATTAATGAATGTGGTGACAACACAATAAGAGGCTAATGTAAAAGATAAGAGCAATCTCAAATGAGCCTTAGTAAATGTTACCAAAATGTACTCACCTATAAGTGTGTAATGCAAATGAATATACTAGTCTCTATAAACACTCTAATGAAAGTATTGAGAATAATATATGCTTAATACTAATGATGAGATGAGAAATCATCTATTGAGCAATGATGTCCTCATACTAGAAGCCAGCCTCCATGAAGTATGAGTTGAATGTAATGGAACTTTATACTGAGCACTGATAGACTAGCTATGATCGGTGATGCCTTCTATCAGGAAGGACGGATTTTCATGTAACTCTCATCAGATGAGACTGTCTAGCATGCCGGGTATGGGTCTCCTTATATCTCCTTGTCATTGAACCTATACTGCTAATATAGGGAATTGTGTGGGGTTCAAATGTAACGACCTGCTTAGTCGTTTATGAGCAGCAGATTTTATTCTGGAAAACTGGCTGAGACGACGGACCCCACGACGGACCGTCATGGGCACGACGGACCGTCGCAGGGTCTCGTTTCAAAACACTTAGAAATTCTGAAATTGGGTACTGAAAATCGACTCTCTGAACTTCGTGACGGAATGGCAGGATTGACCGTCACAAATTCTTCAGTGGAAATCCAGTCTCTGAACATTGCGACGACCTGCCGGACGGACCATCGCAGGCACGACGAGCCGTCACAAGTTGCGTAATCCCAGTCTGGGTCGGATTTCTGGTTAAGTTTTAAAGGGGCGTTTTGGACTATTCCTGCTATAATTAAAAATTTCGTGGGTTGTATTAATAACTCGATTTCTTAGGGGTTAAAAGAGGTAACCTTGAGTTAATTAGTGGGTCATTATTGTCATCTTTCATTCTTAATTATATGCTAATTACTGTAAAAGAAAGAGGGTTTGAATAAGAAAAATAGAAAGAACAAAGAGAGGGAAAGAGAAACGAATTGAGAGAGGAGAAACGAGAAGAAGAACAAAGCTTTGGAATTGTTGCTTGATCACTAGTCTTCGGTGGAGGTAGATTATGGCTAATTTCATGCTATTCGTAGTAAACTCTTAATAGCGAATGATATGTATTGATAGTATTGTAAACCCTGCTATGTGCTTAATTGTATGCTTGCATGAATATGATTATGTAATTGTGAATAAATAAGCATGATGAAGCTATTGAATCCCAAATCTTGAAAAGAAACCCTAATCTACTTTGTTAATGATGATGCCTTGGTATTAAAGAAGGCTTGATGAACGAAAGTGGTGAGATTAGGGGATCGGGTGCCACGTTCCGGTACCAGGATAGAAATAGAGGATCGGGTGCCACGTTCCGGTAACAGGATAGAATGAGGATCGGAGTGTCACGTTCCGACACCAGGATAGTATATGGATCGGGTGCCACGTTCCAGTACCACGATAGAATGAGGATCGGAGTGTCATGTTCCGACACCAGGATAGTATATGGATCGGGTGCCACGTTCCGGTACCAGGATAGAATGAGGATCGGAGTGTCACGTTCCGACACCAGGATAGTATATGGATCGGATGCCACGTTCCGGTACCAGGATAGAATGAATATTGGAGTGTCACGTTCCGACACCAGGATAGTATATGAGGATCGGAGTGTCACGTTCCGACACCAGGATAGTATATGGAGCGGAGTGTCACGTACCGACACGAGGGGAATAAAGATAATGAATCTTGAAATATGTTAATGAATTCAATCTAATGAATCTAATTCCCAAATGAGTATGGTATTGAGGCTTTAGTCCTCATGTGTGAACTTGACTGTAATTGTTAATTATATAGTACTTGTTGTTGCTACAAGTTGAGTATCATAGTTGATTTTATGATATTACTTGGTATATATTGTCTTCTATTTTGAGTTGGTTCGTGATACCTACTCAGTACTCGTGTTTTGTACTGACCCCCTACTTTTATGTTTTCTTCTTTGTATTTGTGGAGTGCAGCAAACGTGCCGTCGTCTTTGACTCAATAGTAATTATAGCCAGTCTTCACTACATCGGAAATTCAGGGTTAGCTAATGCTTCTAGCTTTGACTGGATCTTCTTCTTCAAGTCTTGATGCCTTGAAATTTCGGCATGGACTAGCTTTTATTTGTTTTAGCTTCTTAGACATTTTTAGTTTAGAAATTTGAGGATAGATGTTCTAATGATGATGACTTCCAGATTTTGGGGAATAATAGATGTTAAATTTTAATAGATGTTGAATTGATTTTATTAATGAGTTTAAGTCTTCCGCATTACTTTCTGTTGATATTACATTGAAATGTTAAGGTTTAGATTGGTTGGTTCGCTCACATAGGAGGGTAAGTGTGGGTGCCAGTCGCGGCCCGGATTTGGGTTGTGACATCAAATCCCATGTATGCTAGCATGTTTTAGGTCACTATGGCCGGTGATTCCACCTCTTTTCGGTGTGGGGGATACACTAGATTTCATGACAGCCTTAAGTCTAAGTTTCCTTACCTCTCTATTCTTTGTTGCTATCGCTTGATTGTGTATAGTAACGACCTTATGATCTAACTAGCATTACGCTAGATAGTTAGTAGTTTCATTCGGGGACGAATGTTCATAACGGGGGATAATGGAACAACCCTAAAAATGTATATGCTAAGTAATGATTAATGTATCTAGAATCCCTACGAATAGACCGGGTTCACACGGATTCATGCGCATAGAACCAGACATCTAAACCCTTGCAACAGCCAAGGCAACTTACTTGGGGAGTTAGTTGAGCTACGAAAGGTTGGGTCCATCCATATAGGGCTCCCGAATATGAAGATTTACCCAGATTAGTCTTTATCGGACTTAAAAAGGGGAAATGTTAAGTTTGGACGGTATAGGGTTAAAATTGTCTTTTTCTAGGCAAAGGGTAGTATCTTAACTACCCTAAATATGTAATTAATTATATAATTAATAAGGTGGAGGGGCATTTTGGGAAGAGAGGGCCTAAAATTAGCCTTTGAGTGAAGTCTTGCTCCACCAGGGTTCGAACCTAGGTAGAAGCAATGACTTAAATTGTTTTTATTTAAATTGGTAAATTAACTTAATAATTAATATTTATTAGCTGATTTAATAAGATTTTTCTTAAAGTGTTGAGAGAGTCCTAGTTTGACTAAGTCCTTACCTAAGCCTAAACTACTTTGCACGTTTCACTCTCTCACGTTAATACCTCACTTTCACGATCATTCTCTCTTCTTTATCACATTTATCTTCCGAGCAAAAAAACTAAAGCAGAAAAATTACTTAAGTTCTTCACAATTGAAGATCTTCCAAAGAAAATATAAGGAAAAAAAACTAATAAAAAATGTTAGGCAAAAGGGAGTATTATTCCATCGATTTGGTGTTGAAATAGAGGGGATTTTGACGTAAATTTTGGAGAAGGTTTTGGGCAGAAAGTCAAGGTTTGAACTATAAAAAAGGTATGGGTTTTCTTACACTTGGTACCTTTTCCATGAGACCCTTAAGGTTCAGACGAATCTATTCCGAAAACTAGGGTTGTTCCCCGTTGCATGTCCTAGTTACTAGCTCCCATCGAATCATAGGTTGGGTATGTTTGTTCGTAGAAATTAGGGATGTAATTTATTTTCGTGATGATTATGTTTATGAACGTATGTTCGGAATTATGTGAATATCGCTCATGTTGTCCGAAATAAGTGAAAAATGATGTATGTGCAAAGTGTAGCCGTGATATACACTCTTGGATTCAAGTTCGTAAAATGACATGTTTATGGTGGGATTTCATGTGCACAAACTTGCTTGAATCGTGATGTTCATAAGTGATGTAAAAAAATGCTGATTTGAATGCAAAATAATAATAAAATGAACCAATTAAAATGCACCTAAACAACTCACTAAAAACTACCTAAACCATCTAAGCATTTAATGTGAAAGAGGTGAGAAACAAGGCTGCCAAAATTTCCAGCATCTTATTGATGAGTTTCGGCCAAACTAAGGGGATTATCATGCTAGGAAAAAATGAATTAAAATATGTGAGGACACTGAGAATCTAACCCGTGACCCCACCATGTTAAAAATAATTGAAATAATGTGAGAAAAAGAGAATATGGCATGTGGATTCAAACCCATGTGCCTTGATCCGAAATTGAAAAAAAATAAATAAGAAATGACAGGAGTAGGATTCGAACCCACCACCTCACAATCAAATTTAAGAAGGAATAAAAAATTAAAAGAAAAGTTTGAGGTATGTGGCAGTCGAACCCACGACCTCTAGGCAGAACCAAGGAAAATTAAGGAGAAAAATTAGAGTGGGGTTGTGGGGGTTCGAACCTGCACCCCCTCGGCCCAAAGGAGAGAAATTAAAGAGAAGGAAATAAAAATAAAATGAGGTTGTGGATGTTAGATCCCACATCCTCTCTGTCCCAATGAGCAAAATTTTAAGAGAGAAATTACGAAAAAATAAAAATCATGGGTACCCAAGCCGTGTGGATTAAACCAAAATAAATTAAAATGTAGGTGTTGTCCAAGGGATTCTAAATAGGGTTCCCTTGCCCAAACTCCGTATTGAAAAATAAGTCATACGTGAATAAATGTTCAAGAATAATGTTGTCTACATAGATCGAGACCTAGATCTCGGCATACATACAAGATACATAAGTTTTGTATCACATAATCTTACGAAGATATGAATTACTTAAACGAACTATGAATGAAGCATTATGGCTTGTATATATAGACAAATAAGTCTAGCATATGCTTAGAAGTAAGTGAACCAAAGATGTATGTAATGATATGATGAAATGAACAATGAAATGAAGAAACCCTAGAAAGGTTAAGTAAGAGTGTGAAACACGCCAAATGATCAATTGCATTGGCATATGATGAAATTAATTATCACGTAATAAGGGGTGAGTAACTATGAAGAGAAAATGTGCTAAACATAATGAATGTAGTGACAACATGATAAGACGCTAATGTAAAAAACAGAGAGCAATCTCAAATGAGTCTAAGTAAATGTTACCAAAATGTACTCACCTATGAAAGTGTAAAGCAAATGAAAAGACCAGTCACTATGAACACTCTAATAAAAGTATTGATAATAATATATTATTAATACTAATGATGAGATCAGAAATCATTTATTGAGATATGATGTCCTCATACTAGAAGTCAGCTTCCATGACGTATGAGTTGAATGTAATCGAACTTTATACTGAGCACCGATAGACTAGCTATAAGCGGTGATGCCTTCTTTCGGGAAGGGCGGAGGTTCACATAACTATCAAGAGATGAGACTGTCCGGCATGCCGAGTATGGGTCTCCTTATATCTCCTAGTCATTGAACCTATACTACCAATATAGGGATTTGGCGGGGTTCAAAACCCATGTACGCTAGCATGTTTTGGGTCACTTTGGCCGGTGATTCAACCTTTTTTTGGTGTGGGGGAGACACTGGATTTCAAAATGCTCACATGATCTATGTCGTTTAAAGTTAAAATTCCTAATGAATGAATGCGGCCAGCCTCAAATGATGTACACAATGAAAGGAATGATACTAAAAGTGTTAGGATTGGATAATCAAGGGGTTATCTAGACCTAAATAATGACACTGGGTCATTCTTGATCATTACACAGCGAACCCGATGAAAGTCTTAAACTACATCCTAGGTATAGCTTGTGTTCAAAGTAGCCTATGAACAAAATAAAGTGAAGTACGTATGAATGAATGAAGCAAACTCTGTTTTTGCTAACAAAGTCTCCCGAGTTGAGGTCCCATATATTGATCCATCATTTTGGGAAGTCTTAATGTCAGGTCCATGATTCCAAGGTCTCATGGTATATGAATGAATGATATGAAAGATGTTATGTGCTATATGCAAAATAATATGTGCTATTGGTAAGATGTTATGTGCTGTGTGCAATATGATAAGTATGATGATGCATGTTACTCTCATGGCATCACTTTCCTAATCCAAATTTGGAAAGCTCACTGACTTTCCTAATCCCATTTTGGCAAGTCCACTAACTTGACTTTCCATAATCATGTTGTTAGGAAAGAGTTGTTCTTAATCATGCATGTCCTTGGTGTGCGCTTTCATATATTCATACTTAGTACAAGTGTGTATTAATCCCATAAAATTCTACAATTGTAGGTGCAGGCACAGGTGGACGCTAGAGCTTACTGGTTGACATTGCAGCTATCTGAACGTTGAGCTTTTATCAAAACTTTGTAGGACCTCATGCTTTCGAGGATGTCTACCATTATTATCTAGCATAGATGTAGGCTATAGCTAGAGGATATGTTCCCCTAGTGTTTCTTTCCACTTTTGTTAAGAATTTGTATTGGTGTCATTTTGGCAAAAATACGTACAATAAAATTATGAATTGATTCATTCATTTAATTATGTCTTTATTAGATGGTTGATTTATGAACACCTATGATGTTAAGTAGTATGTATACATGTATGTTAAGAAACAAAAAGTTTGAAATTTTCTGTTAATATTAACCTAGATGAAGTTAGGATGACGTCTGTAGGCTTATATGTGACCTCTAAGTGGTCAACGACACCGGTCTCGTTAGGGTCTAGATTCCTGTCGTGATAGATGACGACACCGATTACTTCTGGGGGGTGCTCCCTCGGTGTGACAAATGTGGTATGAGAGCATGAGGTTTATGAAATTGGTTTTGGGTTAAAAAAATTTCATATTGCCCTGTTTAGTAGAGTCTCGTTTCATTGGTGGTGAGTCGCAACACATCAAATGGTACCGGAGGTTATATTACAATAGAGTTTCCTTCTTCATCATTCTCATGTCGTGTCATAGAACTTAACTCCATAAGATATCTCTTTTATGTTTTCATGTTCGGTGGTTTTTTAGATGTGATTGCTTTGATGATATTGTATCTCTACACTTCAGTGAGAAAATGAGAGTTTTGATACTTATCTTGGTTTTATGGTTTAATGAGTATTTGTGAAGGTGAATTTAGCAATGATATGTTGATATAATTTCTCTTGTGGCTATATGTGGACCAATGTGAAATTGCATGTCATGTTGGGAATTATATGTCATGATATAGTTAAAGCATGTTAGAAGTTGGTATGGTGAAAATGAGTTTCTTTTTTGAATGGTTTGATACTATATGATTTTGCATAATAGCATCCTAATGATATGATTTTGAGCTTGAAATGCTTTAGGAATATGTTAAATGGTAAAGAAGAATTTTGCCATAAGATTATATGTATGTTGTTTCCAATGTTGCTTTTGTTTATATGTGTTAACCTTCATGATTGATTTTTTTATAGATTGGAGTCCTTTGTAAGACTTGATCCTAGGTGTGAAAGTAGTATGCATGTTTATGTGGTAGGATGAGTTGCTAAAGTTTTGTATCTCATATTAAAGCATTATAACTGTAGTTCTTGGAGGCTTATTGTATGATTTTTTGGGAAATCGTCTAATTTTTCTTTGATTGGAAATTGTTTAAATGTGTATAAGATTCATGCATATGAGCATGATAATGAATGTAAAAAAGGAGATTTGAAATTTCGAATTAAGAATGAGAACCTTATGGAATTTTGAGTTGCAAATTTGTTGCTAACTTCTTATTCTGTTGTGAGTCTCTTGATGTTGTGGAATGGATGTTTCCCCTGTTATTGAGGGTATAATTATGTAGGGTGATGATGTGGGTTTTATTGACCTAGAAGCTACCTTACTTTAATGTTGAAAAAGAGGGAAGGTTCGTATGGCTAAGTCTTCTTGTTGTTTTCCCCTAATGTTGTATGACCTTGGTATCTATTGTATTGTTGATGAACTTTTGTGGTTAAATAGTATGACATAAATTGATATTTGGGGGATAATTTTCTTAAAATTATAAGGTTTAGAACACGTTGGTATTCCAAGTTGACTTACTATAATTCCTTCTAAAGTGTTAATCGCTTTTAAGTGATGAATCAAGATTGTTAAGTTAAGATCATCTTGAAGTTGGGTTAAGTTGCTCTAAATTTGGTTTACCTAATTGGGGGATTGTGATGTGAGTAGTAAGGCTGTAGATATTTCTATCTTATCCTTCAATATTTACTTGATATTGAAGATAATGAATTCTTGGTAAGCTTGTTCATGATAGAGGCTTTGCGTAAACTATAAATAGCATGACCTCTATATGTTTGTCTGTCTTGATTGACACTATCTTGAGAATATTTTGAAGATTTTAAATTACTTGAAAGGAAATTTTTGATTAATTTCATGGTTTTCTCATGTTGATTGTGCATCTTGATATGCTAGTTGTGCATTTGACTTCATGACTTAAATCATGTTTAAAGTCACTTTGATATGTAAGGTTTAGCCTTATAATGAGAAATTGAGCGTCTTCAAAATCAAATATGTTGAGTATCTTGAAATTTATGTGACTGTATGGTTTGGAAAACATGATTGTAGGTTTAGTCTTGAAAAAGTGAAGGTATGTTAGCTATTATCCTTGTGTGTGCCTATAAATTGTAAGACTTTCCCTAAATGACACATGTTTATGAAAGGTAATTTTAAGATAGAAATTGACATTTTTTAAATGGCTTCCTAATTTTTGTGATGTGCTTGGTGTCACTGGGAAGAAATCATGATCATACCTTTGTTTATCAGTTCAGAAATTCACATGTTACAGTAAAGATGACCTTTACGCATTTGCTTCGATAGGAACTCATGAGACATTTATGTGTTGTGAGGATAAGGACATTCCTCCATGGACATAACTAAGCATGGTATTGTGTAGTATGAGCCTCATAGCACTAGGTCTAACTAATAATAATCTATTGTAAATCTAATTAACTCAAGTCTATGTGCATTGAAGTATGAGTGCCTACTTGTTCTTGAGTATTGTTGAAACTGCCAAGTGTGACTTAAAAATGGTTGCACGATGATATATTATTAAACTGAAGTGTAATGAACATGTTATGACTAAAGAAGGATGTTCATCCTATAAACATGATAAGAGCTGTCTTTTTTAGATTCCTTAAAGAGTGAGTAAATAATAGTTTTGCTTGCTTGTGTGCATTGAGTGCTAAATGTTTGAAGTTGTGTTCCTTGTAAGTTTAGTGCATTAAATCTTATATGATGATATTATGACTGTTGTGAGCTTCTCTATGGTTAATTGAAGCCCTTGTTGTGATTAATATTTTCTAAGTGTCATTCGAGGACGAACGTTCCCAAGTGGGGGATATTGTAAGAACCCGAAAATAAGTTAAAGTGTATACAGCCTCACTTGTGCCTATAATATTATTCAAATGTTAATAGATTTTTTTAAAATATACTTGAAGATTTGAACTCATTTTGAAGTCAAACATCAAGGGATGACCAAGATATTCGACGACTAGTCTCTTGCGGGGCCTTATGTGTTTTTATGTGCTTATGTGTTTATCATTATCTTATGAGGTCCTTATATGATTAATAATGATTTTTATAGGAATTGTATTGAGTTTCATGGGGTTTCTAGGTAAAAGGTCCAAGACGTTCGAAAGTTAGCTCTTGAGACGTTCATGTGTGTCTTTGGTGTGCATTGCATTTTTGGTTGTGTATTACGTGTTAATTTTGGGTGAAACTTTCATGGAAGGTATTAAAAATATTAAGGTTTATATTTAAGTTTGAAATGTCTAAGAACGACTTCTAGAGGGCCCGACAAGAGGGCCAGAGGGCCCCGCAAGAGGCCCTCAAGAAGGACCAAAAGCTTTCGATTCAACAAGAGGAATCCTCAGTATTCTATCGATGGAGCACCAGGACGAGACGTTGGTCAATCGGCGCCTCGTCAATTGGTGTCCGTAAGTGCTGTCTGCAATTGCATGCCTCCGTACTATTTCATTAAGAGGATAAATGAGAAATTCATCCTACGTCCTAACCTAAACCTTCTAGGTTATTTTAGTTTATTTTTTTGTGTATTCAAGGGATAGAAAACGTGAACAGACCATTCCCAATTCCTTCTACACAAATTAGACTTTCCCTCCATAAATATCCTCCGTGGAACCTCCATTGAAGGTGAAACTAAAGAAAAACTTAGAGCTTGTATTACCATGGATTCTTCATCATGCTTTAGATGTTTTCTTACACATTAAAGTATGGTGATCCTTTTATATAGAGAGTTATTCTCAAGGTTTTCAAAGAGATTTCATGATCAAACTTTTAATCCTTCAATCTAGATATGGGTTCTTTATAAAAACGTTTTTAAAGGATTAATTATGATGAATTCATGATAATTTTTTAACGTGAAATTCAATCCAATTTGTGGATTTTTTATTCTATTACATTGAATTGCTTATATTTACTGTTTATTATGTATATTAATGGTTAATTGTTGATAAAAGATCCAACTGGATCAATTTATGAAGATTTGAACATGACTAGCCTTTGCATCTATGTGTTCACTATAATATTTCTGTAACGACCTATTTAGTCGTTTTGAGCAGCAGATTTTATTTCTGGAAAACTGGCTGAGACGACGGACCCCACGACGGACCGTCATGGGCACGACGGACCGTCGCAGGGTCTCGTTTCAAAACACTTAGAAATTCTGAAATTTGGGTACTGAAATCGACTCTCTGAACTTCGTAACGGAATGGCAGGACGGACCGTCGTGGACACGACGGACCGTCACACATCTTCCACAGAAATTAAGTCTCTGAACTTCGTGACGACATGGCAGGACGGACCGTCCTGGGTACGACGGACCATCACAGACTCTTCTAGGAAAATTAGTCTCTGAAGTCTGTGACGGAAGCAGCAGGACAGACCATCGCAGGCACGACGGGCCGTCACAGGCTGCGTAATCCCAGTCTGGGTCGGATTTCTTCAAGTGATTTAAGGGACGTTTTGGACTATTCTTGCCTTAATTATTCAGTTAATGGGTTAATGTTAATAAGTCTAATTACTTGGGGGTTAAAAGAGGTAACCTTAAGTTAACTAGTGGATTGTTATTGCCATCTTTTATTCTTAATTACATGCTAATTAGGGTAAAACAAAGAGGGTTTGAATAAGAAAAATAGAAAGAACAAGAGAGAGGATCGATTGAACGAGAGAGGAGAAACGAAGAGGAAAAACACAAAGCTAGGGAATTTGCTTGCTTGATCACTAATCTTCGGTGGAGGTAGGTTATGGTTTTCATGCTATTCGTAGTAAACTCTTAATAGCGAATGATATGTATTGATAGTATTGTAAACCCTGTTATGTGCTTAATTGTATGCTTGCATGAAAATGATTATGTAATTGTGAGTAAATAAGCATGATGAAACTATTGAATCCCAAATCTTGAAAAGAAACCCTAATCTACTTTGTTAATGATAATGCCTTGGTATAAAAGAAGGCTTGATGAACAAAACTGGTGAGATTAGGGGATCGGGTGCCACGTTCCGGTACCAGGATAGAAATAGAGGATCGGGTGCCAGTTTCGGTACCAGGATAGAATGAGGATCGGAGTGTCACGTTCCGACACCAGGATAGTATATGGATCGGTTGCCACGTTCCGGTACCAGGATAGAACACGTTCCGACACCAGGATAGTATATGGATCGGGTGCCACGTTCCGGTACCAGGATAGAATGAGGATCGGAGTGTCACGTTCCGACACTAGGATAGTATATGGATCGGGTGACACGTTCCGGTACCAGGATAGAATGAGGATTGGAGTGTCACGTTCCGACACCAGGATAGTATATGGATTGGGTGCCACATTCCGGTACCAGGATAGTATATGAAGATCGGAGTGTCACGTTCCGACACCAGGATAGTATATGGAGGCGGAGTGTCACTTACCGACACGAGGGGAATAAAGATAATGAATCTTGAAATATGTTAATGAATTCAATCTAATGAACCTAATTCCAAAATGAGTATGATGGGGAGGCGTGAGTCCTCATTGATGTGCTTGGTGTTATAACCAAGAGTTATGATAATGGTAAATGTCGCATGTTGAGTATTGTAGTTGGTTTTATAATATTACTTGATATATATTGTCTTCTATTTTAAGTTGGCCGATGATATCTACTCAGTACCCGTGTTTTGTACTGACCCCTACTTTTATGTTTTCTTCTTTGTTATTTGTGGAGTGCAGCAAACGTGCCGTCGTCTTCAACTCAACCGCAATTCTAGCCAGTCTTCGTCACACCGGATCTTCAGGGTGAGCTAATGCTTCTAGCTTGGACTGGATCTTCTTCCTCATGTCTTGATGCCTTGAAGTTTCCGGCACGGACTAGCTTTTACTTGTTTTAGCTTTTAGAATACTCTTAGTTTAGTCATTTGATTTTAGATGTTCTTGTGGTGATGAATTCCAGATTTTGGGGAATAATAGTTGTTGAATTTTAGAAGTTTATTGAATTGATTTTATTAATGAGTTTAAGTCTTCCGCATTACTTTCTGTTGATATTACATTGAAATGTTAGAGTTTAGATTGGTTGGTTCGCTCACATAGGAGGGTAAGTGTGGGTGCCAGCCGCGGCCCGGTTTTGGGTCGTAACAAACTTTGTACCAGAGCATTAGGTTCGTTGGTCTCATCACACAAGAACGAGTCTAGTAGAGTCTTAAGGAACGGTAGGGGGACACCTTTACTTTTCTTTGAGAGGCTATAAGACTTTAGGAAAATTCCATTCTTTCTTTCTTTCTTTCGTGCTACTACTTGAATCCAATTGGTATATAGGTGATACAAATTGGTATCTGACCGTCTTCACTCTATTTTGCAGATGGTTAGAACTAGAGCAACGACTGCGCCAACACCAACACAGGCAAGACAAGAAACGTCTGAGCCAGCCACTGGGGTTGTAGCTCGAAGAGGAGTAGCGGCAAGAGGCCGTGGAAGAGGTCGTGGGAGGATGTCCTTTAGGGGAAGAGGACAATCACCTAGCCCATCTGGTACTAGGGCGGTGACTCCTCCACCAACTGAGGAAGTGGTAAGAGAGGGTGAGGAAGGGGAGAATGAACAAGTACAAAATGAGGAATTGCCACCCCAACCTACCCAGAGATGATCAATCAGGTTCTTGCTTATCTTAGCGGGTTATCTGATCAGGGTCAGGCACCTCCAGTGTTTTCTGCACCAACACCTCCGGTTTCAGAGGTATGACATGCCGCTGCTGGGGCTCCCCGTATGGATGCCTCATTGGAAATAGGCACTTTTCCTTTGTTGACTACGGGGCCCATAATGACAAATGATCAGCATGAACTTTTCAGTAAGTTCTTGAAATTGAAACCTCCAGTCTTCAAGGTTGCTGAATCTGAGGATGCCTACAATTTTCTAGTTGACTGTCATGAGCTACTACACAAAATTGGTATAGTAGAACGGTTTGGTGTTGAGTTTGTGACTTATCAGTTCCAAGGAAACGCCAAAATGTGGTGGCGGTCACATGTAGAGTGTCAACCAACAGAGGCACCACCTATGACCTGGGCCTCATTCTCTAGCTTGTTTATGGAGAAGTATATCCCCCGAACTTTGAGGGATAGGAAAAGAGATGAGTTCTTGAGCTTAGAGCAAGGTAGGATGTCGGTTACTGCTTATGAGGCTAGGTTTCGCGCACTATCCAGATATGCCACCCAACTTTGTTTCAGTCCACAAGAGCGGATTCGCCGTTTTGTGAAGGGGTTGAGGTCAGAGTTGCGGATTTCAGCCTTACAGGTAGCGGCTATGGCAAAATTTTTTCAGGAAGTGGTAGACTTCGTAATAGAGGTGGAAGGAGTAAAGCCAGACGACTTTACCATAGCGTCGACATCAAAAAGGTTTCGAAAGGGAGGTGAGTTTAATGGTTCCTGTTCTAGAGGACAGGGTTCCGGAGGTTACTCAGTCCGACAAATTCAGTCTTCACTACAAACTGTAGTTGGGGGTCCACCTCTGACCGGCCAACACTTCTCTGAGAGGCCGATGCTTGAATCCAGAGAATGTTATGGATGTGGGGAGACTGGACACATTAAGAGGTATTGTCCAAAACAGAGTTACAGACCTCCAATGGTTAGAGGTAGAGGTGGTTATGGAAGAGGCCGTCATTCTGGAGGACGCAGTGGTCGAGGTAATGGTGGTCACCAAAACGGCCGAGGTGATGGGCAAACTGGAGCAACTACATCACAACATGATAGGGGCAACGGGAAAACAAACGAAAGGGCCCATTGTTATGCTTTCCCTGGGAGATCTGAAGCGGAGGCATCTGATGCTGTCATCACAGGTAATCATTTGGTTTGTGATTGCATGGCTTCTGTATTGTTTGATCCTGGATCCACATTTTTTTATGTATCTTCCTCATTGGGTAATGGTATAAATTTACATTGTGAATTACTTGATATGCCTATTCGTGTTTCTACTCCGGTGGGTGAGTCTGTGGTAGTTGAAAAGGTATATAGGTCTTGCTTGGTGAATTTTGTGGGGAGCAACACGTATGTAGATTTGGTTATCTTAGAAATGGTTGACTTTGATGTAATTCTGAGTATGACTTGGCTTTCTCCGAATTTTGCGATCTTGGATTGTAATGCTAAAACTGTGACATTATCCAAGCCTTGGACAGATCCGTTAGTGTGGGAGGGTGACTACACTTCCAATCCGTTTTGTACGTGTCCTTTCTTCATGCTAAGAGAATGGTTAGTAAGGGTTGTTTAGCTTTCTTGGCACATCTCAGGGATGACACTACCCAAGTACCTTCAATTGAGTCGGTTTCGGTAGTCCGTGAGTTTTTGGATGTGTTCCCTGCAGATCTTCCTGGTATGCAACCGGATAGGGATATTGACTTCTGTATTGATCTTGAACCGGGTACTCGCCCCATTTCTATACCCCCTTATAGAATGGATCCCGCGGAGTTAAGAGAGTTAAAGGCCCAACTTCAAGAGTTGTTGAGCAAAGGCTTCATTAGACCAAGCGCATCTCCTTGGGGTTCTCCGGTTTTGTTTGTGAAGAAGAAGGATGGGAGTTTTCGGATGTGCATAGACTACCGGCAGTTGAACAAGGTAACTATTAAGAACAAGTATCCTCTTCCTCGCATTGATGACTTGTTCGATCAATTACAAGGTGCTTGTGTCTTCTCTAAGATTGACTTGAGATCCGGTTATCATCAATTGAAAATACGGGCAACGGATGTGCCAAAGACTGCTTTTCGAACTAGGTATGGGCATTACGAATTTGTAGCGATGTCTTTTGGTCTTACGAATGCCCCTGCTGCGTTCATAAGCTTGATGAACGGGATTTTTAAGCCATATCTAGATCTCTTTGTGATCGTATTTATTGATGATATACTGATATACTCTAAAAGTAAGAAGGAACATGAGGAGCATTTGAGAATTGTATTGGAAATGTTGATGGAGAAAAAGCTTTATGCCAAGTTCTCTAAGTGTGAGTTTTGGCTAGATGCAGTGTCCTTCTTGGGGCACGTGGTTTCTAAGGATGGAGTGATGGTTGATCCTTCTAAGATTGAGACAGTGAAGAATTGGGTAAGACCTACTAATGTGTCAGAAATAAGGAGCTTTGTTGGGTTAGCTAGCTACTACCGCCGATTTGTCAAGGGATTCTCTTCTATTGCTTCCCAATTGACGAACTTGACTAAGCAGAATGTTCCATTTGTATGGTCGGATGAGTGCGAAGAAAGCTTTCAGAAGCTCAAGACCTAGTTGACTACTGCACCATTTCTTACCTTGCCAGTAGAGGGTAAGAACTTCATTGTTTATTGTGATGCATCCTATTCTTGTTTGGGTGCAGTGCTAATGCAAGAGAAGAGTGTAATTGCTTATGCTTCAAGGCAATTAAAGGTGCATGAACGTAACTATCCGACCTATGATTTGGACTTGGCCGTGGTAGTGTTTGCATTAAAGCAATGGAGGCACTATCTATATGGGGTTAAGTGTGAGGTCTATACGGATCATCGTAGCCTACAGTATGTCTTTACTCAGAAATATTTGAACTTGAGACAGAGGAGATGGATGGAACTACTGAAGGACTACAACATCACAATCTTGTATCATCCGGGAAAAGCTAATGATGTGGCGGATGCTTTAAGTAGGAAGGCGGGAAGCATGGGAAGTCTAGCTCACTTGCAAGTTTCTAGACACCCATTGGCTAGAGAGGTTCAGATTCTTGCTAATGACCTTATGAGGTTAGAAGTAAATTAGAAGGGAGGATTGTTAGCTTGTGTGGAGGCAAGATCTTCCTTCCTTGACAAGATTAAGGGAAAGAAGTTTGATGATGAGAAATTGATCCGGATTTGAGATAAAGTGTTGCAAGGAGAGGCTAAAGAAGCAACAATCGATGAGGAAGGTGTTTTGAGGATTAAGGGAAGGGTATGTGTACCCCGCGCCGATGATTTGATCAACTCTATTATGACAGAGGCTCATAGTTCAAGGTATTCTATACGTCCGGGTGCAACCAAGATGTACCGTGACCTAAAGCAACACTTTTGGTGGAGTAGAATGAAGCGCGATATTGTTGATTTTATTGCCAAATGTCCAAACTGTCAACAAGTAAAGTATGAACACCAGAGGCCCGGAGGAACACTTCAGAGAATGCCCATCCCTTAATGGAAGTGGGAGAGAATTGCAATGGATTTTGTGGTTGGTCTTCCAAAGACAATGGGTAAGTACGACTCTATTTGGGTGATTGTTGATAGGTTAACTAAGTCTGATCATTTCATTCCGGTTAAGGTGACTTTCAATGCCGAGAAGTTAGCCAAGATTTATATCTCAGAAATCGTTCGATTGCATGGAGTTCCGCTCTCCATTATATTAAATAGAGATACGCAGTTTACCTCTAAGTTTTGGAAAACATTGCATTCTGAATTGGGTACTAGGTTGGACCTTAGTACTGCATTTCACCCTCAGACCGATGGTCAGTCTGAGCGAACGATTCAAGTGTTGGAGGATATGCTTCGTGCATGTGTGATAGAATTTGGTGGTCATTGGGATAACTTCTTACCCTTAGCGGAGTTTTCATAGAATAATAGTTATCACTCAAGTATCGACATGGCCCCATTTGAAGCATTGTATGGTAGGAGATGTAGGTCTCCCATTGGGTGGTTTGATGCATTTGAGGTTAGACCTTGGGGTACTGACCTTTTGAGGGATTCATTAGGGAAAGTGAAATCTATTCAAGAAAATCTTTTGGCGACGCAAAGTAGGCAAAAAGAATATGCAGATCGAAAGGTTAGAGACTTAGAGTTCATGGAGGGTGAACAAGTCTTGTTGAAGGTTTCGCCCATGAAAGGGGTGATGCAATTTGGTAAAAGAGGTAAGCTAAGCCCGAGGTACATTTGACCATTTGAAGTACTTAAGCGAGTAGGGGAGGTGGCTTATGAGCTAGCCTTGCCCCCAGGGCTGTCCGGAGT
Source organism: Solanum peruvianum (assembly GCA_027705065.1). NCBI lineage: Eukaryota > Viridiplantae > Streptophyta > Magnoliopsida > Solanales > Solanaceae > Solanum > Solanum peruvianum. The sequence continues at coordinate 40,552,245 of JAKWJD010001761.1, forward strand.
GCATCCGGTATTCCATGTGTTTATGTTGAAGAGATACCATGGGGATGGAAACTACATCATTCGTTGGGATTCAGTTCTGTTTGATGAAAATTTGTCTTATGAGGAGGAGCCTGTTGCTATTTTAGATAGAGAAGTTCGCAAGTTGAGGTCAAGGGAGATTGCATCCATCAAAGTTCAATGGAAGAATCGACCGGTTGAAGAAGCCACTTGGGAGAAGGAGGCCGATATGCAAGAAAGATACCCACATCTGTTTAAAGATTCAGGTACTCCTTCTCGCCCTTGTTTTTCTTCTTGTGATCGTTCGAGGACGAACGATGGGTAAATTGGTATCTATTGTAACGACCTGTTTAGTCGTTCTGAGCAACAAATTTTATTTCTGGAAAACCGGCTGAGACGACGGACCCCACGACGGACCGTCATGGGCACGACGGACCGTCGCAGGGTCTCGTTTCAAAACACTTAGAAATTCTGTGGGTACTGAAATCGACTCTCTGAACTTCGTAACAGAATGGCAGGACGGACCGTCGTGGACACGACGGACCGTCAAACATCTTCCACAGAAATTAAGTCTCTGAAATTCGTGACGACATGGCAGGACGGACCGTCGTGGGTACGACGGGCCGTCACAGACTCTTCCAGGAAAAATAGTCTCTGAAGTCTGTGACGGAAGCAGCAGGACGGACCGTCGCAGGCACGACGGGCCGTCACAGGCTGCATAATCCCAGTCTGGGTCGGATTTCTTTAAGTAATTTAAGGGACGTTTTGGACTATTCTTGCCTTAATTATTCAGTTAATGGGTTAATGTTAATAAGTCTAATTACTTGGGGGTTAAAAGAGGTAAACTTAAGTTAATTAGTGGGTTATTATTGCCATCTTTTATTCTTAATTACATGCTAATTAGGGTAAAAGAAAGAGGGTTTGAATAAGAAAAATAGAAAGAACAAGAGAGAGGATCGATTGAACGAGAGAGGAGAAACGAAGAGGAAAAACACAAAGCTTGGGAATTTGCTTGCCTGATCACTAATCTTCGGTGGAGGTAGGTTATGGTTTTCATGCTATTCGTAGTAAACTCTTAATAGCGAATGATATGTTTTGATAGTATTGTAAACCCTGCTATGTGCTTAATTGTATGGTTGCATGAATATGATTATGTAATTGTGAGTAAATAAGCATGATGAAACTATTGAATCCCAAATCTTGAAAAGAAACCCTAATCTACTTTGTTAATGATGATGCCTTGGTATAAAAGAAGGCTTGATGAACGAAAGTGGTGAGATTAGGGGATCGGGTGCCACATTCCGGTACCAGGATAGAAATAGAGGATCGGGTTCCACGTTCCGGTACTAGGATAGAATGAGGATCGGAGTGTCACGTTCCGACACCAGGATATTATATGGATCAGGTGCCACGTTCCGGTACCAGGATAGAATGAGGATTGGTGTGTCACGTTCCGACACCAGGATAGTATATGGATTGGGTGCCACGTTCTGGTACCAAAATAGAATGAGGATCGGAGTGTCACGTTTGGAAACCAGGATAGTATATGGATCGGGTGCCACGTTCCGGTACCATGGTGTTGTAGTAGCTTCTGCATGACTTCATATATGATTATTTTACTTTAGATACTGCACTATACTTGAATTATTGATGAGATAGTTGTAATGGTCTATGATTACCAAGGGCTAAAGATTTGGTAAGAATTGTTCTAGTCTTCTTCTCTCTACTTCTCTATAGTATTGTTGATGAAGCCTTGTATGATATTGTGTGGTATGATCTACTTATGCTTGCAGTTTTTACTTTAATTCTAATATATGTATATATATGTGATTTGAACATGGCCTTGAAGGCAACTGTACTATAACGGTGAATTGGTGATGAATCACCCTATGTGAAGCTGTCACGACCCAAATCGGGGACGCGACTGGCACCCACATTTACCCTCCTATGTGAGCGAACCAACCAATCTAAACCTTAACATTTTAATACAATATCAACAAAAGAAATGCGGAAGACTTAAACTCATAAATAAACAACTCAACTATTATTAATATTCCCAAAATCTGGAAGTCATCATCACAAGAACATCTATGATCAATTTACTACTAAACTATCTAAGAATGTCTAAGAAGCTAAAAATACATAAGAAACTAGTCCATGCCGGAAGTCAAGGCATCAAGACTTATAGAAGAGATCCAGTCCAAGCTAGAAGCGTTAGCTCACCCTGAGATCCGGTATGACGAAATCTGGCCCGAGTTACTGGTGTGTTGAAGTTGACGGAACGTTTGCTGCATAACACAAATAACAAAGAGGAAAACATAAAAGTAGGGGGTCAGTACAACCACACGTACTGAGTAGATATCATCGGCTAACTCAAAATAGGGAACAATATATATCAATAATAATGTAAATTAACTACAATACTCAACATGTAGCAACATCAATTACTTTATCCTTAACAATCACCGTCAAGTTCACACATGAGGACTCAAGCCTCAATACCATACTCATTTGGGAATTAAGTTCATTAGATTGAGTATATTCATTATCTTTCAAGATTCATTATCTTTCTTCCTCTTGTGTCGGTACGTGACACTCCGCTCCTCTATTTCTATCCTGGTGCCGGAACGTGGCACTCCGATCCTCATATACTATCCTGGTACCGGAACGTGGCACCCGATCCTCATATTCTATCCTGGTGTCGGAACGTGACACTCCGATCCTCATATTCATTCTATCCTGGTACGGAACGTGGCACCCGATCCCCTAATTCATCAAGCCTTCTTTTACACTAAGGCATCCTCATTCTCATTATATAATTTATCAAGCCTTCTTTCATACTAAGGCATCATCAATCCTATTATATAATATATCAAGCGAATTAGGGTTCTTTCAAGATTTGGGATTCAATAGCTTCATCATGCTTTGTTAATTCATCACACTTTCATAATCATAATCATGCAAGCATACAATTTAAGCACATAGCAGGGTTTACAATACTATCAACACATAATATTCACTATTAAGAGTTCAGTACGAATATCGTAACATAAACCATAACCTACCTCTACCGAAGAATTGAATCCACAAGCTATCTTCTTCGTTTTCTCTCTCTCTACTCGTTCGTTCCTCCTCTCTTTCTGTTCTTTTCTTTTGTTTTGTTTTATTCAAACCCTCCTTCTTTTTACCCTAATTAAAAGTATAATTAAATGTAAAGGAGGACAATAAAACCCACTAATTAACTTAAGGTTACTCCTTTTAACCCCCAAGTAATTAGACCTATTAATATTAACCCTCAATCTTTATAATTAAGGAAAGAATAGTCCAAAACGACCCTTAAGACGTGTGGAGAAATCCTATTCTGACTGGGATCTGCGTGACCTGTGACGGGCCGTCGTGCCTGCGACGGTCCGTCACACCGGTCGTCGCAGCCTCCCCAACTTCAGGTGAACTGTGACGGCCCGTCACCCCTATGACGGTCCGTCCTGCACCTCCGTCCTGACGGTCAGAAACTCGTTTCTTATACCGAATTCTAAAAAGTTGAAGTGTTTTGCAACGGAAACTCACGACGGTTCGTCGTGGATGTGACGGCACGTCCTGCAGGTCCGTCACAATTTACAGAGAGTCGATTTTCAGTACCCAATTTCAGAATTCTAAGTATGCTGACACGCTGCACCCTCGACGGGCCGTCGTGACTGTGATGGTCCGTCGCAGTGCCCGTAGTCCCCGCCAGTTTTTCCAGAATTAAAAATCTGCTGCTCAAAACGACTAAACAGGTCGTTACAATAGATACCAATTTACCCATCGTTCGTCCCCGAATGATCAAAAGAAGAAAATCAATGGCGAAAAGGAGTACCTGAATCTGTAAACAGATGTGGATATTTTTCTTGCATATCTGCCTCCTTCTCCCAAGTAACTTCTTCAACAGGTCGATTCTTCCATTGAACTTTGATGGATGCAATCTCTCTCGACCTCAACTTGCGAACTTCTCTATCTAATATAGCAACCGGTTCCTCTTCATAAGTCAAGTTCTCATCCAACAAAACTGAATCCCAACGGATGATGTAGTTTCCATCTCCATGGTATCTTTTCAACATGGACACATGAAATACCGGATGCACTCCGGACAGCCCTTGGGGCAAGGCTAATTCATAAGCCACCTCCCCTATTCTCTTAAGCACTTCAAATGGTCCAATGTACCTTGGACTTAACTTACCCCTTTTTCCGAACCGCATCACCCCTTTCATGGGTGAAACCTTCAACAGGACTTGTTCACCTTCCATGAACTCCAAGTCTCTAACCTTTCGGTCTGCATACTCCTTTTGTCTACTTTGAGCCGCCAAAAGCTTTTCTTGAATAGCTTTTACCTTCTCCATAGAATCTCTCAATAGATCAGTCCCCCAAGGTCTAACTTCAAAGGCATCAAACCAACCAATGGGAGATCTACACCTCCTCCCATACAATGCTTCAAATGGAGCCATGTCAATACTGGAGTGATAGCTATTATTATATGAAAATTCTGCCAAAGGTAAAAAGCTATCCCAATGGCCACCAAACTCTATCACACATGCACGAAGCATATCCTCCAACACTTGAATCGTTCGCTCAGACTGACCATCGGTCTGAGGGTGAAATGCAGTGCTAAGGTCCAACCTTGTACCTAATTCAGCATGTAATGTCCTCCAAAACTTAGAGCTAAACTGCGTACCTCTATCCGATATGATGGAGAGTGGAACTCCATGCAACCGAACGATCTCTGAGATGTAGATCTTAGCTAACTTCTCTGCATTGTAGGTCACCTTGACCGGAATGAAGTGAGCAGACTTAGTTAACCTATCAACAATCACCCAAATAGAGTCATACTTACCCAATGTCTTTGGAAGACCAACCACGAATTGAGGCTTGAGTCCTCATGTGTGAACTTGACGGTAATTGTTAATGATAAAGTAATTGCTGTTGCTACATGTTGAGTATTGTAGTTAATTTACATTATTATTCATATATATTGTTCCCTATTTTGAGTTAGCCGATGATATCTACTTAGTACGTGTGGTTGTACTGACCCCCTACTTTTATGTTTTCCTCTTTGTTATTTGTGTTATGCAGCAAACGTTCCGTCAACTTCAACACACCAGTAACTCGGGCCAGATTTCGTCATACCGGATCTCAGGGTGAGCTAACGCTTCTAGCTTGGACTGGATCTCTTCTATAAGTCTTGATGCCTTGACTTCCGGCATGGACTAGTTTCTTATGTAATTTTAGCTTCTTAGACAGTCTTAGATAGTTTAGTTTAGCAATGTGATCATAGATGTTCTTGTGATGATGACTTCCAGATTTTGGGGATGATAAAATAGTTGAGTTATTTTATTTATGAGTTTAAGTCTTCCGCATTATTTCTGTTGATATTATATTGAAATGTTAAGGTTTAGATGGGTTGGTTCGCTCACATAGGAGGGTAAATGTGGGTGCCAGTCGCGTCCCCGAATTGGGTCGTGACAGACTTGGTATCAGAGCATTAGGTTCATCGGTCTCATCACACAAGAACAGGTCTAGTAGAGTCTTAAGGAACGGTAGGGGGACGCCTTTACTTTCTTTGAGAGGCTATAAGACTTTAGGAAAATTCATTCTTTTTTTTCATTTCTTTCGTGCTACTACTTGAGTCCAATTGGTATCTAGGTGATACAAATTGGTATCTGACCATCTTCACTCTATTTCGCAGATGGTTAGAACTAGAGCAACGACCGCACCAGCAGCGACAACGGAAAGACATGAAACGACAGAGCCAGCCACTGGGGCTGTGGCTCGAGGAGGAACAGAGGCAAGAGGCCGTGGAAGAGGTCGTGGGAGGACGTCCTCTAGAGGGAGAGGACGAGCCCCTAGCCCATCTGATACTAGGGCAGTGACTCCTCCACCGACCGAGGATGTGGTAAGAGAGGGTGAGGAAGGGGAGAATGAACAAGTGCAAAATGAGGAAATGCCACCCCAACCTACCCCAGAGATGATCAACCAGGTACTTGCTTATCTTAGCGGGTTGTCCGATCAGGGACAGGCTCCTCCAGTGGTTTCTGCACCAACACCTCCGTTTCAGAGATACGACATGCGGCTACTATGGCTCCCCGCATGGATGCAACATTGGGAATAGGCACATTTCCACGTCTGACTACTGGGCCTATTATGACAAACGATCAACATGAACTTTTTAGTAAGTTCTTGAAATTGAAACCTCCAGTCTTCAAGGGTGCAGAATCTGAGGATGCTTATGATTTTCTGGTTGATTGTCATGAGCTACTACACAAGATGGGGATAGTAGAACGGTTTGGCGTTGAGTTCGTTAGCTATCAGTTCCAAGGGAACGCCAAAATGTGGTGGCGTTCACATGTGGAGTGTCAACCAACAGAGGCACCACCAATGACTTGGGAATCATTCTCTACCCTGTTTATGGAGAAATATATCCCAAGGACTTTGAGAGATAGAAAGAGGGATGAGTTCTTGAGTCTGGAGCAAGGTAGAATGACGGTTAATGCATACGAGGCTAAATTTCGCGCACTATCCAGATACGCCACCCAACTCTGTTTCAGTCCACAAGAACGGATCCGCCGTTTTGTGAAGGGGTTGAGGTCAGAGTTGCGGATTTCAGCCTTACAGGTAGCGGCTACGGCAACATCCTTCCAAGAGGTGGTAGACTTTGTGATAGAGGTGGAAGGAGTGAAGCCAGACGACCTCACCACGACATCGACCTCGAAAAGGTTTCGAAGGGGAGGTGAGTTTAATGGTTCTTATTCTAGAGGACAGAACTCCGGAGGTCACTCAAGTCGACCAATACAGTCTTCACTACAGACTGTAGTTGGGGGTCCACCTCAGAACGGTCAACACTTCTCTGAGAGGCCGATGCGTGAACCCAAGGAATGTTATGGGTGTGGAGAGATTGGACACATTAAGAGGTATTGTCCAAACCAGAGTTACAGAACCCCACTGGCTAGAGGTAGGGGTGGTAATGGTAGAGGTCGTTATTCTGGAGGGCGTGGTGTCCAAGGTAATGGTGGTCACCAGAACGGCAGAGGTGAAGGGCAAAACGGAGCCACTACTACACAACATGGTAGGGGCAACGGACAGACAAATAATGGGGCTCATTGCTACGCTTTCCCTGGGAGATCTGAAGCGGAGGCGTCTGATGTTGTTATCACAGGTAATCTTTTGGTTTGTGATTGCATGGCATCTGTATTATTTGACCCTGGCTCCACATTTTCTTATGTATCTTCCTCATTTGCTAATGGTCTGAATTTACATTGTGAATTGCTTGACACGCCTATTCGTTTTTACTCCACTCCGGTGGGTGAATCTGTGATAGTCGAAAAAGTGTATAGGTCTTGTTTGGTGAATTTTGTGGGGAGCAACACTTACGTAGATTTGGTCATCTTAGAAATGGGTGACTTTGATGTAATTCTGGGTATGACTTGGCTTTCTCCGAATTTTGCGATTTTGGATTGTAATGCTAAAACAGTGACGTTAGCCAAGCCTGGGGCAGATCCGTTAGTGTGGGAGGGTGACTACACTTCCAATCCGGTGCGTATAATCTCCTTTCTTCGCCTAAGAAAATTGTGAGTAAAGGGTGTTCAGCTTTCTTGGCACATCTCAAGGACGACACCACTCAAGTACCTTCGATTGAGTCAGTTTCGGTAGTCTGTGAGTTTTTGGATGTGTTCCCTGCAGATCTCCCTGGTATGCCACCAGATAGGGATATTGACTTCTGCATCGATCTTGAACCGGGTACTCGCCCCATTTCTATACACCCGTATAGAATGTCTCCCGCGGAGTTAAGAGAGTTAAAAGCACAACTTCAAGAGTTGTTGAGCAAGGGCTTTATTAGACCAAGTGCATCTCCTTGGGGTGCTCCGGTTTTGTTTGTGAACAAGAAGGATGGGAGTTTCCGAATGTGCATAGATTACCGACAGTTGAACAAAGTAACTATTAAGAACAAGTACCCCATTCCTCGCATTGATGACTTGTTCGATCAGTTACAAGGTGCTTGTGTCTTCTCAAAAATTGACTTGAGGTCCGGTTATCACCAATTGAAAATACGAGCAACGGATGTGCCAAAGACTGCTTTTCGAACTAGGTATGGGCATTATGAATTTGTGGTAATGTCCTTTGGTCTTACAAATGCCCCCGCCGCCTTCATCAGCTTGATGAACGGGATTTTCAAGCCATACTTGGACCTCTTTGTGATTGTGTTTATTGATGATATACTGATATACTCCAAAAGTAAGAAGGAACATGAGGAGCATTTGAGAATGGTGTTAGAGTTGTTGAGGAAGAAAAAGCTTTATGCGAAATTCTCCAAGTGTGAGTTTTGGCTAGATTCAGTGTCCTTCTTGGGGCACGTGGTTTCTAAGGAAGGAGTGATGGTAGATCCTTCTAAGATTGAAACAGTGAAAAATTGGGTAAGACCCACTAATGTGTCAGAAATACGGAGTTTTGTTGGGTTAGCTAGCTACTACCACCGATTCGTCAAGGGATTCTCTTCTATTGCTTCCCAATTGACGAACTTGACTAAGCAAAACGTTCCATTTGTATGGTCGGACGAGTGTGAGGAAAGCTTTCAGAAACTCAAGACTTTGTTGACTACCGCGCCTATCCTTACCTTGCCGGTAGAGGGTAAGAACTTCATTGTCTATTGTGATGCATCCTATTCGGGTTTGGGTGCAGTGCTAATGCAAGAGAAAAACGTGATCGCTTATGCTTCAAGACAATTAAAGTGCATGAACGTAACTATCCAACTCATGACTTGGAATTGGCCGCGGTAGTATTTGCACTAAAGCAATGGAGACACTACTTGTATGGGGTTAAGTGTGAAGTCTACACGGACCATCGTAGCCTACAGTATGTATTCACTCAAAAGACTTGAACTTGAGACAGAGGAGATGGATGGAACTACTGAAGGACTACGACATCACTATCTTGTATCATCCGGGAAAAGCAAATGTTGTGGCAGATGCTTTGAGTAGGAAGGCCGGAAGCATGGGAAGTCTAGCTCATTTGCAAGCTTCTAGACGCCCATTGGCTAGAGAAGTGCAGATTTTGGCTAATGACCTTATGAGGTTAGAAATAAACGAGAAGGGAGGATTGTTAGACTGTGTAGAGGCAAAATCCTCTTTCCTTGATCAGATTAAGGGGAAACAGTTTGATGATGAGAAACTAAGGCGAATTTGAGATAAAGTGTTGCAAGGAGAGGCTAAGGAAGCAATAATCGATGGGGAAGGTGTTTTGAGGATTAAGGGAAGAGTATGTGTACCCCACGTCGATAATTTGATCACCACTATTCTGACAGAGGCTCATAGTTCCGGATATTCTATACATCCTGGTGCAACCAAGATGTACCGCGACCTAAAGCAACACTTCTGGTGGAGTAGAATGAAGCGAGATATTGTTGAGTTTGTGGCCAAATGTCCAAATTGTCAACAAGTAAAGTATGAACACCAGAGGCCCGGAGGAACACTTCAGAGAATGCCCATTCCTGATTGGAAGTGGAGAGAATCGCGATGGACTTCGTGGTTGGTCTTCCAAAGACATTGGGTAAGTATGACTCTATTTGGGTGATTGTTGATAGGTTAACTAAGTCTGCTCACTTCATTCCGGTCAAGGTGACCTACAATGCAGAGAAGTTAGCCAAAATCTACATCTCAGAAATCGTTCGGTTGCATGGAGTTCCACTCTCAATCATATCAGATAGAGGTACGCAGTTTACTTCTAAGTTTTGGAGAACATTGCATGCAGAATTAGGTACTAGGTTGGACCTTAGTACGGCATTTCACCCTCAGACGGATGGTCTGTCTGAGCGAACGATTCAAGTGTTGGAGGACATGCTTCGTGCGTGTGTGATAGAGTTTGGTGGCCATTGGGATAGCTTCTTACCGTTGGCAGAGTTTTCGTACAATAATAGCTATCACTCCAGTATCGACATGGCTCCATTTGAAGCATTGTATGGGAGGAGGTGTAGATCTCCCATTGGTTGGTTTGATGCCTTTGAAGTTAGACCTTGGGGGACTGATCTGTTGAGAGATTCTATGGAGAAGGTAAAAGCTATTCAAGAAAAGCTTTTGGCGGCTCAAAGTAGACAAAAGGAGTATGCAGACCGAAAGGTTAGAGACTTGGAGTTCATGAAGGTGAACAAGTCCTGTTGAAGGTTTCACCCATGAAAGGGGTGATGCGGTTCGGAAAAAGGGGTAAGTTAAGTCCAAGGTACATTGGACCATTTGAGGTGCTTAAGAGAATAGGGGAGGTGGCTTATGAATTAGCCTTGCCCCCAGGGCTGTCCGGAGTGCATCCGTGTTTCATGTGTCCATGTTGAAGAGATACCACGGAGATGGAAACTACATTATCCGTTGGGATTCAGTTTTGCTTGATGAGAACTTGACTTATGAAGAGGAACCGTTGCTATATTAGATAGAGAAGTTCGCAAGTTGAGGTCGAGAGAGATTGCATCCATCAAAGTTCAATGGAAGAATCGACCGGTTGAAGAGGCTACTTGGGAGAAGGAGGCAGATATGCAAGAAAAATACCCACATCTGTTCACAGATTCAGGTACTCCTTCTCGCCATTGTTTTTCTTCTTTTGATCGTTCGGGGACGAACGATGGGTAAATTGGTATCTATTGTAACGACCTGTTGGTCGTTTGAGCAGCAATTGAAATACGGGGAAAACTGGCTGAGACGACGTGTGTCCCGACGGACCATCGTGGTCACGACGGCCCGTCGAGGAGGTGTCGTCCCATGACACTTAGAATTCTTCAAATTGGATATTAAAATCGACTCTCTGTAAATTGTGACGGACCTGCAGGACGTGCCGTCACATACACGACGAACCGTCATGAGTTCCGTTGCAAAACACTTCAACTTTTGAGAATTTGGTGCAAGAAACGAGTTTCTGACCGTCATGACGGAGGTGCAGGACGGACCGTCACAGGGGTGACGGGCCGTCACAGACCACCTGGAATTTGGAGTGGCGACGGCCATCGTGACGGACCGTCGCAGGCACGACGGCCCGTCACAGGCTGCGCAATCCCAGGCAGTTTAGGAATTCTCCACACGTTTTAAGGGTCGTTTTTGACTATTCTTTCCTTAATTATAAAGATTGAGGGTTAACATTAATAAGTCAAATTACTTAGGGGTTAAAAGGGGTAACCTTAAGTGAATTAGTGGGGTTTATTGTCCTTTTTCACACTTAATTATATGATTAATTAGGGTAAAAGAAAGAGGGTTTGAACATAAGAAAACAAAAGAGAAAGAACAAGAAAGAGAGAGAGGGCAGTCGATCAAAGGGGAGAAAACAAGCTTGGGAATTTCTTGTTGATTTCCATTCTTCGGTGGAGGTAGGTTATGGTTTATTATTTACGATATTCGTAGTAAACTCTTAATAGTGAATGTTATGTGTTCATAGTATTGTAAACCCTGCTATGTGTGCTTAAATTGTATGCTTGCATGATTATGATTACGAAATTGTGATGAAATAACAAAGCATGATGAAGCTATTGAATCCCAATCTTGAAAAACCCTAATTTGCTTGATATATTATATAATAAGATTGATGATGCCTTAGTATGAAAGAAGGCTTGATAAATTATATAATGATAATGAGGATGCCTTAGTATAAAAGAAGGCTTGATGAATTAGGGGATCGGGTGCCACGTTCCGGTACCAGGATAGAAATAGAGGATCGGGTGCCACGTTCCGGTACCAGGATAGAATGAGGATCGGAGTGTCACGTTCCGACACCAGGATAGTAAATGGATCGGGTGCCATGTTCCGGTACCAGGATAGAGTGAGGATCGGAGTGTCACGTTCCGACACCAGGATAGTAAATGGATCGGGTGCCACGTTCCGGTACCAGGATAGAATGAGGATCAGAGTGTCACGTTCCGACACCAGGATAGTATATGGATCGGGTGCCACGTTCCGGTACCAGGATAGAATGAATATGAGGATCGGAGTGTCACGTTCCGACACCAGGATAGAATATGAGGATCGGAGTGCCACGTTCCGGCACCAGGTTAGCAATAGAGGAGCGGAGTGTCACGTACCGACACAAGAGGAAGAAAGATAATGAATCTTCAAAGATAATGAATATACTCAATCTAATGAACTTAATTCCCAAATGAGTATGGTATTGAGGCTTGAGTCCTCATGTGTGAACTTGACGGTAATTGTTAATGATAAAATAATTGTTGTTGCTACATGTTGAGTATTGTAGTTAATTTACATTATTATTGATATATATTGTTCCCTATTTTGAGTTAGCCGATGATATCTACTCAGTACGTGTGGTTCTACTGACCCCCTACTTTTATGTTTTCCTCTTTGTTATTTGTGTTATGCAGCAAACGTTCCGTCAACTTCAACACACCAGTAACTCGGGCCAGATTTCGTCATACCGGATCTCAGGGTGAGCTAACGCTTCTAGCTTGGACTGGATCTCTTCTATAAGTCTTGATGCCTTGACTTCCGGCATGGACTAGTTTCTTATGTAATTTTAGCTTCTTAGACAGTCTTAGATAGTTTAGTTTAGCAATTTGATCATAGATGTTCTTGTGATGATGACTTCCAGATTTTGGGGATGATAATAATAGTTGAGTTATTTTATTTATGAGTTTATGTCTTCCGCATTATTTCTATTTATATTATATTGAAATGTTAAGGTTTAGATGGGTTGGTTCGCTCACATAGGAGGGTAAATGTGGGTGCCAGTCGTGTCCCCGAATTGGGTCCTGACAGAAGCCTATGCCTAGTTTCCTATTCTATCTATGATCTAGGTTGTGTTGATAATTTCATGAGTATGTTAATGGTTATGTTAAGTATATCAATATTTTCTGCCTATTATGAGGTTCTATAATGCTATATGTGAATAAAAGCTAAAATAGGTGCATGAAGACTTGAGCTTATTGTAAGAATGTTGTAAGTCTTAAATAAATAAGTTTTATGCTATGCTAACCATTCTATTATAATGTATGATGTATAGTTAACTAGGATGACTTGATAGATTTACTAGTATAGGAAAGGGTATGGGACCTGGCTATGCATTTCACATGTGTACCTTGATAGGATAGTTCCTAGGTTCGTTTCTAAGGACATGCATAGGATTTCAATGAACATGTTATGAATATGACTTATATGATATGGTGTTAAGTATATGATATGATGAATTATGAATATGCATAGTGTCTTGGAGTGTTGATATGAAAAGATTGCTCATACAGGTACATCTATATACTTATGCATTGATATATCAACATGCTTGACATTTAATTCTTATGTGAAAGATTTGCTCACAAAAAAGTACACACACACAAATATATGAAGCTCTAGTCAATACAGGGACCTTAAAAGATGTTCTCATGTGTACCCTAAAACTAGATAGGTGTTTCAATATAATACAAGAATATAAGGAATCAATATCCTAAGCCTATATTTTATGATGTAATGAAATAAAGGCTTTTCAATAAAGGGAACTTAGCTTAGCAACGAGTGGACTTGACAATGAGAGGTGTTGACTTCTCTTGGAGGAAGATTCACCATTAGGTTTTCATAAAAGTGTTGACTTCTCTTAGAGAAATATTCACCTATGATTCCATATGATGTGGTGGATTGCATTTGAAGAAGTTCACCCATATTTTCTCATTAGATGAGATTCCAATGCCAATGGTCATGTATAGGGTCATTAAATATATCTTAGTTCCGTAAACTATGCTTGCCACATAGGATCTAGCAAGTGAATTAACATAGTATGCTAGCATGTGTTAAGGTTATACCTTGGATAGGTAAGGACACCTTCCATTGGTGTAAGTCTTTACAACACCAAATTCCATTTTTAGCACCCATGGTCTTAGTGTCGGTGAACGATATAGTATCCCAGAAGTAAAATGGACAATGGAAGTAAAGTGAGGACTCTAACTAGAATGACCTAAGAGTAGTTGCTTAGTGTTGGTGGGGGTATGGTACTTCACCTATGCATTGCACAAGTGGCTCTTGAAGGAAGTCCAAGGAAGGTGTTCTAATGCATGTTTCTATGTATATGTCTCTTATTCATGACTTTGTAGTAATTATCTACTTGTTGTGATTAAGTGCATAATATGAGTCCTAATAGACCTATGTGATGTGGTCTTGTTGTGATATGCAAAATGTTGATCTTAATGACCATATGATAAAGGGCTTACTTGACATTAATGAAGTTATCTCTACTTACTTGTTGGTGTATGAAATAGAGGCTTAAGGCTTGTGGTCTCATGATAGGTTTACTAAGTATATGTGAGGTTTTGGGGCTTGTACACTGTACTAGTAGATTTAGATTGGGATCATGAGTAAGGTATTATAACGATTTATGTGAAGTGAAGGGAATAGATGTGCAAATTGAGGTAACTTATTGTAAATGAAATAGAGTCTTGACTTAAATGCGTCTATGATGTATTTTGCTTCTATGATTGCATGTGTTGGCTTATGTAGGTTTTATGTATGCTTTCTTTGTGGCACTCTGGTGATACATTGCACCAAGTATCACAAAAGGGTTACTTTTGAGGTTAGTGAGTAAAAGAAAAGATGTTAACTGTAAAGGAAAAGAGTTCACCTTAAGGTGTAAAGAGCTCACTGTAATGTGACCTCAAATGTGCCTTAAATTCTATATGTGATTTTATATGATATTTGGCCTTTGAATATGTCTATATAAAATATGTAAATGATGTAAATGTAATTGTAGTTTTATAAAGATTTTAGAAATAGGCATCATGTATGGAATTCAAGTAAATGTCCCTTTTAAATGGATGTTTTTGAATGGTTGTTATACTTAGTGCATTCTTGTACTAACTCCATTCTTCTCTACCTTTTTACACAAAGTGTAGGTTATGGATGCTTAATCGATGTCTTTAGATTATGAGGAGCTTGATATGTTAATTCCCAAGCTCAAGGAAAGAAATCTGTAAGTTCAAGAATCTCCTACTTATGTTTACTATAAAGGCTTATAAATTGTTAAGTTAAGTATTATGTTATAAAGGTCGTGTCCCTATTGTTCTCTTATGATGTTGTGTATAGAATGACAAATAGATTTATGGTCTAAAATGTACTTATGATATTATATATATATATATATATATATATATATATATATATATATATAATATATATATATAATATATATATATATATATATATATGAAGATAAGTTTCTAGCATATGATAAGCTTAAAAAGTTTTAAGTTTTCCCCTAAATTTACTTATGACAATGCGATGAATAATAAATATGGGCTTTTATAAGACCCTCTGAGAGGTCAAGTATGCCATTTTACTTCTAGGGTGTTCTCCCCGGATTTGACAACAATGATTGGCTTGAAGGCAATTATACTATGAATATGTGTTGGTAATGATCACCCTATGTGAAGCTTTTGCCTAGTTTTCCTATTCTAGCTATGATCTAGGTTGAATTGCTCATATTACAAGTATATGTATTATTATGAAGGGGTTTTAATGGGTGCTGGCTTAAATGATTATCAATGGTTAATCATCCCTTACTTATGTACCCTTATGTGAAAATATTTTATGCATCATTAATTAGGATGACTTGAAATGTGTACTCGTATGTGCAAGGGTATGGGACCTTTTCTATTTATTGCACTTGTGTACCTTGATAGGATACCTCCTAGGTTGGTCTTGTAAGTACATAAATAGGAATGTATGAACATGTTATAAATATCTCTTATATGCTATAATATTAAGTATATGATATGATGAAGTACGAATGTGCATAGTGTCTTAGAGTATTTATATGAATGGATTGCTCATATACTTACACCTATATGCTTATACATTAATGTATGCACATGTATGGACTTAATGTGTTATGTGAAAGTATTTCTCACATATAAGTACACACACACAGACATGTATGAAGATATAGGCAATTAAGGGGCCTTAAAAGGTGTGCTTAAATGTACCCTAAACTAGATAGGAGCTATACATATGCTATGTTCTTGTGAAAGGGTTTCTCACATGATTTAGGTTGATGAACTCTCATCTATGACAAATGACCTAAGCATATGTTGAGTTAACTCTCCTAATCCTAATTTTATAAAGTAAAGTTAATAAATACTTTTTAATAAAAAGGGAACTTAGCTTAGCACCGAGAGACCTTGAAGTTGAGAGGTGTCCCTTCCGATTGAACTATGCTTCCATAAACTAATGGAACTATTCTTGCCACATAGGATCCAGTAAGTGATTTCACTTAGTATGCTAGCATGTGTTAATATTCTACCTTGGATAGGTAATAACACCTTACATTGGTGTAAGTCTCTACAACACCAAACTCCATGTTTAGCACCCATGGTCTTAGTGTAAGTTAAGTCTATAGTTTTCCTAAAGTAAAATGGACAATGGAAGTAAAGTAAGGACCCTAACTAGTATAACCTATGGGTAGTTTCTCAGTGTAGGTGGGGGTATGGGACTTCACCTGTGCATTGCACAAGTATCTCTTAATGTAAGTTCTAGAAAGGTGATCTAATTTATATGGTTTTGTTTATGTTCCTTATGCATGGTATGGTAGTGTTTTTTTTACTTATTATGAAGATATGCATGGAATGAGAACTAATTGATCTATGTGATGTTGTCTTTTTCTTATGCACTATGTAGGTCTTATTGATTATATGATGAAGGTCTTACCTAGTTTTGATGAAGTTGTCTTCACTTACTATTTTGAAGTATGAATTGAATGTTAAGTCTTGTGGTCTCATGAGGTTTACTATGTATGTATGAGGTTATGAAGCTTCATATGTAAATGGCATTAGCAGACTTAGATTGGGATTATGAGTAAGGTCATATAATGATCTATGTAAAGTTAAACTATTTTATGTGCAAAGGGAATAGAGTTCACTATAATGTCCTTATGGTCTTGACTTGAATGTGTCTTCATGTGCTATATTTTTATGATGATATGTGTTTGCTTGTGTAGAAAGTATGTGTTATTTCCTTGTGGCATTACGTGATGCATTGCACAAGGTATCACTAGAGGGTTACTTGGAAGTTTAAGGGATTAGAAAGAAAAGAGTTCACTATAAGAGGAATTATGCTTACTATAAAAATGGGGGTGCTTACTATAAATGGTCCTAAATTTCCCTAAATATATTATATGATTTTATATTATGTTTAACCATGAAATATGGGTTTATTAAGTATGAAAATTATATAAAGCTTATTTAAAGGTTTTAATAAGATTTTTTCAAAAAGACATAAAGGATGTTTCAAGAAAAATGTCCCTTTAAAATGCATGTTTTTGCATGGTCGCCATAGTTAGAGAAAACATGTGCTAACTCCATTCTTGTCTTCTTTTTACACAAACATTAGGTTGTAGATGCTTAAAAGGTTGTCTCTATGTTGAGGAGGTTGTTATCTTATTCCCAAGCTCAAGCAAAAATGAATCCATGAGAGTCAAGGATTTCTTTTGTCAAGTCATGTTTAATGTATTTTTATCATATGCTTATGATTATGTTTTAAGGGTTGTGTCCCTATTGTACCCTAATGATGTTGATTCTAGGATGGAAAAAAGAGACTAGAGTCTAAATATGTACTTATGATATTTTATATATATGAACTAAAGTTTCTAGCATATGATGTGCTATGAAACGTTCTAAATTTTTGTGTTATTTACATTTGACAATGCAATGAATGATAACTATGGGATTATATAAGACCTCCCAGAGGTCAAGTACGCCATGTTACTTCGAGGAAGTACTCCCCAAATGTGACGAATGCGGTATCAGAGCATGATGTTTATGAAAGTTGTTTTAGGTTCACAAAGTATCATATTTCCATGTCTAGTAGGGTCTCGTTTCATTAGTGGTGAGTCGTTGCACATCCATGTGAAAGATAGTATAGGACGATAAAGTTTCCCTTCTTCGTAATTCTCATGTCGTACCGTATAACTTAATCTATAGTATCTCTCTCTTATATTTTCTTCTTCGGTGGTATATTAGATGTGATTGCTTGGATGAGATGGTATCTCTATGCTTGAGGGATAGAAGGTGAGTTGTGATGCTTATCTAGGTTTTGTGGTTTTATGACTATATGTGAAAGTGAACCTTGATACATGTTGATATGATGCCCTTGTGGCTATATATTAGATCTATGTGAAATGACATTTTAGGTTGAGAAATGTATGTCATGATATGGTTAAAGCATGTTAGAAATTGTTATGGTTAAAATGAGTCTATTTTTTGAACAGTGTGTTGCAATATGGTTTGGTATGATGATAGTCCTATGATTCGGTTTAGAATTGAAATGCTTTGAATAAAGTGGTAAATGTCCAAAATGCATGTTGCCTAAATATTTGTGTTAAAAAGCTTTTATTGTTGCCCATATATATAGGTGTAATGGTAACATGTTGCCCTTTTATATATGAGTGATTCTTCATAGTTGCCTTCTAATAGATTGGAGTCCTTTGTATGGTCTTGATTCTATAAGTGAGGGTGGCATGATTATCCTTGTAGGGTGATAATGTGGGTTTGATTTACCTAGAAGTCACCTCACTGTAAGGTTGAATGGAAAGGAAGAGTCCTTATAACTATGTCTTTTGTACTGTTTTCCCAAATGTTGTATGACCTTGGTGTCAATAGAATTGTTGGAAACATTATGTGGTTGGGTAGTATGACCTAACATGATGATCAAGGAAAATTTTCCTAGATGATAAGGTTTAGAATTCCTTTGGTGTTCCTATGTTGAGTTACTTCTTTTAGATTGGTTATCACTTTTAAGTGATGAAAATAAAGGTTGATAATTTAAGATCCTCTTAAGGTTGGGATAAGTTCCTCCTAATTGGGTTTACCCTAATTGGGGGATGGTGATGGAGTGGTAAGGCTATAGATATTTCTATGTTGTCCTTATATTCTTACTTGAGCTTGAAACAAACGAATTCGTAGTAATCCTGTTAATTATAGGAGTCTTGCAAATAAATATGAGTTCCATGTTGTCCCTATGTTTTGAATGATTTATTCGACACTATGTTATTGTCACGACCCAAAACCGAGCCGCGACTTACACCCACATTTACCCTCCTATGTGAGCGGACCAACCAATCTAATCCTTAACATTTCAATATAATATCGACAAAAAGTAATGCGGAAGACTTAAACTCATTAATAAAAACAAAAAAACAATTCAATAACTATTATTCTCCAAAATCTGGAAGTCATCATCACAAGAACCTCTATCCTCAAATTTCTAAACTAAAAATGTCTAAGAAACTAAAACAAATGAAAGCTAGTCCATGCCGAAAGTTCAAGGCATCAAGACTTGAAGAAGAAGATCCAGTCCAAGCTAGAAGCATTAGCTCACCCTGAATTTCCGATGTAGTGAAGACTGGCTAGAATTACTGTTGAGTCGAAGACGACGGCACGTTTGATGCACTCCACAAATATAAAGAAGAAAACATAAAAGTAGGGGTCAGTACAAAACACGGGTACTGAGTAGATATCATCGGCCAACTCAAAATAGAAAACAGTATATACCAATTAATATCATAAAATCAACTATGATACTCAACATGTAGCAACAACGAGTACTATATCATTAATAATTACCGTCAAGTTCACACATGAGAACTCAAGCCTAAATACCATACTCATTTGGGGATTAGATTCATTAGATTGAGTATATTAACATCTTTCAAGATTCATTATCTTTATTTCTCTTGTGTCGGTAGGTGACACTCCGCCCCCTCATATTCTTTATTCCTCTTGTGTCGGTACATGACACTATGATCCCCTACTACTATGTGTCGGAACGTGACACTCCGATCCCCTAAATCTACGTGTCGGTTCGTGACACCCGATCCCCTAAATCTATCTGTCGGTTCGTGACACCCGGTCCCCCTAAATCTACGTGTCGGTTCGTGACACCCAATCCCCTAAATCTACGTGTCGGCTCGTGAAACCCGATCCCCTAAATCTATGTGTCGGTTCGTGACACCCGATCCCCTAAATCTACGTGTCGGTTCGTGACACCCGATCCCTTAATTCTATGTGTCGGAACGTGACACTCCGATCCACTAATCTCGTACTATCAATTCATCAAGCCTTCTCTTATACCAAGGCATCATCATTAACAAAGAGATTAGGTTTTGCAAGATTTGGGATTCAATAACTTCATCATGCTTATATAATCACAATTATATAATCACATTCATGCAAGCATACAATTAAGCACATAGCAGGGTTTACAATACTATCAATACATATCATTCGCTATTAAGATTTTACTACGAATATCGTAAAAACCATAACCTACCTCTACCGAAGAATTGAATTCAAGCAAGCTAATCCTCAAAGCTTTGTTCTTCTTCTCGTTTCTCCTCTCTCAATCGTTCAATCCTCTCTCTCTCTTTGTTCTTTCTATTTTCTTTAGTCAAACCCTCTTTCTTTTACCCTAATTAGTATATAATTAAGTATAAAAGATGGCAATAGTAACCCACAAATTATCTCAAAGTTACCTCTTTTATCCCCCAAGAAACTGAGTTATTAATGTAAACCCACAAAATTTATAATTATAGCAGGAATAGTCCAAAACGCCCCTTTTGAACTTAACCAGAAATCCGACCCAGACTGGGATTACGAAACCTGTGACGGCCCGTCGTGCCTGCGACGGTCTGTCCTGCAGGTCGTCGCAAGTTTCAGAGACTCAATTTCCACCAAAGAGTCTTTGACGGTCCGTCACGCCTGTGACGGTCCGTCCTGCCATTCCGTCACGAAGTTCAGAGACCGAATTTCCTTGAAGGGTCTGTGACGGTCCGTCGTGCCCACGACGGTCCTTCCTGCCAAGTCGTCACGAAGTTTAGAGATTCGATTTTCAGTACCCAATTTAAGAATTTCTAAGTGTTTTGAAACGAGACCCTGCGACGGTCCGTCGTGCCCATGACGGTCCGTCGTGGGGTCCGTCGTCTCAACCAATTTTCCAGAAATAAAATCTGCTGCTCAAAACGACTAAACAGGTCGTTACAATAGATACCAATTTACCCATCGTTCATCCCCGAACGATCACAAGAAGAAAAACAAGGGGGAGAAGGGGTACCTGAATCTTTAAACAGGTGTGGGTATCTTTCTTGCATATCTGCCTCCTTCTCCCAAGTGGCTTCTTCAACCGGTCGATTCTTCTATTGCACCTTGATGGATGCAATTTCCCATGACCTCAAATTGCGAACTTCTCTATCTAAAATAGCAACAGGCTCCTCCTCATAAGACAAATTCTCATCAAGCAAAACTGAATCCCAACGGATAATGTAGTTTCCGTCCCCATGGTATCTTTTCAACATAGACACATGGAATACCAGATGTACTCCGGACAGCCCTGGGGGCAAGGCTAGCTCATCAGCCACCTCCCCTACTCTCTTAAGTACTTCAAATGGTCCAATGTACCTCGGGCTTAGCTTACCTCTTTTACCAAACCGCATGACCCCTTTCATTGGCGAAACCTTCAACAAGACTTGTTCACCCTCCATGAACTCTAAGTCTCTAACCTTTCGATCTGCATATTCTTTTTGCCTACTTTGCGCCGCTAGAATCTTTTCTTGAATAGATTTCACTTTCTCTATCGAATCCCTCAAAAGGTCCGTACCCCAAGGTCTAACCTCAAATGCATCAAACTACCCAATGGGAGACCTACATCTCCTACCATACAATGCTTCAAATGGAGCCATATCAATGCTTGAGTGATAACTATTATTGTATGAAAACTCCGCTAATGGTAAGAAGTTATCCCAATGACCACCAAATTCTATCACACATGCACGAAGCATATCCTCCAACACTTGAATCGTTCACTCGGACTGACCATCGTTCTGAGGGTAAAATGCGGTACTAAGGTCCAACCTAGTACCCAATTCTGCATGCAGGGATTTCCAAAACTTAGAAGTAAACTGCGTACCTCTATCTGATAATGGAGAGTGGGACTCCATGCAACCAAACCACCTCGGAGATATAGATTTTAGCTAACTTCTCTGCATTGTAAGTCACCTTGACCGGAATGAAATGAGCAGACTTAGTTAACCTATCGACAATTACCCAAATAGATTCATACTTAGCCATTGTCTTAGGAAGACCAACCACGAAGTCCATTGCGATTCTCTCCCACTTCCATTCAGGAATGGACATTCTCTGAAGTGTTCCTCCGGGCCTCTGGTGTTCATACTTTACTTGTTGACAGTTTGGACACTTGGCAATAAAATCAACAATATCACGCTTCATTCTACTCCACCAAAAGTGTTGCTTTAGGTCACGGTACATCTTGGTTGCACCCAGATGTATAGAATACCTTGAACTATGAGCCTCTGGCAGAATAGTGTTGATCAAATCATTGACGCGGGGTACACATACCCTTCTCTTAATCCTCAAAACACCTTCCTCATCGATTGTTGCTTCTTTAGCCTCTCCTTGCAACACTTTATCTCAGATCCGGATCAATTTCTCATCATTAAATTGCTTTCCCTTGATCTTGTCAAGGAAGGAAGATCTTGCCTCCACACAAGCTAAAAATCCTCCCTTCTCATTTACTTCTAACCTCATAAGGTCATTAGCCAGAATCTGAACTTCTCTAGCCCATGGGCGTCTAGAAGCTTGCAGGTGAGCTAGACTTCCCATGCTTCCCGCCTTTCTACATAAAGCATCCGCCACAACATTTGCTTTTCCCTGATGATACAAAATACTGATATCGTAGTCCTTCAGTAGTTCCATCCATCTCCTCTGTCTCAAGTTCAAATCTTTCTGAGTAAAGACATACTGTAGGCTACGATGATCCGTGTACACTTCACACTTAACCCCATATAGATAGTGCCTCCATTGCTTTAATGCAAATACTACCGCGGCCAATTCCAAATCATGGGTCGGATAGTTACGTTCATGCACCTTCAATTGTCTTGAAGCATAAGCAATCAAACTCTTCTCTTGCATTAGCACTGCACTCAAACCAGAATAAGATGCATCACAATAGACAATGAAGTTCTTACCTTCCACTGGCAAGGTAAGGATAGGTGCGGTAGTCAACAATGTCTTGAGTTTCTGAAAGCTTTCCTCACATTCGTCCGACCATACAAATGGAACATTCTGCTTAGTCAAGTTCGTCAATTGGGAAGCAATAGAAGAGAATCCCTTGACAAATCGGCGGTAATAGCTAGCTAACCCAACAAAGCTCCTTATTTCTGACATATTAGTAGGTCTTAACCAATTCTTCAGTGTCTCAATCTTAGAAGGATCCACCATCACTCCATCCTTAGAAACCACGTGCCCCAAGAAGGACACTGCCTCTAGCCAAAACTCACACTTAGAGAATTTGGCATAAAGCTTTTTCTCCCTCAACATTTCCAATACAATTCTCAAATGCTCCTCATGTTCCTTCTTACTTTTAGAGTATATCAGTATATCATCAATAAACGCGATCACAAAGAGATCCAAATATGGCTTAAAAATCCCATTCATTAGGCTCATGAACGGAGCAGGGGCATTCGTAAGACCAAAAGACATCACTACAAATTCATAATGCCCATACCTAGTTCGAAAAGCAGTCTTTGGCACATCCGTTGCCCGTATTTTCAATTGATGATAACCGGATCTCAAGTCAATCTTAGAGAAAACACACGCACCTTGTAACTGATTGAACAAGTCATCAATGCGAGGAAGAGGATACTTGTTCTTAATAGTTACCTTGTTCAACTGCCGGTAGTCTATGCACATCCGAAAACTCCCATCCTTCTTCTTCACAAACAAAACTGGAGCACCCCAAGGAGATGCACTTGGTCTAATGAAGCCTTTGCTCAACAACTCTTGAAGTTGGGCCTTTAACTCTTTTAACTCCGCGGGAGCCATTCTATAAGGGGGTATAGAAATGGGGCGAGTACCCGGTTCAAGATCAATACAGAAGTCAATATCCCTATCCGGTGGCATACCAGGAAGATCTGCAGGGAACACATCCAAAAACTCACGGACTACCGAAATCGACTCAATCGAAGGTACTTGGGTAGTGTCATCCTTGAGATGTGCCAAGAAAGCTAAGCACCCTTTACTAACCATTTTCTTAGAACGAAGAAAGGACACGATACGAACCGGCTTGGAAGTGTAGTCACCCTCCCACACTAACGGGTCTGTTCCAGGCTTGGCTAACGTCACAGTTTTAGCATTACAATCCAAGATCGCAAAATGCGGAGAAAGCCAAGTCATACCCAGAATTTCATCAAAGTCGACCATTTCTAAGATAACCAAATCCACATAAGTGTTACTCCCCACAAAAGTCACCAAACAAGAATTATATACCTTTTCAACTACCACAGACTCACCCACCGGAGTAGAAACACAAATAGGCATATCAAGTAATTCACAATGTAAATTTAGACCATTAGCAAACGAGGAAGATACATAAGAAAATGTGGATCCGGGGTCAAACAATACAGAAGCCATGCAATCACAAACCAAAAGATTACCTGTGATGACAACATCAGATGCCTCCGCCTCCGATCTCCCAGGGAAAGCATAACAATGGGCCCTTTCGTTTGTTTGCCTGTTGCCCCTACCATGTTGTAATGTAGTGGCTCCAGCTTGCCCATCACCTCGGCCGTTTTGGTGACCACCATTACCTCGACCACTACGTCCTCCAGAATGACGGCCTCTACCATGACCACCTCTACCTCTAGCTATTGGGGGTCTATAACTCTGTTTTGGACAATTCCTCCTAATATGTGCAGTCTCTCCACATCCATAACACTCTCTAGAGTCAAGCATAGGCCTCTCAGAGAAGTGTTGACCGGTCTGAGGTGGACCCCCAACTACAGTCTGTAGTGAAGACTGAATTGGTCGAATTGAGTAACCTCTGGAACCCTGTCCTCTAGAGTAAGAACCATTAAACTCACCTCCCTTTCGAAACCTTTTTGATGTCGATGCCATGGTGAATTCATGGGGCTTCACTCCTTCCACCTCTACCACGAAATCTACCACTTCTTGGAAGGATTTTGCCGTACCCGCTTCTGTAAGGCTGAAATCCGCAACTCTGACCTCAACCCCTTCACAAAACGGCGAATCCGCTCTTCTGGACTGAAACAAAGTTGGGTGGCGTATCTGGATAGTGCACGAAACTTGGCCTCATATGCAGTAACCGACATCCTACCTTGCTCTAGGCTTAAGAATTCATCTCTTTTTCTATCCCTCAAAGTTCGGGGGATATACTTCTGCATAAACAAGCTAGAGAATGAGGCCCAAGTCATAGGTTTTGCCTCTGTCGGTTGACACCCAACATGTGATCGCCACCACATTTTGGCGTTCCCTTGAAACTGATAAGTCACAAACTCAACACCAAACCGTTCTACTATACCCATCTTGTGTAGTAGCTCATTTCAATCAACCAGAAAATTGTAGGCATCCTCAGATTCAGCACCATTGAAGACTGGAGGTTTCAATTTTAAGAACTTACTGAAAAGTTCATGCTGATCGTTTGTCATTATGTGCCCCGTAGTCAACCGAGGAAAAGTGCCTATTTCCAATGAGGCATCCATACGGGGAGCCCCAGCAGCGGAATGTCGTACCTCTGAAACCGAAGGTGTTGGTGCAGAAAACACTGGAGGTGCCTGACCCTGATCAGATAACCCGCTAAGATAAGCAAGAACCTGATTGATCATCTCTGGGGTAGGTTGGGGTGGCAATTCCTCATTTTGCACTTGTTCATTCTCCCCTTCCTCACCCTCTCTCAGTACTTCCTCAGTCGGTGGAGGAGTCACCGCCCTAGCATCAGATGGGCTAGGTTCTTGTCCTCTTCCTCTAGAGGACGTCCTCTCACGACCTCTACCACGGCCTCTTGCTGCTGTTCTTCCTCGAGCCACAGCCCCAGTGGCTGGCTCAGACGTTTCTTGTCTTGCCGGTGTTGGTGTTGGCGCAGTCGTTGCTCTAGTTCTAACCATCTGTGAAATAGAGTGAAGATGGTCAGATACCAATTTGTATCACCTAGATACCAATTGGATTCAAGTAGTAGCACGAAAGAAAGAAAGAAAGAATGGAATTTTCCTAAAGTCTTATAGCCTCTCAAAGAAAAGTAAAGGCGTCCCCCTACCGTTCCTTAAGACTCTACTAGACTCATTCTTGTGTGATGAGACCAACGAACCTAATGCTCTGATACCAAGTTTGTCACGACCCAAAATCGAGCCGCGACTGGCACCCATATTTACCCTTCTATGTGAGCGAACCAACCAATCTAACCCTTAACATTTCAATATAATATCGACAGAAAGTAATGCGGAAGACTTAAACTCATTAAAAAAAACAAAAACAATTCAATAACTATTATTCCCAAAAATCTGGAAGTCATCATCACAAGAACATCTATCCTCAAATTTCTAAACTAAAAATGTCTAAGAAACTAAAACAAATGAAAGCTAGTCCATGCCGAAAGTTCAAGGCATCAAGACTTGAAGAAGAAGATCCAGTCCAAGCTAGAAGCATTAGCTCACCTTGAATTTCCGATGTAGTGAAGACTGGCTAGAATTACTGTTGAGTCGAAGACGACGGCACGTTTGCTACACTCCACAAATACAAAGAAGAAAACATAAAAGTAGGGGTCAGTACAAAACACGGGTACTGAGTAGATATCATCGGCCAACTCAAAATAGAAAACAATATATACCAAGTAACATCATAAAATCAACTATGATACTCAACATATAGCAACAACGAGTACTATATCATTAATAATTACCGTCAAGTTCACACATGAGGAGTCAAGCCTCAATACCATACTCATTTGGGGATTAGATTCATTAGATTGAGTATATTAACATCTTTCAAGATTCATTATATTTATTTCTCTTATGTCGGTACGTGACACTCCGCTCCCTCATATTCTTTATTCCTCTTGTGTTGGTACGTGACACTCTGATCCCCTACTACTATGTGTCGGAACGTGACACTCCGATCCCCTAAATCTATGTGTCGGTTCGTGAAACCCGATCCCCTAAATCTACGTGTTGGTTCGTGACACCCGGTCCCCCTAAATCTACGTGTCGGTTCGTGACACCTGATCCCCTAAATCTACGTGTCGGTTCGTGACACCCGATCCCCTAAATCTACGTGTCAGTTTTTGACACCCGATCCCCTAAATCTACGTGTCGGTTCGTGACACCCGATCCCTTAATTCTATGTGTCGGAACGTGACACTCTGATCCACTAATCTCATACTATCAATTCATCAAGCCTTCTCTTATACCAAGGCATCATCATTAACAAAGAGATTAGGTTTTGCAAGATTTGGGATTCAATAACATCATCATGCTTATATAATCACAATTATATAATCACATTCATGCAAGCATACAATTAAGCACATAGCAGGGTTTACAATACTATCAATACATATCATTCGCTATTAAGAGTTTACTACGAATATCATAAAAACCATAACCTTCCTCAACCGAAGAATTGAATTCAAGCAAGCTAATCCTCAAAGCTTTTTTCTTCTTCTTATTTCTCCTCTCTCAATCGTTCAATCCTCTCTCTCTCTTTGTTCTTTCTATTTTCTTTATTCAAACCCTCTTTCTTTTACCCTAATTAGTATATAATTAATTATAAAAGATTGCAATAGTAACCAACAAATTAACTCAAAGTTACCTCTTTTATCCCCCAAGAAACTGAGTTATTCATGTTAACCAACGAAATTTATAATTATAGCAGGAATAGTCCAAAACGCCCCTTTAGAACTTAACCAGAAATCTAACCCAGACTGGGATTACGAAACCTGTGACGGCTCGTCGTGCCTGCGACGGTCCGTCCTGCAGGTCGATGCAAGTTTCAGAGACTCAATTTCCACCAAAGAGTCTGTGACGGTCCGTCACGCCAGTGACGGTCCGTCCTGCCATTCCGTCACAAAGTTTAGAGACCCAATTTCCTTGAAGGGTCTGTGACGGTCTGTCGTGCCCACGACGGTCCGTCCTGCCAAGTCGTCACGAAGTTCAGAGAGTCGATTTTCAGTACCCAATTTCAGAATTTCTAAGGGTTTTGAAACGAGATTCTACGACGGTCCGTCGTGGGGTCCGTCGTCTCAGCCAATTTTCCAGAAATAAAATCTGCTGCTCAAAACGACTAAACAGGTCGTTACAGTTATGTATGTTTTGAAGACTCTAAATTTTCATTGAAAGGAACTTTTATCTAATTATGGTTGTCTCATGTCGATTGTTTATCTTGCAATGTTACTTGTGCATCTAACTTGATGCGTTAATGTAAGAAGTATGCTTAAAGCCACTTTTTATATGTAAGTTGTAGCCTTGTATAAGAAATTGAGCCTCTTGAAAATGAAAAATGTTGAGTATCTTTAAAATTATGTGACTTCTATGTTTTTAAAGTATTATTTTAGGTTCACTCTTGAAAAGTGAGGTCATGTTTATCTAATATCCTTGTGTGTGCCTATAAAATTGTGTTATTTTCCCAAATTGATGCATGTTATGAAGGCTAGTGATATGCTAGAAATTGAAATGTTGTGAAATGGCTTCCTATTTTTGTGATGTGTCTGGCGTGATTTACAATTTTTGACTTCACTAGGAAGAACTTTGAGCATACCATGATTAATAATTAAGAAATTATAATGTTACAGTGAATTGACCTTTGTGAATTACTTGCCGATGAACTCATGAGACATTTAAGTGTGTGGAGGAAAAGGACATTCCTCCATGGACACAACTAAGCATGCTATGGTTGAGTATGGACCTATTGGCAGTATGTATAACTAATAAAGACCCTTGTCAACCTATTTAACTAAAGTTTAAGTGCATTGAAGTATGAGTGCCTACTTGTTCTTGAGTGTTTTTGAATCTTCCTAAGTGTGAATTATGATGGTTGTATAATGAACTCTTTATGAATTAAAATGAGAAGACCGTGTTATGATTAGGATAAGGATGTTCCTCCTATGAACATCACGAGAGCCTATTTAAATTATGCATTAAAGAGTGAGTGAATAAATGTTTTTGCTTGCATTGTTGAATTGAGTGATAAATGGTGTGAAGTTGTGTTCCTTGTATGTTTGGTGCATTGACTTCTATGTTATGAGTTTATTTATATTGTGAGCTACTCTATGATTCATTGAAGTCATTTTAGAGATTAAAGTGTTCTAAGTGTAGTTCAAGGACGAATTTTCCCAAGTGGGGGACATTGTAAGACCTTCAAAATGAGTTAGGGTGTGTAGATCCTCACATGTTCCTATAAGCTTTTTCACTTTTAATTTAGTGTTATAAAGTACACATGAGTGATTTGAAGTCGTTTGAAAAGTAAATGTCAAGAGACGACCTAGATGTTCGACGACTAGCCACCAAGAGGCCATAGATGTTTGCATGTGCTTATATGTGTGTAATTGTATTACTAAGTCCTTACATGATTAACAATTATTTTTATAGGTATTCTGTTGATTTTCATGAAGTTTGGAGGTCAAAGTCCAAGAAATTCGAAAGTTATCCCTTGAGATGTGCATGGGTGTATCTTGAGTGTGCCTAGCATGTTTGAAGATGTTGCGAATGTCTGTTTTGGCTAAAACTGATGTGGGAGGTCCTTTACTTGTGAAGGTTCATATTTAAATTTTAAATGTAGTGGTACGACTCCCCAAGGGCCCCACAAAAAGCACTCAAGGAGGACCTAAAGGTTGTCAAGCAATCGATGGAACTAAAGGATGGTTAGGAGTCTCAGCTACGCCCCGTCGATTGTGAGGCGTCGATGTACACTTATTATGGGGAAGGCTAAAGAAATTTATCCGTCCTAAGACCCAAACGACTCCCTACAGTATGGTCCGTCGATGGACCTACTGGGCATCGTTTGTGTCCGTCCATGTAGATTGTGTAAACTGCCATGCACGTTGTTTCATTAAAGGGGTGAATGGGGAATTCATCCGACATTTTAAACTGAAAATAGTTGGTTTTTTTAGTTATTTTTGGGTGTATTTAAGTGAAAAAAAACGTGACAACCTCATTCCCAATTAAATTCATAAAAATGAACTTCCCTCCCAAACAAAACTTTCTCTAGAACCTCAATTGAAGGTGAAGCTCAAGAAGAACTTGGAGTTAAATTTCCATGGGTTCTTCACCAAGTTATTGAACTCTTCTACTACATTAAAATATGGTGATCCTCATGGAGAGTTCCTTTCAATGTTTTCAATGCAAAATCATGATCAATTCTCTTCTTCTTCAATCTAGCCATGGGTTCTTTTTCAAAATATTTTTAGAGGATTATTAATGACAAATTGATGATAATGTACTAAATCTAAAGTGGATTCCAATCCAATTGAATGATGAACCCATGACCCCTGCAACTCTTAAATTACCCTATGTATGGGCATTGTGATCATCACATTGTCTTGATTGAATTATGATTATAGCATGTTGAATTTCTTATATCTAATAGTTATATTTTATATTAATGGTGAATTTACTATGAGTTATCCATGTGTATCAAGGTTTGATGGTTGAAGCCTATGTTCTCAAACATGCTCACTGTAATCTATATTTCTTGGCAATTGTAGTAGGATTTCGTCTAGCTTATGGTCTCTTTAACTACTGCCTTATGTTAGTATTGTTAATGAATTTGACTATGATAATTGATTATCAAATCAAGGAAGATTGGGAAGTGATCTATGTTTCCCTACTTGTTAGTGAATTGATGATTTAGTTTAGAAGTTACTAGCATGATATTATAAGCGCATATGCATGACTTCGTATATAATTATTGTATTTATAAATGATGATCAAAGGATAAAGGATTGGTAAGAATTGCTCTACTTCTCTATAGTTTTGTTGATAGAATTGTCCTTGCATGGCATTGTGTGGTGTGGTCCACTTATAAAGGTGGTGTTTACTTTATTTTAACTATAAATATGATTCAACATGTGGAAAATTCCTCTACCTTCACCTCCCTCCTCTCATATGGAAAGTACATTCCTAAGAAAGCTTCCTTAAAATCCTCCCACTCAATAGGGCCTAACTCAACGGGCATAATATCTTTCTATTGAGTCTACCACACTTGATCAACCTCACTCAATTGGTACTAAGCTAACTCCGCCTTCTCCTTATAAGTCACCCCCATGGCACTAAACACCTTATAAACACTATCTAGGAACTCTTGGGAATCTTCTCCCACCTTAGTGCCAAAAGAGATAGGAGGATTCATCCTTACA
Source organism: Solanum peruvianum (assembly GCA_027705065.1). NCBI lineage: Eukaryota > Viridiplantae > Streptophyta > Magnoliopsida > Solanales > Solanaceae > Solanum > Solanum peruvianum. Next base: position 40,583,438 of record JAKWJD010001761.1, read on the forward strand.
AAATTTGTCAATGTGTATGTTATAGTGCCCTACACAACATTCACTGTAGTCTCAATATCCCTATTCACATGGGTAGTCAAGGCTCGGGATGAAATAAGTAAAGCCTCCCTAATCTCCCCATTGGACATTTCCGGGGGAACAACCGGAACATAATTCCCTCCTTCCACAATAGGGAGTTGATCATATCTAGAACCTTGAACATCTTGAAGAACTTGTTCAACTTGAGGAGGAATCTCCTCAATCACATCATTCTCCTCAACTCTTATAGACGGTGTCCTCCTCGTATACATCTCTTATAACACAAGGAAAATCATAAGAAAAGAACACTCATAACTTCTAAATCTCTACGACATGACATAAGTGTAGAAAAAAAAGGAAATTCTTTCGTCCTATAGCCTCTAGCCCATAGGTTATTTGCGAGTCACACCGATGATCGGGAATCTAATAGACGTGACTAAATGAGACTTTTTGATTCCTAAGAACACTTTCCTAACCTATGTTGTGATACTACATTTGTCACGACCCAGGAGCACACCACAGAATTTATGGCCCTCTAAGATCGCAACACAACGAACTTGACCTCTCGGAGGTTTTATACAAGCCCTTTTGTATCATTCATCTCATATACATATATCAGAAGTAGTGCGAAATTAAATTTTTTCTAAAATTTTATTAGTATTTCAAAAACTCTTTCATGTAAAACCCTAGAAAATATAAACTCTCATGTCATCAATTCTTAGGCTAAAAAATACTTTGGACAGACCATACAATCGAAATATAGTACTACTAAGTCTATTACAATGCTTTAATGAAAGAACTCTAAGATAGTAATACCCTCGAGTAAAATGAGGACATACTTCAACCTTGCTTGAAAGATCCTACAATCCAAGTTGCTTTCCAAAAAGCACCTTCACCTATGAACCACTTTAGAGATAGATAAAAGTATCGAATTAGTACAAACACATGTACTAAGTATGACATAATGAATGAAATCACGATAACGGACATTTAATGGAAATATGCTCTTTTTGATTAAAACATCATAGTATAAGAATAAGAACAACATTTAAACCTAAGAAACACATAGGACAACACATAAGCATTTTACTACATTTTAAAAAATATTACATTAAACCTTGCAAAGTTACAATGAACTAATTCAAGCTTCACATTGAACCAAACAAATATTACGGTAAACCCTTTTTAAAATTCAACCCACTCACTAAAAGTTATCCTAAGACTCACTTAAATAATAGGGACTGCACATACACCCTCTAAGCAAACCTAAATGATCCTTAAGACCACGTATAATGAGATAAATACACTTCAATACACCAAAACACATGGAATATATAATATGACATTCTCCTCATCAAGGTTATCAAAATACATACATTAATTTATTCAAGAAGAGAATATCCATAATCCCTCCCTAAGATTACCTAAATAATGCTTAATACTTCCAAATTTATCAACTAACTATTATGTAAGTCATTCTTACAATTTACCAAGGTAAGACATGAAGAGACCATCGTTTATGACCCCTTCACACTTTAACTAGATAAACCTTAAAGTTAATCTAGACTAGGTACTTATTCATTTACATACCTTCTTACTTAAGTCATTATCTTCATTAGTTTGTTTAAGAGACATTCATCACATAAATACATTCATGTAATTGCCTTGGAGATGACCTAGGGACTCACTCACTAACATCTTCAAAGCACAATTGTGCAATGTATAGGTAGCATTCTATACCACCAAACTTCATAGAACTTATCCAACATTAGAAGGTATCCCATATGATGAGAATAGACAATAACTGTTATGGATTCTTGTAGCAAGGCATGGAAATCCAGAGATGTAACCTACTCCGACGAAGGATGTTCTTATTTTTAAAGGTAGATCTTGGACACATCCCATGTAGGCACGTTGTTAAGGAATATGTAGGGTTTATTTTTATTCTAGCCGCATACTTAACTAGATTTACTTCCCTAACAATACTCACTAGTTCTGGCCTTTTTTTTCATGGAGTAATTCATATACAAGGATCACATGAACAGGTTCCATATTTAGTTCATAACCCAATCACATTTCACCTTACCAAAGAGGTCCCATAGGGTTGCCTTTAAATGGTTAATCGCAAAGCTCAATGATTTTCCTCAGGATAATTTCATGGCGTTCCAGCCAAAAAAACTTAGGTCAACCATTCACACAACAAGGATACCATTATGGCTTTTGACGTCAAGGATATCATAACCTCTCAACTAGGTCGAGGATTCCACATTATTTGACCTTTATAGAAAAATTTGAGATCACATGTAATTGATGCATACAAGACTAGGAGGCTTTAGCATCCTAAGTCAAGACATATCATATTTACATTCCATAGGTATCAAGTAAGGGACACAAGTCTACAACACAACACACATCAATACTTCACTTTATCACATATAGCATATCACACAAGAAACACATAGGCATAACCAACATCATCTATAGATCACCTATTCACTACAATAATAATCAATATAACCTTCTTAAGACTCATATAACAAATTATAAAGAATCATGTTTCAACTCTAGCACTACACACATACGGACATAGTACTAGTCTAACATGATCACCTAACAACATTGTAACATTTTGAAAATCCAAGATGTGTTCTAGATCCTAATATAAGTGTCATAAGGTTTATACACTCTTTGAAGGTTAATTTAAATGAATATAATTCATTTAGGATGTCTAGGAATGAAAACATCCAAGAACGTCAATGACGTTTGGAAAGTAGTTCAAGGAGGTACTAGCGTACCATAGCCTATTTGACTAGCTTTTAGATGTCGTAAAATGATAAAATTCATGGTCAAAACGTCCACTTAAGACTCCCCAAGGAAAACCCAAGGTCCATTTAGGAGGACTCTTGCAAGTAGAGTCAAACACTTCCTGGGCAGTGTGCACCCACGAGGGGAAGACGATGGATATTGTGTTGATCTATGGGGAATCAATGGCATAAATCGAGAAACACTTAGACAATTCATCGAAGGGTATATTTTTTACACTCGCTGAACTCATCGATGAAGGTGCATCACGGAAGGGGAGCTGGTCCGTCGATTGAGGCATAAGACGTCGACATGGTCTGATTTGTGTGTGACATGTTTTGCTGCACGTTTTTAAATAAGTCTTAAGTAATTAAATAAGGGTTTTGGGTGTTATTTAGGTATTAATGTAAGTATAATTAACTTAATTAATCACCCATATAAAGAACCTAACCCCAATATACTAATTACAACTGACAAAACAAAAGTCTCTTCCTTATCTCTTCCTTCTCTCTCTATTCGAAAACCCCATTGAAGACCAATATAGGGGAGGGTTTTGGGGGATTTAAATGGAAACATTCACCATCAATTTTTCAGAAAACATTAATTTATGGGATCTAATTCACCTGTGATACCTCTTTCCTCAAAGGGTTCCTTCAAAGTATTTTCAAAAGTTGAGTTTTCATGTGGATCTTTATCAACCTCGAATATTATGTTATGAATTGATTTATTTATGATTTATTTTTTATATTATGAGTATATAAAAATTTATTCTAAATAAATTATAATATATCTTAATGGTTTGGTCTAGTTTGTAGAAGATGACCCTTAACCCTTAACCCTAGGTTTGATCGTGATAAGAATTAGGTTGTATTTCGTTCAAATAACTTGGTTATTGGTTGAATTACTACTATATGATTATTTTATACTAATCATGAACAAAATTTTGGTGATTTTTAGTCTTTCATGGTAGTTGTTGAGAAGATGATATAGGTTATAAAATATATTATGAATAGACCTAAGTATTTTTTCTTAACCGATGATCTAGTATTGAATTATGATGTAGTGATTCTTCTAGACTTTTTATTATGTTTATTATTGACTTATCATGATTTATATACATACTGGGTTGAATTGAGGGTTTATGGTAAGACCTTGATGATGAACTATAAAAAAGAATTAGTAAGTCTTTTAATCTTGATCCTTTACTTTAAGTTGTGGTTAATCGTGATGAAGTCATGATGTTGTATTGGAGTATGCCTTTTACTAGGATTGGTAGGGTGTTATAATGTTGAATTTAAATGTTTTGAATATGATTGTGAGGTGTTTCCTTAAGATGTAAATATTATAAGGAGGGTGAATGATTAACCAATGTGTCTTATCATGAAATGAAGATGTTAATGTGCTAACCTCACGATATGAATTATAATTAAAAGATTTATACTAATGCAATTATTATTAAGATATTGATGATAATGATTATACAAGGGGTAGAACCTATGACCTAACCTAAGCCATGATTGATAAAAAGGCTTAAAGACATTTCATAAAGGTACTCTAGCTTAGCACCGAGTGAACTAGAGTGAGGAGTGTCCCTTCATAAAAAGGGAAAGTAGGTTTACTAATATACTCTTGAGAATGGAGACTACAATGCATATAGAATATAGAGAGTCCCAACTTTATCTTCTAGTTCTTGAACTATGTTTCCCCCCATAGGAATACTAGCTAGTGAATGCACATAGTTGCTATGTTTTTTTAGGTAATACCTTGGCAAGTAGTCCACCTTCTTTTGGTGTAGGGTTCTATGACACCAGATGCCACATTAGCTCATGTGGCCTATGTCGGTTAGGGCAAGATGTTCCAAAAATATAAAATGAACTGAAGGATTGAACTATAACTATGAAAACCTAAGGGGTCTAGCTTAGTCTAGGTAGGGGTATGAGACTATACCTGAGCATTAATCTAGTTAACCTTGAGGGGAGTCTTAGGAGGGTGTTCTTATGTATGAAAACGCTTACAATACTATATGACATGAATATGATGAACTTGAACATTGTTGATACTATATATTTGTTAGTTTCAGTAAAGAATATGTGATGGTCTATATTGTTAAAGTATGATTTTATGTACTCTTAGATGTTATAATATGTGAAGTTTGATGATAGTCATGATGCTTTTTTGTTTACTTGATTGAGTAAGGATATGGGGCTTTGCTTGGTCATTGCACTTGTTGACTTGATAGGGGTTCATGGTTATTTCTCTTACTTTGGTTATGTTGAAATGTACTTTTATACATGCCTGTTGATAATATGACTTTATGATAGGGTTACTTGAATAGGTATTCAACTAGATGCTATGCATGTTGATTTGACTAGATTTGATGATGTTGGTTTTGTGATGTACATGTTTATGACTTAATGAACATGTCTTATTGATAGGTATGTTCTTGTTGAATGTGTATAAGTTATTTCAAAGTAAATTGCATATCTTTATGAAATGTCCCATTTCATAATATGATTTCAAAGTATGTGTCATATGGTCTCATACTTATTACATGTGGTGTACTATCCCCATTTTTTATTTTTCCACAACATTATAGGTTCCGGTCATTGAAGTTCTTTGAAGACGACTTGAAGAAGGCTTGGATCTCCTTTTTATCCAAGTAGGGTAGGCCCTCACTTTCCAAGGGATATGCCACTATATAGCTTATAGAGTTGGTTTGAATTTAAAAGATTATGTTATTTCTTTTCTATTTAGTATTAAACATTGTATAGCCCATGTGAGGCATTCTTACTTTGATGTATGGGTGATACCAAAGTTATTACTCTGATATTAGATAGTTATAATATGACTGGACTATTATGACTATTTCATATTTTATATACTTATGTGCAATAAAGTAGAAGACAAACTTCCTATATAAAAGATTTACATATACATGATATATATGTATAGTTGTTTGTAGAGGTCTATGTAAACCTCCAAGTAGAAGTAATGAAAAGATTTAAATTTTCCACTAAAAAATTTGACCAATGAATGTAATGATGTAAACTAAGAGGTTAGTCTAAGTCGAGGATGACGACGCTGGTTACATATGGGCGGTAAACCCGAATGTGACAAACTTTGTATCACAACATGAGATTGAATTAACTTCGATTCAATGTCTCTCTTAACCACGCCTATGTAAGTTAGTATTCATAATTATGAAGTGTGTTGTGCTTATGGATAGGGACTTCTGTGATTCGTTGGAAACTCTCAATTTCTTGTAAATCCAATGTAGTGCCTTTGGAGTGTTAGCTCTATGTGATTTTGCATCTAAACCTATTCTTGTGATTATAGGAAAGTGAATACTACAAGGAATGCGGCATGAAGAATCGCTGAAGTGATTGTCAAAACTGGAGTTCCTCCCTGTGGTGATCAAGATCATCCTCTTGAGAAAGATGTGAATTATTACCAAGCTCCGGTGGATCCTAATCCTTTGACGGATGAGAATATAAGGGTCGCTCTCCTTCAAATGACCCAAGCCATTACTACTTAATCACAAGCTGCCACTACTCAAGCCCAATCCGTAATGGCCCAAGCTAATCGGGAGGTTGTACCCTGAGCTCATCAACAAGTAGCTACCATTGCCTCCAATATAAGGAATTTCACTAGGATAAACCCTCCTACTTTCTACGGGTCCAAGGTTGAAGAAGACCTCTAAGAGTTCATTGATGAAGTCTACAAGATACTCTTTTCTATGAGGATGTCTACTAATGAGATTTTCGAGTTACCCACTTATCAACTCAAGGATGTGGATCAAGCATGGTATGTCCAATGGAGGGATAATAGGCCATTGAGGGGTGGTCCGCTGATTTGGGTGATCTTCAAGAAGGCTTTTCTTGATCTGTTATTTCCTAGGGAGAAGAGGGAAGCTAAAGTGGTGCAGTTCATGAACCTTATTCGAGGAGGTATGAGTGTTAATGAATAATCCTTGAAATTCACTAAATTGTAAAAATATGCTCCTACTTTAGTTTCCGATCCTAGAGATAAAATGAGACGCTTTGAAACTAGGGTGTCATAATGGGGGTGTAAGATGATATGCCATAGAAGTTTCATTCTCTATCGTTCATGGCAATATGAACATTTCCCATGTTATGGTGCATGCCTAACATGTGGAAGAGGTAAGGTCTAAGAGGAAGAGTATAGATGCTAAGGGGGAAAGATCTTTTGATGGAGGTTCTTCAAAGAATAGGCTTGAGATACAACACAAGCCTAGATTTAAGAAACGGGTTTCTAATCAATTTCCTTCCAAGATCCTTAAGTCTAGTTGTGATAGAGTGTCTAACCCTAAGCCTAAATAGGGAAAGGTTACTAATTAACCAACTGAGAAGCCAACTTGTTGAATGTGTTGAGAAGCAATATGCTGATTGTGTTAAGTTGACGAACAATTGTTTTGGATATGGTAAAAGTGGGCACAAGGTTAGGGATTGTACTAATGTTAGAGGTCAAGGAAATGGTAGTGGTCATGCTCAATCAAGCAGTTCAAATGAGGCTCAAAAGAATAACCGCTTCTATGCTCTCCGCTCTAGGGGGTGATCAAGAGACTTCTCCCAATGTGGTGGGCGGTATGTTGAAAAATTTCTCTATCAATATATATGTCATGCTGGATCCTAATGTTACTTTATCATCTGTTACTCCTCTAGTAGTAAAAAGTTTGACACTTTGCCTGATATTTTGCATAAACCTTTGATAGTGTCTACCCTGGTGGGTGAGTAAGTTGTTGCAAAAAGGGTGTATAGAATTGTCCAATAGTGTTGTCCAATAGAGTTTATTATGTTGAACTAGTAGAGATTGATATTATTGATTTTGATGTCATTTTTGGTATGGATTAGTTGCATTATTGCTTGGGCTCTATTAATTGTAGAAAAAGGGTGGTAAAGTTTAACTTTCCAATTGATCCTATTGTAGAGTGGAAGGGGGGAAATTCTATTCCTACAGAGCTTATCATCTCTTGTTTGAAAGAAGGCAGAATAATCTCCAAATAGTGTTTATACCATATAACAATTGTCCGGGATTTAGACTCTGAAATTTGTCCCATTGAGTCGGTCCATATTTTGAGTGAATTTCTGGAAGACTTTCGTAATGATCTTCCTCGTAATCCTTCTGAACGGGAAGTATATTTTGATATCGACTTGTTGTCGGATAGAAATCCCATATCAATTCCTTCTTATTGGATGACTCCAACCGAATTGAATGCGTTGAAGGCTCAACTCAAGGATTTACTAGACAAAGGCTTAATTAGACCCAATATTTCCCCATGGGGTGGTGCAGTTTTATTTGTGAAGAATAAGCATGGTTTCCTTAGGATGTGCATTGATTACCGCCAACTCAATAAAGTCACAATCAATAATAAGTATCCTCTCCCTCGGATTGAGGAATTGTTTGATCAACTACAAGTAGCAAGCTACTTTTCTAAGATCGACTTGATATCGGGGTATCACAAACTTAGGGTGAGAGGTAAGGATATACAAAAGACGACATTTCGTAGTAGATATGGTAACTATAAGTTCTTAGTAATTTCCATCGGTCTCATAAATGCCCCGACGGCATTTATGAATCTCATGAATAGAGTGTTTCAAAGTTACCTAAATTCATTTGTCATTGTTTTCATTGACAATAGCCTGGTATATTCGAAAAATAAGGGTGATTTTATGAACCATTCAAGATTGGTGTTGTAATTTGTTGAAGAACATCAATTGTTTAGCAAGTCAATAAAATGTAAGTTTTGGTTGAGGTCATTGACATTTGTTGGTCATATCTTCTCTATTGAGGGAGTGGAGGTTGATCCAAGGAAAATGGAGGCGGTGAAAAATTGGCCTAGACCATTGACTCCTACCAAATTAGGAGTTTTTTGGGTTTAGGGGGTTATTATCGGAGGTTAGTGGATTGTTTTGATTCCATTGAATCTCCCTTGAGTACTTTGTCGCAAAAATGTAAGAAATTTGAGTGGTTGGAGGCATGTGAGAGAAGTTTTATAATGTTGAAAGACATGCTTACTTCTGTTGATGTGTTGACCTTACCGGAGGGTACAAAGCGTTTCGTTCTGTATTGTGACTCATCCCGAGTGGGTTTACGGTATGTGATTATGAACCTTTGGAAGGTAATAGCCTATTCCTGTAGGAAACCAAAGGTGCATGAGAAAAACTATCCAACTTAAGACCTTGAGTTAGCGGTTGTGGTATTTTCCTTATAACTATGAAAAGAAGGAATTAGTTGTATGGCATCCATGTTAATGTGTAAACCGACCACCAAGAGTCTTCAATATTTTTTTACTCAAAAGGATTTAAATCTCCGACAAAGAAAGTGGTTACAAATATTGAAAGATTATGACATGAGTGTCCTATGAAACCCCACCAAGGCTAATCCGGTTATAGATGCTCCAAATCGTATGACTATGTGTGGTGTGTCTCATATAGATGAAGCAAAAAAAGGCCTAGTGAAAGATGTTCATAGGTTGGCCGGGTTAGGTGTGATGTTGGAATATTCGTGAATTGTGGTTTCATGGTAGTTGAGGTGAAGTTCAAACAACACCTTGATAAATAATTAATGGAGTTGATGGAATCGATCATTTGCAAGTTTAATGAGGCATTATCCGTGGGGGGGGGATAGTGTTTTGAGGTACCAAGGAAGATTGTGTGTTCCCAAGGAATATGAGTTGAAGAACCGGAACCTTGAGGATGCCCATGGGTCCTGCTACTCCATTCACTCGGGTTCAACAAAAATGTACAATGACCTTAGGGAAGTATTTTTGTGGGAAAGTTTCAAGAAGGACATAGCAGAATTTGTTGTTAAATGCCCAAATTGAAAATAAGTGAAAGTTAAACATCAAAAGTCGGGTGGCTTACTACAATAAATCCACGGTCCTACTCTGAAGTGAAAAGACATTAACATGGATTTTGTTGTGGGTTCATCGCGGACTCAAAGGCAATATGACTCTGTATGGAAGATTGTGGATAGGTTAACCAAGTCCGCTCACTTTATTCATGACAACTACACTTATTCGACGGAAGATTATACTAGGATCTTCATAGATAAGATTGTGTGTTGCCATGTTATTCTCTTATCCATCATGTTGGATTGGGGTGCACAATTCATATTTAGGTTTTGGAGGTCATTCCAAGAAGGGTTGGGTACTAAGGTGAAGTTAAGTACCGCTTTTTACCAAATAGATGGTCAAGCAGAGCATACTATTCAAACCCATGAGGATATGTTAACGGCCTTTATTATTGATTTCAAGGTAAATTGGGATAAGCATTTCCTTTTTGTGGAGTTTGCTTCAAATAATAGTTTTCATTCATCTATCTCCATGGCTCCCAATGAAGCTTTGTATGGTAGGAGGTGTAGTTCTCCTATTTGATGGTTTGACGTGGGTGAGCCTTTTATTCTTGGTCCTAATTTGATTTATAAGACTTTTGATAAATTTAATATCATAAGGAACCAGTTGCAAACATCCTATAGTCGGCAAAAATCTTATGCCTATCATAGGAGAAGGGATTTAATGTTTGAAGAAGGTGATAAAGTGTATTTGAAAATTTCGCGTATTAAAGGGGTGGTTAGATTATGCAAGAAAGGGAAGTTGAGTCCTCGTTGTGTGGGTCCATATGAAATCTTCCAAAGGGTTGGTAAGTTTTCTATGAATTGAAACTTCCTAATTAATTGGTTTCGTTTCATCTGATTATCCATGTTTCCATGCTTAAGTGTATCAATGATCACGAATCTCTTCTACCTATTGAGGGTCTTAGTGTGAATGACAACCTCTCTTATGAGGAAGTTCCACTTCAAATTCATGATAGGCAAGTCAAGAAGTTAAGGAATGAAGAGGTGGCTTCTGTAAAGGCGTTTCGGAAGAATTACCTAGTTCAGGGTGCAAAATTGGAGGCCGAGGCCGACATGAAATCTCTTTACGCTCATCTATTTGATAACGAAGGTTAGTAGTTCTTACTAATAATGAAAAAAATGATTAGAAATTGATGTTGCTTTTATTTTTATGGAAGTTTTGCAAAAGGTGCATTTTTATTTTTATAGTGAATGTGAATTTTGAGTTAAACATTTTTTTGTGAAATTTTCTTATTTTGAGTTATATTTTGAATTTTTACATTGTGAGTCTTTATCAAATTATAATTAGCATGTTGTTAATTTTAAATTTTACAAAATTGACTCATAAATGTTAAATTTTAATTTTACATTATATATATCCCTCATTATATAATGTTGAGCCTTATGTGTTGTAGTTTAAGTTTTAAATTGCCTTGTGTAAGTGATATAGTTGATGTTGTTATGTATTGTTATTGGTTGGATTGCTAGTATTGAGTCTATTCCTTCCTTCTAATGATTTTTAGAGTCATTTGGCAACGAATGTTCCTAAGGGGCGGATAATGTAACACTTTGAAAATCCAAGACATGTTCTTGAGCCTAACATAAATGTCATAAGGTTTATACATTGTTTTTTGGTACATTTAAATTAATATAAGTCATTTAGAAAGTCTACGAACCAAAATATCCAAGAACGTCCATGACGTCCAGAAAGTAGTTCAAGGAGGTACTAGCGTGCTTTAGCATATTTTACTAGCTTTTAGGAGTCTGAAAATCATGAAAAATAGTGAAAGGGTGTATAAAATGTGTTTAAGTATATTCATGGTCGAAACATTCAGTTATGACACTCTAAGGATGAACCAAGGTCCCTTGAGGAGTACCCTTGAAGGTGGAGTCAAACATTGTCAGGGTAGTCTGCACCCACGAGAGGCAGACGACGGAGCGTGTGTTAATCGACGGGGCGTCAATTCCATAAGTCGACCAACACTTACCTAATTCAATGAATGGGATATTTTTCACAATGTCTAAACTCATATAACGATGTGAATCAAAAAAGGGGGGCTTGTCCGTCGATTGAAGCACGAGTGGTCGACGGGGTCTCGTGGGTGAGTGTCCTGTTTTGCTGTACGTTTTTACAATGTCTTAAATTATAAATTTAGGGGTGTGGTGGTTAGTAAGGGATGAAAGGAAGACTACTAAACTTAATTATACCCCCATAAAAAAGACCTCAACCCAATTATACTAATTACAACTCACAAAACAAAACTCGCATCCTTATCTCTTCTTTCTCTCTATGTTGAAAGACCCAATTGAAGAAAAAGATAAGGGAGGGTTTTGCGGGATATAAAGTGAAAATATCACCATAATATCATCATAAAACATTAAGGAATGAGATCCAATTTACCTTTGAGACCTTTTTCCTCAAAGGGTTCCTTCAACTTCTTTTCAAAAGTTGAGTTTCCATGTGGGTCCTTCTCAATCTCAAAAATTCTGTTGTGAATTAATTTATTTATGATTTCTTTTGGTTATTTTGAGTATATTAACATGTATTGTAACTTAATTATAATATATATTGATCGTTTGGTATAGTTTGTAGAATATGACCTTAATCCTTAACACTAGGTTTGATCTTGATATGAATTAGGTTGTATTATTTTAAATTAACTTGGTTATTGGTGGAATTACTACTAGATGATGTTGTTACACTAATAAAGAACAAAATAAGGGTGTTTTGTAGTCTTTAGTTCTTGAGAATATGATCTAGGTTATAAAGTATATTGTGGATTGACCTAACTATCTTGTCTTAAGCTATGTTCTACTATTGAATTGTTATGTAGTGATTCTTGTATCCTTGTTATCACAATAAAATGTGCGGCATTAAAGTGAACATGCTTCAATATTTTAAAATTTCAACATTTAGGAAATTGATGATGGAAACATGCTAATATGCAATATAATACAATATAAAAACACTTCACAATATGACTCCTAAACACAATACAACATACAACATACTTCTATGATGATCAATCTCCTCTACTAACAATACTCCCCCACTTAGAAGAAAATAAAGATCGAAATAAAGTAAGTTACCATCACCATAATCCTCACACTGCTTTGATCCTCTAGGCCGGAGTGCATAGAAATTATTCTTCTTTGGGGCATCATCTTCCGGAACACTTCTAGTAACTTATTTACCCTATATTCCTCTATAAGCAATAATATGACAATACCTCACTTTGTGTCCATATTTACCACTTCTAAAATAGCTCCCGGTACCCATTAAACATAGACCATAGGGCCTCTTCCCACAAGCAGCTTATGTAGGCTTACAACATTGAGAACCACTACCCTTCTCAAGTTTCACCTTAGTACTCCTAGGTTCATATTAACTTGATACCTTCTTCTTTAATCTAGGTTGTCTTTGATCACTAGATGCACTACTCTTCAAGTTTCTATCAATACTACTTATCTTAGACTCCTCAATGTATTGAGCATAAACCATGAGTATTGAAAAATTCATATCATCATGGAGTATGGTTGTACAACATTCTTCTTTCACTAGGTCGGTGACCCCTGTCACAAACCTAATCATCCCATCCTTAGGGTTAGACACAACGGATAGAGCATATCTAGATGACGTAGTGAATTTTAGGGAATACTCGTCAACAATCATATTGTCTTGCTTGGGATCGATAAACTCCTCTACCTTCACCAGCCCCTCTCACGGGTAAAGTACATTCCTAATAAATCTTCCTTAAACTCCTCCAACTAAATAGGACCCAACTCAAATGGCCTATTATCTTTCGATTGAGTGTACCACACATGTGCAACCTCCCTCAATTGGTACGAAGATAACCCCACCTTCTCACTAGAAGTCACCCCCATGGCACTCAACACCTTTTAAAAACATCTAGGAATTTTTGGGGATCTTCTCGCACCTTGGAGCCAAGAAAGCTTGGAGGATTCATCCACACAAAATCTCTCAATCTAGATGTCATAGTGATCTCCACAACATTAGCTCTAGGCTCATTACCCTTATTAACATGGGTAGTCATGGCTTGGGCTAAAATAAGAAAAGCCACACTAATCTCTTGATTAGTTATTTTAGGTGGAAGCACTGGAACATCATTACCTCCTCCCACAATAGGGACTTGATCATCTCTGAAACCTTGATCTCCTTGAGCATCTGAAGAACTTGCTCAACTTGTTCAACTTGAGGAGCAATATCCTCATTCACATCATACTCCTGAACTCTCCTAGTCGATGTCCTCCTCGTATTCATCTCCTATAATACAAGGAAAACCATAAGAAAAGAACACTGATAACTTCTAAATCTCTGACATGACATAGTAGTAGAAAAGAAGGGAAATTCTATTGTCCTATAGGATCTCGCCCATAGGTGTGTCGCCACTCAAACCGATGATCGAGACTCTACTAGATGTGAATTGATGAGAAATTTTGACTTGAAAGACCTTTTTCATAACCTATGCTTTGACACCACGCTTGTCACAATCTAAGAGCACACACTAGTAGTTAGGGCTCTCTTGTATCCCAACACGGCGTACTTGTCCTCTTGGAGTTCTTGTACATGTCCTTCCGTATTATTCATCGCATATACATATATCAAAAGTAGTGCGGAATTAAAACTTTTCACAACATTCAAATTGTCATTCAAAAAACTCCTTCATGCAAAAACCATAGGAAATACTAAGTCTCATGTCATCAATTATTAGACTCAATATATACATGAGACACGGCCCATTCAATCGAAATATAATACTACGATGTATATTACAATTTTATAATGAAAAAACCCTAAGATATTAATGTCGTCGAGTCAAATGAGGACATACTCCAACCCTGCTTGAATGATCCTGTATTCCAAGCTCCGCTCTCGAAAACACCTTCACCTATTAATAACTTTAGCGATAGATAAAAGTGTAGAATTAGTAAAAACACATGTACTAAGTATGGCTTAATGCATAAAACCATGATACCGGACATTTAATGGAAATATGCTCTTTTTGATTAAAACATCATAGTATAAGCATGAGAACAACATTAACACCTTAGATACACATAAGACATATCATAAGCATTTTACCACATTTTAAGAAATATTAGACAAAAGCACGCCAACTTACATTGAACTAATTCAAGCTTCCTAAAGAACCAAACAAATGTTATAGTGAACCCATTTTAACATAGAACCCTCTCACTAAAAGTTATCCTAAGACTCACTTAAATAATAAAAAAAGATACCTCCCATACACCTTCTCTAAGCACACTTAAATAATCCTTAAGACCACGTATAATGAGATAAATACACTTCAATACACATAAACACATGACATATATAATATATCATTCTACTCACAAAGGTTATCAAAAGACTTACATTCAGTAATTCAGGAAGAGAATGCCCATACATCGTCTCCAAGATTACCTAAATAATCCATAATACATCTGAATTTATCAACCAACTTTTATCTAGAGTAATTCGTATGATTTCCGTAGGTAAGACATGAAGAGACCATCGTTTATGCCCCCTTAACACTTTAACTAGGTAAACTTCCAAGTTAATCTGGACTAGATACTTATTAATTTACATACCTTCTAACATAAGTCATTATTTAAATTAGTTTATTTAAGAGACATTCATCACATAAGGACATTCATGTAATGGTCTTGGAAAAGACCTAGGGACTCACTCACTAACATCTTCAAAGTCCAATTGTTCAATGTCTTGGTAGCGTCCCATACCACCACCTAAATTTTATAGAACTTTTACAACACTAGTGAATATCCCATATGATGAGATTAGGAAATAACCGACATAGACCATGGTAGAAAGGTATGGAATCTTGAGATATGAACTACTCCAATGAGGGGTGTTCTTCTTGCCAATGGTAGAACTCTTAGACATCTTATGTAGGAACATACTTAAGGAATATGTAGGGTTTTGTTGCATTCGAGTATCATTCTTAATTAGATATATTTCCCTAACCACACTATCTTAGTGCTACACTTTGTTCTCATAGAGTAATTTACATAAAAGGATTACATGAAGAGGTTCCATATCTAGTTTATAACCCAATCACATGTCCACTTACAAAAGAGGTCCCATAGGGTTGCCTTTCAATGGTTAAGAGGATACCTCAATGATTTTCCTAAGGATGTTTTCATTCCGTTCCATACAACCAACCTTAATTCCACCATTCACAGAAGAAGGATTGCATTATGGACTTGGACTTCAAGGATATCATAACCTCTAAACTAGGTCGAGAGCTCCACATAATTTGACCTTGTTAGCAATGTTCAAGGTCACATGTCCTTCATACATACAATACTAAGAGGTTTTAGCATTCTAAGTGAAGGCATGTCATATTTACATTCCATATATATAAAAAAAGGGATACAAGTCTATAAAACAAGACACATCAATACATCACTTTAACACATATATCATATCACATAAGAAACACATAGGCATAACCAACACCATCTATAGATCACCCTTTTCACTACTATAAATATCATAAATATAACCTTCATAAGACTAATATAACCAAGTAGGAAGAATCATGCATCAAGTGTAAGACTACACACATAAGAACATAAAAAATAGTTTAACATGATCATCCAAAAACATTGTAACACTTGGAAAATCCAAGACGTGTTCGAGAGACTAACATAAGCATAATAAGGTGTAGACACTGTTTTAAGGTCCATATAAATTAATAAAATTCATTTAGTTAGTCTAGGAACCATCCAAGACCGTCCACCACATCCGGAAAGTAGTTCAAGGAGGTTCTAGCGTGTCTTAGCCTATTTGACTAGCTTTTACGAGTCGAAAAATGATGAAAATTTGTGGAACGGTTTCTAACATGTTTTTATGTAGATTCATGGTCGAAATATATAGGTACAAATCCCCAAGGAAAAACCAAGGGACCTTAAGGAGGACCTCTACAACTGGAGTCAAATACTACTTGGGTAGTGTGCACCCACGAGAGGCAGATGACGGAGCGTGTATTGATCGACGGGGAGTTGATGACATCCTTACACCAACACTTGAACAATTAATTGAATAGGATTTTTTTCACACTCTCTAAAATCATCGATGTATGTGCAACACATAAGGGAGTTTTTTTGTCGATTGAGGCACGAGGCGTCAATGGGGTCTCGTGGGGGAGTGACCTTTTTTACTGCACGTTTCTAACTAAGTCTTAACTAATTAATTAAAGAGTATTTTTTGTTAGTTATGGATTAATAGAAGTATAATTAACTTAATTACCCTCCCCCCATATAAAGACCCCAACCCCATTAGACTAATTAAAACTCATAATACAAAACATTCCTCCTTCTGTCTTCTTACTCTCTCTATTGAAAGACACCATTGAAGACAAAGCTATGGCAGGGTTTTGGGTGCTTTGAAGGGAATATATCACCATAAATTATTCATCAAACATTAAGGTATGGTGTCTAATTTACTTTTGAGACCTCTTTCCTCAAAGGGTTCCTTCAAAGTATTTTCAAAAGTTTAGTTTTCATGTGGGTCTTTCTCAATGTCAAAAATTATGTTATGAATTGATTTGTTTATGATTTAATTTTGATATTATGAGTATATTAACATTTATTCTAACTTAATTATAATATATCGTGATTGTTTGGTAAAGTTTGTAGAAGATGACCCTTAGCCCCTAACCGTAGGTTTGATCTTGATAAGAATTAGGTTGTATTTGGTTTAATTAACTTGGTTGCTGGTTGAATTAATACAAGATCATTATGTTATACTAATCATGAATTTTTTTTTGGTGATTTGTAGTCTTTCATGCTCGTTATTGAGAAGATGATCTAGGTTATAAAGTATATTGTGAATTGACCTAAGTATCTTGTCTTAACCTATGATCTTGTATTGAATTGTGATGTAGTGATTGTTCTAGCCTTTTTATAATGTTGATTATTGAATTATCATTATGGATATACAAATTGGTTTGAATTGAGGTTTTATGGTTAGACCTTGATGATGAACTATGAAGGACACTTGGTAAGTCTTATAATATCGATCCTTTACTTTAAATTGTGGTTAATTGTGATGAAATCATGATGTTGTATTGGAGTATGAATTTTATTAGTATTGTTAGGGTGGTATAATGTTGAATTTAGATGTCTTGAATATGATTGTGAGGTTTTTCCTTAAGATGTAAATGTTATAAGAAAGGTGAATGATTTACAATTTGTCTTATCATGAAATGAAGATGTTAATGTTCTAACCTCACCATCTGAAATGTAATGAAAATATTAATACTCGTGCAATTCATATTGAGATATTGATGATGTTGATTATACATGTGGTAGACCCTATGACCTAAACTAAGTCATGATTGATAATAAAGCCTTAAAGACATTTCAAAAGGGACTCTATCTTAGCACCGTGTGAACTAGAGTGAGGAGTGTCCCTACCTACATTGGGAAGGTAGAATCACTAATGTACTCTTGTGATTGGAGACTACAATACATGTAGCATAAAAAGGGTCTCTAGTATATCTCCTAGTTCTTGAACTATGTTGCCCCCGTGGGAATACAAGCCAGTGGATCCATGTAGTTGTGATGTTTTTTGTTTTGGTACTACCTTGGCAAGTAGTCCACCTTCTTTTTGTGTAGGGTTCTATGACACCGGATGACAGATTAGCTTATGTAGTCTATGTCGGTTAGGGCAAGACTTTCCCAAAAGGTAAAGTGAACTAAAGGGTTAATCTCTAACTATGATAACCTGAGGGGTCTAGCTTAGTCTAGGTAGGGGTATGAGACTCTACTTATGAATTGCACTAGTTAGTCTTTAGGGGAGTCTTAGGAGGATGTTCTTATGTATCAAAATGCTTATAATGCTAAATGACATGTATACGATGAACTTTAACATTGTCGATACTATATGTTGGTTAGTTTCACATATGAATGTGTGATGGTCAATATTGTTAAAGTATGATGTTATGTACTTTTCAATGTTAAAATATGTGAAGTAGGATGTTATTCATGATGCTTGTTGGGTTACTTGATTGAGTAAGGTTATGGGCCTTTGCTTGGTCATTCCACTTTTGACTTGATAGGGGTTCATGGGTATTTGCATTGCTTTGGTTATGTTGAAATGTACTCTTATACATGCTTGTTGATAATATAACTTTATGATAGGGTAACATGAACAAATATTAAACTATATTCTATGCATGTTGACTTGACTAGACATGATGATGTTTGTTTTGTGATGTACATGTTTATGACATAAAGATCATGTCCTATTGATTGGTATGGCTTGTTGAATATGCATAGGTGTTTTCAATGTAAATTGCATATCTTTATGAAATGTCCCTTTTCTTAGCATGATTTCAAATTATGTGTGCATTTTGTCTCATACTTAGTACAAGTGGTGTACTAAACCTATTTCTTCCTTTTCCCCAACATTATAGGTTCTGGTCGTTGAAGTGCTTTTAAGACGACTTGAAGAAGGCTTTGATCCCTTCCGAGGGTGATGACACTATCTAACATACAGAGTTTTTTTTGAGTTTAATACTTTGATGTATGGATTATGTCAAAGTTAATACACTTCTATTAGATGGCTATGATATGAGACGACTATTATGACTATGTTATATTTTATATATATATGTTCAATGAAAGTAGAAGACTAAGTAATCTTCCTATATGAAGGGTCTATGTATAATCGATATATATGTATATGTGTATGTAGAGGTCTATGTAAACCTTCAAGTAGAAGTAATAAAAAAATTTAAATTTTCCGCTAAATATGACCTATGAATATAATAATGTAAACTAAGAGGCTAGTCTTAGTCCTCAAAGAGGACGACGACACCAGTTACTTCTGGGGGTACACCAGTATGTGACAAACATCATTAGAAGAACACATATATTCACCTTAACCAAAATTAGATAGATATGATCATACTTCACATAAATAAACTGCACAATCCATCATAACATATCAAGTACTTGCCGACAAGGCTATGATCATAATAATACATAAAGTTACATCGACAAGGCCATATCATTCACAATTATAACACATACCACCGCCACCATAAGTGGAACTTACAAGTAACAACATAAATCCAGACCTACATTACATAAAATAAGGAGAATTAGGGTAACATACGAGAAATCCATCCGTAGCTAAATAATCCAATACGCTACCATAAGGCCCTTAACCATGGTCATGATCATCAATTCAACACATAAATAATAATACT
Organism: Solanum peruvianum; assembly: GCA_027705065.1. NCBI lineage: Eukaryota > Viridiplantae > Streptophyta > Magnoliopsida > Solanales > Solanaceae > Solanum > Solanum peruvianum. The sequence goes on from JAKWJD010001761.1 coordinate 40,603,375, forward strand.
CAATGAATATAAACAAATTATATATATTTTTATCAATATAATACAGCATATAATTCTTCCAATACAATTTTTCTATCATTCAATAGCCCAAAGAAAACTACACTAAAACTCATAAGCATTAAGACAAGATCATAACAACCATAATGTAGGTTATTTGAAGAGTTTATATTTTGCATGGGTTCATGAATAATTTAGGTTAATACTATCAAACCAACATTAACTCAATCAATAATCAATGATTCAAAATATTTATGCAATAACCCATGGCTAGATCACAAGTTAGAAATCTATCTTTTGAAGAACTCTTGGAAAATAACTTTTAAGTTTGGCTCTGTTATGAATAGAGTTAAAAGGATGAAATATAATACCTAAATGAATTTAAAAAAAAATTTATGAATAATAAACAACCTAAACTTCAATCCAACCTCTTGCTTGAGTTTTGACTTCAATGGAGTTCTAGAGAGCTCTTTAGGGAAGTTGGATTTCTATTTTAGAATAATGAATTCATCTAGGTATTATAGACTTATAAACCCACTTTAAATATCTTGAATACAATTAGGAAAACTCTAAGTTATATGGATGTGGGAGGAATTTAATAATTAAGCCTTGTATTTTACACTGAGTTGTGAGGTAACACAAAATAGTCACACCTGGCCACCTACAGAACATCACCCAACCAACGAACCGTCATGTTGGTCGATGGTTTGGGTCAGAGACTGTTCCTTGGACTCTCAGGCTACAAACACTAAGTTATGACCAAATACCTCCACCTACGGGGTGTCGAACAACCTACTGGGCGTCGATTGCCTGCGTAGGTGGGACTGCCATTGGCAGTTTTTGCCACGAAGATGTGTCTTTCCTCAAGGAGCCTTTGTTGATCCATGGGGTTGTTTTGTCCAACTTTTCCAACTCGAATATGATCGTATACAATTTTAGTACGTCCCATATAACTTTCATAAAAAACTAATGCATAAACCTTGGCGAAACATGTTAATACACACAAGGTTGTTTCAAGGCAAACTTTTCAAACATCATGGGCGTTGTTGAACCTTTGACCTGAAAACCTTCATGAAATTTGAAACACAGCCTATAAACACTAGTATTACTTATATAAGGACCTCATAAGATCATTACACACACATATAAGTACATAAGACATATGAGGAACATGTGTGACTAGTCGTCAAACGTCTTGGTCATCCCTTGAGTATTAGGTTGAATTTTATTGGTGGCACATAATTAGTGCCATCACGGTAATTTTTGGGTGTTGAAAAAAGGTATCAGAACCCCAGGTTCATATGTCACATGTCTTACAAGACAAGTCTATTATCTTCGGAAGACTATGGTGGCTTTTTAAGAAAAATCTTTAATTCTTGAATCTCTATCGCGCATTCACGGTCTAGTATGATTTTTATTGTTTCATTATAATCTCTCTCACTTATACTGATTATTTTGGTGTTGTTCTTCATATTAGAAATTTGTGGTTCGTGTATGGATTGGATGTTAGATATGATACTAATGTGAAATTGATAAACTGATGTAAATGATGTATGATATGATTCATAATGTTCAACGTTATGAAAAAGTTTATTAAGATTAGTTACGTAGAAAGAAAACATGACTTTTATGGTACAAGCAATATTTGGAGTAGTTTGATAGTTGGAAGCGGAATGATTAAAGAGACAACTAGATAATGAACACTATAACTTTGGAGTTATCATCAATTGTATCATTTGTTCGTATGATTTTATTCAATGTTGCCTTTGTGTTTGAGAAACGAGCAGGATTGTTACTATTTACCCTTGAGTTATGCATTGTATATAGGGGATCTTTACTAAAATATTAATGTGTTTAGGTTGTTTAAATTATCATAGGGATTTTAAATAAGAAGTAGCTATTTCATCTTAACCTCCAAGGGAATGGACCGATATCAAATCAAAAGCTTATGTGTAAAGAAAGTACAGTGGGTCCACATGTGTAAAGGTTATCTGAAGATTTTAGTAAGTATGTCCATATAAAATTGTATTAGTCCTTTGGGTTAGGTTGGTATAATTAGGTTTAATGTAATATGTCTATTATAAGGTTGACTTTGAGATGATAGAAACATCTATTGAGCATAACTGTAATAAGATTTCGTGATTTATAATAACTAGGATCCAACCATATGATAAGCATTGTTGGTTAAATAGATTTGGTTTGTCAATACCGATAACGATAACGACATATGGGTATCTAATATTTTTGTTTGATACTATTCGTTTAGTAGCATGGTCATATGAAATTTTTAGGTCTGTTGAGAGACAACTCAAATAGAATTGAAAGACGGCAGAGTGATAAATGGAGAGAAATAGTGGGATGTATCTGCTTTGCTCTAGCTATAATAATAGTGTCACGTATTCATCACAATGGTTAAAACACTACTAGATAAGATTTTAGATAGAAGTCTACATACAATCTGTTCTAGGGTATGGATAAGTTCTCATATGGTTTCCAGTTGTTTAGCTAGTACAATTAAAATTCTAATGACAACTACAATAAGCTAAGTTATGGAATTTTATAAAACAGTCTATGTATGAGCTGATATTGATTGATAATTGAATTAGCTTACATGGGTTGAATATAAAAAATTCAAATTGTTCATTGTAAGTCTACATTTATGATGTAGGTTTTGTCGTGTTATGGATTGGTAAAGTGAGAAATGATCGATCCCATTGGGTATTGAGCAATTGAAAGGAATGTTGAAGTGCTAAGGTCGTAGAGTTTGTTTGTTTTGATTGTTAAAGGGACTTAATAAGTTATAAGGTTTAGGTTTAGAGTATGATGTACAATTTTATGGGTTGTTAATCAAATGATAAGACGGGTAAATGTGTTAGCGAAAGGATATGAGGGATCTATCAACGACTTTTATGAAGGTTTTTTTTGGGTGACAATTAGTGAGACATGGAAGATTATGTATTTTATATGGGGTTAGATTGCTCAAATTATTGTATGTGATTTATGGATGCACTTTAGAATGTGATACAAATCTACATGATTATTAAGAATTTCGAGTTGGATTGATGTTACTATGTTGATGGGACATTATAGATTGAGGTGATGTGTTACATAGACACTAAATAGTAAGTACATGTTATGTTCTCATAGTTTACAAAATTATTGGGGTGACCAAGAATTTCTCTAAAATTTTGCATTACGTATATAATGGTTTGAATGGCAGTTGAAACATTGTAGGTACAAGGTTGTGTGCTGCTGATATTGGACGTGATTGAATAAATTTATCTCAATTGAAGAACCCCATGAGATTGAGATTTTGTGTTATCAGCATTGGATGGGACCCATATCTTTCCTTGCATGCTCAATTGAAAAGAGAGATAGTCTTAGTTCAAATATTTTTTGAGGCTACAATGTGTTTTCTAAAAAAAACATTGACACTAGTGACAACTTGAGATTAAATAAAATGGTCAGTTTAGTTATGATGTTTTATTAGTCATAAGAGTGTTGAGTCCAGTGGAGTACGGTGAGAAGTATTTGGGTTTTTTATAAATCTACTCTATCGACGATTGTAATATGGACCAGACCGGTTGGTTGTGGGTAGCTTAAAATTAAAGATATGGATTCAGAAGAATGGAAATGTTTGATATAGGAACTATGGAACGAGTATCTTGTGTTATTCAACCTTGGTTTTGTACATTCATAGTGACCACCTACTTCATTATGGACATGATTTGGAGTATGATTCAGTGCATATGCCCACACGTGTTTCAATTATTATCTAAAAATAGCTCTTTCAAAAGAACTACAATTCCATTTTGTGAAGTGTTTTTGTTCAGGTGATTTAAGAAGAATATTAGGAGGATATATGTAAAAAAACAAAGATTGATTCATTATTATTTAATAAAAGTAAGAAGTTGAACAGGGAAATTCTAACAACTAATAAGTAAACCTCAAAGTTACTAGTGTGTTCTGATTAAATGCAATATTAAACAACATGATGAAGAAGTGAAACTTTTCAATGAAAGAATTGATAGTTAAGTTATAAACCTCATCATAAATTAAAATGAAAAAAGTTAAGATCCTACCTAGGTATATTACAAGAAAAAAATTGAGATGAACTAGCAAGCGATCAATTGGTCTTCAAATTCAGTTTCCTTGTTTACATCAGAAGGAGGCAAAAAACACTCTATTGACAAACCAAATATATTGAAATCTATCTCTTCAATGAACCAAGTCTCTTCAATTTTTGCTCTATAATCTATGTTCTTTCCATATCTAAAAATTGTTGCTGCTGTTTTGCCACTATGAGCAACATTGATACCTTCAATATATCTATAATCTTCAAGAATAGATTCCATACTTGTCTCCCAGAACACATTGCTATCCCCCTTTGTTGTCTTTAATCTTACTAGTTTTGTATCCTCAAATTGTACTAGAAGACCGGTTCTTTGGCTGAAGTAGCCCCATATTGTGTGATGGACAACTTCTGTATTAGTCGTACTTTGTGCCTTAAGCATCTCTATACTAGATTCCAATTTTAGAATAAAACATTCTTCGTCCTTAATAGTCTTCTCGCCAAAACAAATAGCATTTGAGAACAAATTCGCTGTTGATCTAGGGTCCAAACCCTGTTCATCAACATATGTATCAAAATATATATATATATATATATATATAGGAGAATCAAAATGTGTGTATAAAGGGAAGGGAGGCTGGTACCTGGAAAAACCTTCTAAGGGGTCTTGGAGGACCTTTTGAAGCACAAGAGTTAGAGGAAGATTGACTCCAAGCAACCTTACCATTACTTCCTGCACTTACCTTGCAACCTGAAACAACCAATTCTAAAACCCACTGGTCGAGGTTCTTTTGCCATAACACAAAACCTCCAACCTCACAGTGGCATTTGGAGTTGTCGTTGCTACCACTTTGATGCATGTCTGATGTAGACATCTTCACTTTTCCTACTGCACACATGCTATTCACTGAATTCAATGCGGCCTGCCCTCCACATGCTGCTACATATTGTTGCACTATGTATTTAGCAGTAGAATCCTCCTGATCATAAAATATTACAATTCATGATCTAAGCATTTGTGATGATCATCTATATAGATATTTTTGATCAACTATCAGTGGCAAATATAATTTTAAAAGAAAAATCAATTTCAATGTTCTTAAAATATATAATTAATTAATTCATTACCTTAAGTGGCAATTTAACAGTAGGGTCCAATTGAACCTGAAAAGGGACAAGGGCAGAGCCAACAATTTTAAACAAAAACATAAATTGATCAAGAGCGGCATGTTCTGAAGAATATTTGTCTGTAATTTGAGTCCTCATAAGATTACTCATATTCTTCCATTGTAATGCACCTTTGCCATTGCTACTCAATTTCTCAAACATCTCCTCTGGTATTGGGATTTCCAACACTGTTTCCAACCCATTTTTTTGGTCCAAATTTGGACACAACGTTCTCATCGATTTGTCCATACAAATCAATCTCTAGATAAAGGAACAAATATAAGAAATAGGAAGTTTTGCAAGTGATCAGATGATGTTTCAAAAAAAAAATCTTCCCCATTCCTGTGTATTTGAATCATTTTTTAGTTTTGTGTTTTCATAAATGTGGAAGATCTAGAGGAAAGAGAGGATAGGTAGGTTTGGAAAGGGTCTTCCTTGGTCGTAGCAATCGTGTGGGAAATCATATTTTTGGTGAATATTTATTTAGTTTAATTTTATAATATTTTACACTAGTCTCATGGCATACTAATTTTACTACTTTAGTAGGTCCAATACCTTTTTAAATTCAGATTTTGACATAACAAATTTAAGAATTAATAACAATTTTTTAAAAAAAAATAATTAACATTTGTCCTCACAAAAATGTCTCCATAAAGTAATAATCATATCTATATTTTTGAATTATAAATTACATTACTTTTATCCATCCAATAAGTCAATAATCCATTATTATGAAGAATTATTAAATACAAAACTTCGGGTAAGCTATTTATTTTAATCATGTGACAGATAAAATTAAGAGAATCCACTAATTTTTTTAAAATATACTGTCGTTAATTTTTTTTATTATATTTAACGTACATTTCGATGAATATTTGTGGCACATGTGATATTCTTTTTTTATTGCATTTTATAATATTTTTACCATAACTTTTAAATGATATATGTTACTCATACAGTCAAAACATATGTTGCACACGTGAAAGTTTAAAGTCAACCAAATTTTAACATGTCATTTATTGCTCCCAATTGCTCATGCAAGTGTTAGTGGACGTAAGACTAATAAATGACTATTTCAGAGTAGAATTGTCAAACCCAAAGGACTTATGATAAATTTATGTTTTGTTGAACTAATTCCTAAAATTAAAGAGAGTTTTTCAAAAATATTTTCTATCTATAATACGATTTCAAATAATTAAAAATTAAAATAAAGTAACAATGAACAACATCAATTTCAGTGCTTAAACAATAAAGGGAAAATTAAAGGGCTCGCAAAATGATTAAGGATTCATGTATCACATATCTTTCAAAAATTTCTTATGGTTATGAAATTACTGATTTATAGGGTTGATATTATGATAATGATCTTTCGAACATACCTCATTTGATTTCTTAACTACATCATTTAGAGGGGTGGGTAGACTAAATCATGAAGCATTTATTTTTCATACTATCGATCAACAAAGCATGTCATGATCCAGGGGTACACCCTAGATATAATATGGCATACTCGACCCTTGAAGGGGTCTTATACAAGCCCTTAACATATCATAATATAAGATTATATAAAAGTGACGAAATCTAATATAATTTTCATAACAATACAATTCTCATTAATAAAAGAGGAAATCTTATTACACTTGTCTCTAACCATCTAGAACATGAACATCTTAGGGACTATGCCCATACAATTGTCTAAAACATAAAATAAAGACATAAAAGGGATAGTGATCAAATCATTGATACTATGAGGACTCACAAATTCTTCAACTCTTAATCAACTAGAAGTTTATCTTTGGAGAAGCATGGACTCCAAATTGTCTGACCCTACATTTTATAAGAATGTAGGCAAAAGTATGTGTTAGTAAAAAAGTTCTAAATATTATAGCTAACATAACATCATAAGCGCATAACATAAAGGTTAGTCAACATAACTCATATGCCATAATCATATGAGATAAATCATGAAACATAAACTATATGTATAAGAGAGAATAACATATTCATAGGCATAATATCAAACATAGGCATCATATAAGAATTAGTCAACCCTTAGTCCTTCATACCATAAGATAATTTACTCCTCAAGTAACCTCAAAGCATATTTGTGCAATGCATGAATAAGATAAGACCCCATAATTCCATCCATACTAAGTACCACATTTAGGTCATCATAATCATACTGGCCATCGTAGGATCTCATTATTAGCTTACTCTCATAGAGAAGGGAACCATAACCTTTCGTCAAACATATCAAGGAAGGCAACTATATAAACTATCCACGCTAAGCATATATCATATGGGCTCATATTATAACATACTTACATTAGCACCTTTAAGTAATGTAGTTTAATCATAAACAAGTCATATAATTAGGGACTAGTTCCTCTCTAGCTATTATTGTTATTCATGGTATAATACCTTCTTACTAGTCCAAGAAAAGTCATCACTCATGAATGGTAATAATTTACCTATTCAAGCTACCAAGGAAACACTACCTTATGCTAGTCCAAGATACTATCGAGAAGTACTATTACTCAATCCAAATTGTTCATACAACATATAAGAGAAATGCTTCATAAAAAGCTTCAAATTATACCTATGTAGTCATGATTAAGACCCCATATATCCTATGTAGTCCTTCTCACAACAACAAGATTATACCTATGTAGTCCTTCTCACAACAACAAGAGCTCAACATATCCTATATGAGTCAATAATATCAAAGTTCAACTTACAAACAACACCAACAGCTCAATATATCCTATATGAGTCAAATTATGCCAAAGTTAAACTTACCAATATATATAATTTTGTGAACACTAACCATATAAAAATGCACACCATAAATTAAAACAAGCCAAAGAGAAACATTTTCATGTCCAAAGTACACTATCACAGTAAATTACTGTAATGACACCAAAAATGCATATACTTACAAAACTTCCACCAAAAATCAAGAAAAATAAATTTTAGTCATTATTTTCATAATTAATAAGAATAACTAACCTTAGTTATCAAATAGATGAGGGTAACTGGACTTGATGTCGGCCTCGGCCTCCCATGTTGCACCCTTAACTAAGTGGTTCGTCTATAACGCCTTTACAGAAGCCACCTCTTTTTACCTTAACCTCTCTACTTTCCTATCAAGGATATGAATCGGAACCTCCTCATAGGATAGGTTATCCTTTACACCAAGACCCTCAATAGGAATAATCGACTTGGGATCACCGATACACTTTTTCATCATGAAAACATGGAAAACCGGATGAAGCGAGGCCAATTAAGTAGGGAGTTTCAACTCATAGGCAACCTTAGAAACCCTTTGGAAGATTTCATAGGGACCAACATAACGAGGACTCAACTTTCATTTCTTTCTAAATCTAACCACCTCTTTCAGAGGAAAATTTTTGAAGTACACCCAATATCCTTCTTAAACTCTAAATACCTTATCCTATGATCGACAAAAGAAATTTTCCGACTATAGGCTATTTGCAAGCATTCCTTATGATATGAACTTTATCCAATGTTTTAGAAATCAAATCGGGACACGAAAGTTAAAACACTTACTTCAAACCATCCAATTGGAGATCTACATCTCCTACCATACAAGGCTTAATAAGAAGCCATGGATATAGATTAATGGAAACTAATATTATAAGAAACTCCATCAAAGGTAAATGCTTATACCAATTTCTCTTAAAATCAATGACACAAGCTCTAAGCATATCCTGTATGGTTTGAATAGTATGCTTCGCTGGACCATACGTTTGGTGATGAAATGTGGTGCTTAACTTCACCTTTGTACCCAACCCTTCTCAAAATGACCTCCCAAACCTAGATCGGAATTATGAACACCTATCCCATATTATGGACAACAGAATACCATAGCGACACACAATATCATCAGTGAAGATCTTTGAATAATGTTCCGCTGAGTAAGTGGACTTAACGGGAATGAAATGAGCAGACTTGATGAACCTATCCACGATCACCCATACATAGTCATATTGCTTTTGTATCCGAGGCAAACCTACTAAAAATCCATATTGATGTCTTCACACTTCCAAGTAAAAGCTTAGGCTTCTTGTAGTAAACCACTCGGCATTTGGTGTTTGACTTTCACTTGTTGGCAATGTGGACACTTAACAACAAATTCTGCTATGTCCTCTTGTCACGACCCAAATCGAGCCGCGAGTGGCAAGCACACTTATCCTACTATGTGAGCGAACCAACCAATCTAAACCCCAACATTTCAATGTAATATCAACAGAAAGTAATGCGGAAGACTTAAACTCATCAATAAAAACTAATTCAATAACTTCTAAAATTCAACATCTATTATTCCCCAAAATCTGGAAGTCATCATCACAAGAACATCTATGACCAAATTACTAAACTAAGATTATTCTAAGAAGCTAAAACAAGTAAAAGCTAGTCCATGCCGGCACTTCAAGGCATCAAGACATGAGGAAGAAGATCCAGTCCAAGCTAGAAGAATTAGCTCACCCTGAAGATCCGGTGTGACGAAGACTGGCTAGAATTGCGGTTGAGTTGAAGACGACGACACGTTTGCTGCACTCCACAAATAACAGAGAAGAAAACATAAAGGTAGGGGGTCAATACAAACACAAGTACTGAGTAGGTATCATCGGCCAACTCTAAATAGAAAACAGTATATATCAAGTAATATCATAAATCAAATATAATACTCAACATGTAGCAACAACAACTACAATTATCATTAATAAGTACCGCCAAGTTCACACATGAGGACTCAAGCCTCAATATCATACTCATTTGGGAATTAGGTTCATTTGATTGAGTATATTAACATATTTCAAGATTCATTATCTTTATTCCCCTCGTGTCGGTACGTGACACTCCGCTCCATATACTATCCTGGTGTCGGAACGTGACACTCCGATCCTCATATACCATCCTGGTTCCGGAACGTGGCACCCGATCCATTTACTATCCTGGTGTCGGAACGTGACACTCCGATCCTCATTCGATCCTGGTACCGGAACGTGGCACTCGATCCATATACTATCCTGGTGTCGGAACGTGACACTCCGATCCTCATTCTATCCTGGTACCGGAACGTGGCACCTGATCCTCTATTTCTATCCTGGTACCGGAACGTGGCACCCGATCTCCTAATCTCACTTCTTTCGTTCATCAAGCCTTCTTTTATACCAAGGCATCATCATTAACAAAGTAGATTAGGGTTATCTTTCAAGATTTGGGATTCATAGCTTCATCATGCTTATTTATTCACAATTACATAATCATATTCATGCAAGCATACAATTAAGCATATAGAAGGATTTACAATACTACCAATACATATCATTCGCTATTAAGAGTTTACTACGAATAGCATAAAAACCATAACCTACCTCCACCGAAGACTAGTGATCAAGCAAGCAATTTCCCAAAGCTTTGTGTTTCTCCTCTTCTTTTCACCTTCTCGTTCGATTCTCCCTCTCTCTCTTTGTTCTTTCTAGTTTTTTTTATTCAAACCCTCTTTCTTTTACCCTAATTAGCATATAATTAAGTATAAAAGATGACAATAATACGCCACTAATAAACTCAAGGTTACCTCTTTTAACCCCCAAGTAATTAGATTTATTAACATTAACCCTCTATCTTTATAATTAAAGCAGGAATAGTCAAAAACGTCCCTTAAAACATTTAAGGAAATCCGACCCAGCCTGGGATTTACGCAGTCTGTGACGGGCCGTCGTGCCTGCGACGGTCCGTCCTGCTGCTCCGTCACAGAGTTCTGAGACTCAATTCTATTAAAGGGTCTGTGACGGTCCGTCGTGCCTACGACGGTCCGTCCTGCCAAGTCGTCACGAAGTTCAGAGAGTCGATTTCAGTACCCAATTTCAGAATTTCTAAGTGTTTTGAAACGAGACCCTGCGACGGTCTGTCGTGCCCATGACGGTCCGTCGTGGGGTCCGTCATCTCAGCCAGTTTTCCAAAAATAAAATCTGCTGCTCAAAACGACTAAACAGGTCGTTACAATAGATACCAATTTACCCATCGTTCGTCCTCGAACGATCACAAGAAGAAAAACAAGGGCGAGAAGGGGTACCTGAATCTTTAAACAGGTGTGGGTATCTTTCTCGCATATCAGCCTCTTTCTCCCAAGTGGCTTCTTCAACTGGTCGATTCTTCCATTGAACTATGATGGATGCAATCTCCCTCGACCTCAACTTGCGGACTTCTCTAGCTAAAATAGCAACAGGCTCCTCCTCATAAGACAAATTCTCATCAAGCAAAACTGAATCCCAACGGATAATGTTTCCATCCCCATGGTATCTTTTCAACATAGATACATGAAATACCGGATGAACTCCGGACAGCCCTGGAGGCAAGGCTAATTCGTAAGCCACCTCCCCTACTCGCTTAAGTACTTCAAAGGGACCAATATACCTTGGGCTTAGTTTGCCTCTTTTACCAAACCGCATCACCCCTTTCATGGGCGAAACCTTCAGCAAGACTTGCTCACCCTCCATAAACTCCAAGTCTCTAACCTTTCGATCTGCATATTCCTTTTGCCTACTTTGCGCCGCTAAAAGATTTTCTTGAATAGATTTCACTTTCTCTAATGAATCCCTCAAAAGGTCCGTACCCCAAGGTCTAACCTCAAATGCATCAAACCAACCAATGGGAGACCTACATCTCCTACCATACAATGCTTCAAATGGAGCCATATCAATGCATGAGTGATAGCTATTATTGTATGAAAACTCCACTAAGGGTAGGAAGTTATCCCAATGACCAACAAATTCTATCACACATGCACGAAGCATATCCTCCAACACTTGAATCGTTCGCTCAGACTGACCATCGGTCTGAGGATGGAATGCAGTACTAAGGTCCAACCTAGTACCCAATTCCGCATGCAGTTTTTTCCAAAACTTAGAAGTAAACTGCGTACCTCTATCTGATATAATGGAGAGTGGAACTCCATGCAATCGAACAATTTCTGAGATGTAAATTTTGGCTAACTTGTCTGCATTGTAAGTCACCTTGACCGGAATGAAATGAGAAGACTTAGTTAGCCTATCAACAATCACCCAAATAGAGTCATTTTACCCATTGTCTTTGGAAGACCAACCACAAAATCCATTGCAATTCTCTCCCACTTCCATTCAGGAATAGGCATTCTCTGAAGTGTTCCTCCGGGCCTCTGGTGCTCATACTTTACTTGTTGACAGTTTGGACATTTGGCAATAAAATCAACAATATCACGCTTCATTCTACTCCACCAAAAGTGTTGCTTTAGGTCACGGTACATCTTGGTTGCACCCGGATGTATAGAATACCTTGAACTATGAGCCTTTGTCAGAATAGTGTTGATCAAATCATCGACGCGGGGTACACATACCCTTCCCTTAATCCTCAAAACACCTTCCTCATCGATTGTTGCTTATTTAGTCTCTCCTTGCAACACCTTATCTCAGATCCGGATCAATTTCTCATCATTCTACTGCTTTCCCTTGATCTTGTCAAGGAAGGAAGATCTTGCCTCCACACAAGCTAACAATCCTCCCTTCTCATTTACTTCTAACCTCATAAGGTCATTAGCCAGAATCTGAACCTCTCTAGCCAATGGGCGTCTAGAAACTTGCAAGTGAGCTAGACTTCCCATGCTTCCCGCCTTTCTACTTAAAGCATCCGCCACAATATTAGCTTTTCCCGGATGATACAAGATTGTGATATCGTAGTCCTTCAGTAGTTCCATCCATCTCCTCTATGTCAAGTTCAAATCCTTCTGAGTAAAAACATACTGTAGGCTACGATGATCCGTGTATACTTCACACTTAACCCCATATAGATAGTGTCTCCATTGCTTTAATTCAAACACTACCACAGCCAATTCCAAATCATGGGTCGGATAGTTACGTTCATGCACTTTTAATTGCCTCGAAGCATAGGCAATTACACTCTTCTCTTGCATTAGCACTGAACCCAAACCAGAATATGATGCATCACAATAAACAATGAAGTTCTTACCCTCTACTGGCAAGGTAAGGATAGGTGGGGTATTCAACAAAGTCTTGAGTTTCTGAAACCTTTCTTCGCACTCGTCCGACCATACAAATGGAACATTCTGCTTAGTCAAGTTCGTCAATTGGGAAGCAATGGAAGAGAATCCCTTGACAAATCGACGATAATAGCTAGCTAAACCAACAAAGCTCCTTATTTCTGACACATTCGTAGGTCTTACCCAATTCTTCACTGTCTCAATCTTAGAAGGATCCACCATCACTCCATCTTTAGAAACTATATGCCCCAAGAACGACACTGCATCTAGCGAAAACTCACACTTAGAGAACTTGGCATAAAGCTTTTTCTCCCTCAACATTTCCAATACAATTCTCAAATGCTCCTCATGTTCCTTCTTACATTTAGAGTATATCAGTATATCATCTATAAATACGATCACAAAGAGATCCAGATATGGCTTAAAAATCCCGTTCATCAGGCTCATGAACGCAACAGGGGCATTCGTAAGACCAAAAGACATCACTACAAATTCGTAATGTCCATACCTGGTTCAAAAGGCAGTCTTTGGCACATCCATTGCCCGTATTTTCAATTGATGATAACCAGATCTCAAGTCAGTCCTAGAGAAGGCACAAGCACCTTGTAACTGATCGAACAAGTCATCAATGCGAGGAATAGGATATTTGTTCTTAATAGTTACCTTATTCAGTTGTCTATAGTCTATGCACATCCGAAAACTCCCATCCTTCTTCTTCACAAACAAAATCGGAGCACCCCAAGGAGATACAGTTGGTCTAATGAAGCCTTTGCTCAACAACTCTTGAAGTTGGGCCTTTAACTCTCTTAACTCCGCGGGAGCCATTCTATAAGGGTGTATAGAAATGGGGCGAGTACCCGGTTCAAGATCAATGCAGAAGTCAATATCCCTATCCGGTGGCATACCAGGAAGATCTGCAGGGAACACATCCAAAAACTCACGGATTACCGAAACCGACTCAATCGAAGGTACTTGGATAGTGTCATCCTTGAGATGTTCCAAGAAACCTTACTAACCATCTTCTTAGCATGAAGAAAGGACACCATGCGAACCGGATTGGAAGTGTAGTCGCCCTCCCACACTAACGGATCTGTCCCAGGCTTGGCTAACGTCACAGTTTTAGCATTACAACCCAAGATCGCAAAATTCGGAGAAAGCCAAGTCATACCCAGAATTACATCAAAGTCAACCATTTCTAAGATAACTAGATCTACATAAGTGTTGCTCCCCACAAAATTCACCAAACAAGACCTATATACCTTTTCAACTATCACAGACTCACCCACCGGAGTAGAAACACGAATAGGCATTTCAAGCAATTCACAATGTAAATTAAGACCATTATCAAATGAGGAAGATACATAAGAAAATGTGGATCCGAGATCAAACAATACAGAAGCCATGCAATCACAAACCAAAAGATTACCTGTGATGACAGCATCAGATGTCTCCGCTTCAGACCGCCCAGGGAAAGCGTGACAATGGGCCCTATCACCCGTCTGCCCGTTGCCCATACCATGTTGTGTTGTAGTGGCTCCAGTTTGCCCATCACCCCGGCCATTTTGGTGACCACCATTACCTCGGCCACCACGTCCTCCAGAATGACGGCCTCTTCCATAACCGCCTCTACCTCTAACCATTGCAGGTCTGTAACTCTGTTTTGGACAATACCTCTTAATATGTCCAGTCTCCCCACATCCATAACACTCTCTTGATTCAAGCATAGGTCTCTCAGAGAAGTGTTGGCCGGTCTGAGGTGGACCCCCAACTACAGTTTGTAGTAAAGACTGAATTGGTCGGACTGAGTAACCTCCGGAACCCTGTCCTCTAGAGTAAGAACCATTAAACTCACCTCCCTTTTGAAACCTTTTTGATGATGATGCCATGGTGAAGTCATCTGGCTTTACTCCTTCCACCTCTATCACGAAGTCTACCACTTCTTGAAAGGATTTTGTCGTAGCCGCTACCTGTAAGGCTGAAATCCGCAATTCTGACCTCAACCCCTTCACAAAACGGCGAATCCGCTCTTGTGGACTGAAACAAAGATGGGTGGCATATCTGGATAGTGCACGAAACCTAGCCTCATAAGCAGTAACCGACATCCTACCTTGCTCTAGGCTCAAGAACTCATCTCTTTTCCTATCCCTCAAGGTCCGGGGGATATACTTCTCCATAAACAAGCTAGAGAATGAGGCCCAAGTCATAGGTGGTGCCTCTGTTGGTTCACACTCAACATGTGACCGCCACCACATTTTGGCGTTCCCTTGATACTAATAAGTCACAAACTCAACACCAAACCGTTCTACTATACCCATCTTGTGTAGTAGCTCATGAAAGTCAACCAGAAAATCGTAGGCATCCTCTGATTCAGCACCCTTGAAGACTGGAGGTTTCAATTTCAAGAACTTACTGAAAAGTTCATGTTGATCATTTGTCATTATAGGTCCTGTAGTCAGACGAAGAAACGTGCCTATTTCCAATGAGGCATCCATACAGGGAGCCATAGTGGTTGCATGTTGTACCTCTGAAACCGGAGGTGTTGGTGCAGAAAACACTGGAGGTGCCTGACCCTGATCAGATAACCCGCTAAGATAAGCAAGAACCTGATTGATCATTTCTGGGGTAGGTTGGGGTGGCAATTCCTCATTTTGCACTTGTTCATTCTCCCCTTCCTCACCCTCTCTTGCTACTTCCTCAGTCGGTGGAGGAGTCACCGCCCTAGCATCAGATGGGCTAGGTACTTGTCCTCATCCTCTAGAGGACGTCCTCCCACGACCTCTACCACAGCCTCTTGCCGTTACTCCTCTTCGAGCTACAGCCCTAGTGGCTGGCTCAGATGTATCTTGCCTTACCGGTGTTGGTGTTGGCGCAGTCGTTGCTCTAGTTCTAATCATCTGCGAAATAGAGTGAAGATGGTCAGATACCAATTTGTATCACCTAGATACCAATTGGATTCAAGTAGTAGCACAAAAGAAAGAAAGAAAGAATGGAATTTTTCCTAAAGTCTTATAGCCTCTCAAAGAAAAGTAAAGGCGTCCCCCTACCGTTCCTTAAGACTCTACTAGACTCGTTCTTGTGTGATAAGACCAACAAACCTAATGCTCTGATACCAAGTTTGTCACGACCCAAATCGAGCCGCGAGTGGCACCCACACTTATCCTACAATGTGAGCGAACCAACCAATCTAAACCCCAACATTTCAATGTAATATCAACAGAGAGTAATGCGGAAGACTTGAACTCATCAATAAAAACCAATTCAATAACTTCTAAAATTCAACATCTATTATTCCCCAAAATCTGGAAGTCATCATCACAAGAACATCTATGATCAAATTACCAAACTAAGATTATTCTAAGAAGCTAAAACAAGTAAAAGCTAGTCCATGCCGGAACTTCAAGGCATCAAGACATGAGGAAGAAGATCCAGTCCAAGCTAGAAGCATTAGCTCACCCTGAAGATCCGGTGTGAGAAAGACTGGCTAGAATTGCGGTTGAGTTGAAGACGACGGCACATTTGCTGCACTCCACAAATAACAAAGAAGAAAACATAAAGGTAGGGGGTCAGTACAAACACAAGCACTGAGTAGGTATCATCGGCCAACTCAAAATAGAAAACAGTATATATCAAGTAATATCATAAATCAACTACAATACTCAACATGTAGCAACAACAAGTACTATAATTATTAATAAGTACCGCCAAGTTCACACATGAGGACTCAAAACTCAGTATCATACTCATTTGGAATTAGGTTCATTTGATTGAGTATATTAACATATTTCAAGATTCATTATCTTTATTCCCCTCGTGTCGGTACGTGACACTCCGCTCCATATACTATCCTGGTGTCGGAACGTGACATTCCGATCCTCATATACTATCCTGGTACCGGAACGTGGCACCCGATCCATTTACTATCCTGGTGTCGGAACGTGACACTCCGATCCTCATTCTATCCTGGTACCGGAACGTGGCACCCGATCCATATACTATCTAGGTGTCGGAACGTGACACTCTGATCCTCATTCTATCCTGGTACCGTAACATGGCACCCGATCCTCTATTTCTATCCTGGTACCGAAACGTGGCACCCGATCCCCTAATCTCACTTCTTTCGTTCATCAAGCCATCTTTTATACCAAGGCATCATCATTAAAAAAGTAGATTAGGGTTATCTTTCAATATTTGGGATTCATAGCTTCATCATGCTTATTTATTCACAATTACATAATCATATTCATGCAAGCACACAATTAAGCATATAGAAGGATTTACAATACTACCAATACATATCATTCGCTATTAAGAGTTTACTACGAATAGCATAAAAACCATAACCTACCTCCACCGAAGAGTAGTGATCAAGCAAGCAATTTCCCAAAGCTTTGTGTTTCTCCTTTTCTTTTCACCTTCTCGTTCGATTCTCCCTCTCTCTCTTTGTTCTTTCTAGTTTTCTTATTCAACTCAAGGTTACCTCTTTTAACCCCCAAGTAATTAGATTTATTAACATTAACCCTCTAACTTTATAATTAAAGCAAGAATAGTCAAAAACGTCCCTTAAAACATTTAAGGAAATCCGACCCAGCCTGGGATTTACGCAGTCTGTGACGGCCCGTCGTGCCTGCGACGGTCCGTCCTGCTGCTCCGTCACAGAGTTCCCAGACTCAATTCTATTAAAGGGTCTGTGACGGTCCGTCATGCCCACGACGGTCCGTCCTGCCAAGTCGTCACGAAGTTCAGAGAGTCGATTTCAGTACCCAATTTCAGAATTTCTAAGTGTTTTGAAACGAGACCCTGCGACGGTCCGTCGTGCCCATGACGGTCCGTCATGGGGTCCGTCGTCTCAGCCAGTTTTCCAGAAATAAAATCTGCTGCTCAAAACGACTAAACAGGTCGTTACACCTTTCTCAAACATTCCCACCACAAGACTTCCCTAAGGTCATGGTACATCTTGGTCGAACCCAGTTGAATGGAGTAACGGAACCCATGAGCTTCCTCATGAATCCAGTTCCTCAAACCATCTACATTGGTAACACACAACCTTTCTTGATTACTCAAGACACCATCCCTAAGAGAATGACTTATTAAAATTTCGAAGAACCAATTCCTTCAACTCCATCGATGGTTGATCAAGGTGTTGTTATAAATTCTCCTAAACCACCAAAGATGAATCGGTGGTATAATAGACCATAAAACCGCCATTTGGAGAATCTTCCAACCTAAAACCCAATCTAGCCAACCTATGATATCTTTCATTAGATCTTTCTTGTCTTCCTCTACATGAGAAACACTACCCATAGTCATACGACTTAGAGTATCAGCAACAACATTGACCTTGTTGGGGTGATAGGGGACACTCATGTCGTATTCTTTGAACAATTCCAATAACCTTCTTTGTCAGAGATTCAACTGCTTTTGAGTAATCACATATTTGAGACTGTTATGGGCAGTATACACATATAATGAACACCCTACAAGTAATGTCTCCATATTTTCAAGTCAAACACCACGACCGTTACCTCAAGATCATGAGTTGGACAGTTCCTCTCATCTACATTAGGTTTCCTAGAAGCATAGGCTATTACTTTCCCGTGTTGCATAAGAACACACCCTAAACCCCCTCTAGATGCATCACAATAAACAACGAAAACTATTTTACCCTCGGATTAAGTCAAAACCGTAGCGGAAATAAGCGTATGTTTCAAGATTTTGAAACTTCTCTCACATGACTCCGACCACTAAAAATTTCTTAGTCTTTTGGGTCAAAGTAGTCAATGGAGAAACAATGTATGCAAAACCATCCAAAACCTCCAGTAATAACCCTCTTCACTCAAGAAGTTCCTAATGTTAGTTGGAGTGAATGTTTTAGGCCAATTTCTCACCGCATCTATTTTCCTTGGATGAACCTCAACACCCTCACTAGAGATGACAGACTATGAAGCGCCACCGACCTCAACTAAAAGTCAACTGTGCTATACTTGAAAATAATTGATTCTTCTTAAGCACTAGTAACACCACTCTCAAATGGTCCATGTTATCACCCTTATTTTTTGAATCTACCAAGATGTCGTCAATTAAGACGATGCCCAATTAATGAGATCCATAAATTTTGTCGCATTCGAGAGACCAAAGGACATTACTAAGAGCTTATAGTGTCAACATCTTGTTCGAAATGCCATTTTTTTCTACCTGCACTTCTCACCTTATGTTGGTGATACCCCGATTTCAAGTCAATCTTAGAAAAGTAGCTTTCGCCTTGGAGATGATCAAACAAGTCATCAATCCGAGGAAGAGGATACTCGTTATTAATAGTGACATTATTGAGTTAGCGATAATGGATACACATTCCACGGGAACAATCCTTCATCTTCGCAAACAAAACCGGAGCTCCTCAAAAAGAAATATTTGGTCTAATGATGTTTTTGTCTAGTAGATCTTTGAGTTAGGCCTTAAAATCATTCAATTTTTCCGTAGTCATATGATAAAGAGGAATTGAAATTGTATTTGCCTCCAGTAACAAGTGGATACCGCGATCAAGTTCCTGTTCTGGATGAATATCGAGAAGATCATTAGGAAAGTCTTACGAAAATTACATCACTACGGGACCAACTTAATGAAAAAAAAGAAGAGGAATTTCGTAGTGTAAATATTTAGCTCTTTCTTTATGGTATAAACACCGTTTAGAGATTATTTTTAAAGACTTAAAACAAGAGGTGATAGGACCTCTAGGAATATAATTTCCTCCATTCAACTATAAAGAGGGCTCATTTGGAAAGTTAAACTTCACCACCCTCGTTCTACATTCTATAAAAGTAAAACAAGCCTGCAACCAATACATACACAAAATGACATCAAAATCAAGCATTGCACTTCTACTAGTTCAACATAAGTAACTCTATTGTTCAATATTATAGGACAATTTCTATACACCCTTTTTACAACAACTTACTCACCCACTATGGTAGATACCATAAAAGTTCATTCATGATATCAGGCAATATGTCAAACTTTTTAGCTACAAGAGGAGTAACAAACGACAAGGTAGAACTGGATCATGTATGGCATATATATCAAAAGAGAAGACTTTGAACATACTGGTCACCACGTCAGGGGAAGTCGCTTGCTCACTCTTAGAGCGGAGAGCATAAAAGTGATTTTTCTTTGGAGCATCATTAGGACCACTTGCTTTCCCACTCTCCTTGTCTTTCCCCTTCACATTTGGGTAATATCGAACCTTATGCAAACTTTTACCTCAATAAAAAAAATTATCCATTCCCTTAAGACAATCACCATAGTGCCTCTTGCATATTTTTCACAAGTTGGCTTCTTTGATGGTGAATCTGCACCTCATTCTTTTAAAGGCTTAGGGTTAGACACCCTATCATCCCCAGCCTTAGGTAACTTAGAAGGACATTGATTAGACACCAACTTCTTGAACCTAGAATTATGTTGGATATCAAGACTACCCTTTAACGAACCACCATCAATAGATCTCGCCCTCTTGGAATGATTACTCTTTCTCTCTGCCTTTGATTCTTCCACTTGTTGAGAATGAACCATGAGACGAGAAATGTTCATATTGTCATGAAGTGTGACGCCCCAAAATGAACTATGGTTAATTAGAGCCTCGTGATTGTTCTTGAGTTTGTTTTAAGTTAAACTAAGTTAGTTTAGTGTACTTAGGAAGTGTGTGAAGTTTGATTAAGTTTGGAGTTCAATCGACCAAGAACGTCCATGACGTTCGAAAAGTATGCCTTAGAATGTACAAGTGTATCTTGTTGTGTTTAGATGAGTTTTACATATTTATTTTACATGAACCTTTCTTTGGATGTTCCTAGACCTAGACGAATTATTTATGGGGTTCAACGTCTAGGAAATATCCCACCTAGGACCCATAAGGGGCCATAGATGATGGGCCTAAGACTTGGACAAAATCTGCCACAAAGCAGTGTCCATCGCCGTCCCTAAGGACAATTCGTTGGTCCCTCTACGGTACGTTGACTTAGGGGATCGATCGGACCAGTCAGTTAATTTTTCCATTCTTCATATGGAGATAATTCTCCACGAACGATCCCCTACAACCGGTCCGTTGTCTCAACGATGGTCTGTTGGTGAAGGTTAGTCTGTGAAGCCTGCTAAATCTGTAACATTGATGCAAAACATGTTGTATTTTATGTAAATACACCCAAAATATTTTAAGACCCAAGGTGAATAATTTTAGTGTTATTAGGTTATGTTAAAATAGTTTTAAACCATAGACCTAGACAAAACCCCTCTCTTCAAAATATTCAATCTCTCTCTGTCTAAAGATAAACTCTCTCAACACTCCATTGAATACTAGAGGTGAAGGATGGATAAGAGAGATGGATGGACGTGTCTCTTCATTAAAAAATGTAGTATTTTTCTTTCTTAAGTGAGGTATGGTATCCATTCGTGAATATCTTTTCATTCAAGAAGCGAACTTCCAAAAAGGTTTTCAAAAGGGTTTCTAAACTTTTTAACTTTGTTTACAAGTAGGGGTCTTCTTGTTTTTATGTTCTAAGAGTTTAAATGTATTTAGTTTGGGTCTAATTTATGTTTTTGATGTTAAAAATCTAATGAAACTCTTGTTTATGCATACTTTAACTTTTGACTTGAAAATGGGTTATGTGAGAAGGATTTGAGAAGGGTATGAACTTGGATCTTTTTGTATTTGTCATTTTGGTGTAGCTACTTCTATAAGGGCCTTAAAATGGTGAAATATTCATAAATTTCTTATGAGTTATGAAGGTTTGATGTGATGTTGAGTTGCTTTCATAATATAATTATTATTATGAATTGATATTGAGTGGTATGGTCCATCTTATAGACGACGGTGCTAATTAAGGAACTTGATGTTATTTAGTATGTTTTGAATATGTAATCTTGAAGGTCTAACATGTCAAATGAAAATATATTTGAATTGGGTCTTGTAATGGGTTTGGTGTAGCTTGAATTGCATGTTTGACTTAGATTAAGTCTAAATGAAGTATATGATTATGAGAAGCGTGCAGAGCGTGTAACTTGATGAATGAAGGTTAAAGTATGTGTAGAAATTGATTATAATGAAATGATTCTTATATTCAAGGTGTGCACTTTTACACACACACACACTTTGAAGAATGTATTATGCCAACTTGAGTAAAAAGAGGAATCTTGAGGTGACACACTTCATGAGTTGAGAATTGGTGTCTAGTAGTAACCTCTCCTTTCCTAGTGAGATTTCTATGATAGACTACTATGTTAAGAAATCCGTGGGGAGTTCTGCCTAGCACTGAGAGGATATGAAGGGGAGGTGGATTAGACTTCGTGAGTTGAGATGTTGTAGTCCAAAGTACCTCTTGAGATGAGTACTCCTCGTTAGTCGAGAGTGAGTTACTTAGTTACAATCTCCTTATCCCTTAAATATGTGCCCACATAGGTGTAGCAATTGTAAAATACATGTAAAAGCTATGAAGAATGACCTTACACTAGGTAAGTAAGGATCCCTCATTCGATAGGGGTTAATATCGGGATTTGATGTCTAGCTCCCATGGTCTATGTGAGTTAAGCTGATCCCCCCCCCCCCACAAATAATTGATTGAACTATGTAAAACGAAAATACTACTTAGGGTAGGTTATGGTATGGGATGCTATCTAATCATTGCACTAGGTAGGACCTTCCGGAAGGAAAGACTTGGTGCCAAACCTTCTAAAAGAATGTACTACTTAGGTAGGTTGTGGTATCGGATGCTAATAACTCATTGCATTAAGTAGGCATTCCGAAAGGGAAGATATTGGTGGTTTGTTGGGTGTCTTTTAATGTCTTGCCATTGATTGAGGGTTTTGTTTCCTCCGAGTTAAGTAAGGCAAAGGTGGTAGTATTAAGGGTTTCTTCAGTGTGTATTGGATAAGGCATATGCATACTTCCTTCATATCTTACCATATTGAGTATTAAGATAATTCCAAGGTAGAGAAACACTAAAGGAAAATGAGTTAACTTTCACTTTATTTTGGCCTTGGAAGTTCACTCATTTAGTGTAGGATAGTTCATTGTAATTGATCAAATTGAATTTATTATGAATGCTTTAAATGATTCATTGTCAATGTTCAAATGTATTTACTTTAAATGCTTAAGGAGTTCACTGTGAAGGTCATGTTTGGTTTACTGTAATGTATCTTGTTGTCTTAAAAATTATGGGAATTCTTATCTAAGTTTTAAATGATGGTTAGTATGATGTTTTGCCTTTGTATTCATGAACGTTGTACTTAAATTGCATGAAAAGCTATTTTACTAAAATGTCCTTTTTACATGCTTTCCATATGCCATGCTCAGTACATTGTTTTGTACTAACCCCATACTTTTCTATACTATATAAGTATAGGTTCATGCTTTTGAAGGCTTGAAGGCTAGAAGGAAGAGCTTGGGAAAGTTTCTCACAAGGCAAAGTATGTCTTCATATATCGAGGGCATAGTCCTTTTCTTAGTTTTTAGTTGAAGACTTTTTATGTATTTTACGTTATTGTAGAGGGCCATGTCCCTAAGAAATTATGTCGTGTCTTTTTTTGGGCTTGTGACGACGAGATTCTCTAAGCATTTATGAAAGATTGTCTTTTATTAATTATTTGTGAAAATTTTAAAATTTCAGCATTACTTTTCATGTCTTATGTGATGAAAGATAGTAAAGGGCTTGTACAAGACCCTAAAGGGTCAAGTACGTTGTGTCACGAAACGAGGATTCTCCCTAACTTCTAGGGGGTGCTTTTGGATCGTGACAGACTTGGTATCAGAGCATATGGTTATGGAAAACACTTTAAGTTCTAAAAGTCTCACAAGCTACAACTAGTAGTATCTTGGTCATTAGTGTGAGTCTCGACACATCCATGGACAAGAGGCTATAGGATGATAAAAGTTTCACTTTCTTCTCTATTCTAATGTCGTACCTTAGAGTTGAGTAATTTTAGGTGTCTTCTCTTAAACTCTTTTCTTGGTGTTTATTGGACATGAATACAAGGAGATCGACCGCTAGAAGGAAGGAGGGTGGTGTAGCTAATGAGAGGATCCCTCTCCTTGACAAAGTTACTATTGTTGGCCTAGATGAGGAAGAGAATGTAAAGGTTCCCCTTCAAGAACCTAAAGTGCCTCCGGAACACCAAGGACCTCAACTGCCTCCCATTCCTCAAGATCCTTTTGTTGAGGTTGATATGACTAATACGCAGTTGCGGGCTGCCCTAATGAACTTGACCCAACTCATGAGAGCTCAATCTCATGTTTTTAACAATCACTTTGTGGGCCAAGCTAACAAAGGATATAGGCCCAACCAAATAGTAGAACTCTCACCTCTACGATTCAGGATTTAATAAGGATAAACCCCCCAACTTTCCATTGCACTAAGGTTGATGAAGATCCACAAGGTTTCATAGGTAATGTTTTCAAAGTGGTAAATGCTACAGGTGTCACCCCTAGAGAGAAAGGGGAGTTAGTCGCTTACAAACCAAGGATTTTGCTCAAGTGTAGACTGATGCGGCAACTTTGTCCCTGAGTCCTTCTTCTCTGACCTCTTGAATTTCCCGAGTGATTTGTTCTATCATTATCTATAACTCCTCTTGTAGGTTCCCTCTTGATACTCTTACCTTTTCCCATAGCTGTGATTCTGATTTTCCTGAGATGATAGAGTAGTGTTTTAGGATCTGGGGATATGATTTTCTTTTTGATTGAGAAACATAAGACTCGAAAAATTTGGTCGGACATCTTTTAATAGTGGCTTGTATGTTTCTGGAAATTTCTAGCGGGGAGTGGGTTTACGATATCCTCATTTGCAGCAACATACATAAGCAATTATTAGCACATATATCGCATTTTAAACATACAGGGGACCTTTTTGTGCCAAGGGTAGGCCTAACACATTTGAATGATGTACACATGAATTTTTACTAGATCGTCAACCCCCAAAAAAATTTCACATAAGAATACTTAATGTTCATAAGAGCAAAATATGAAAGGACATACCCATGTAGGGGACATTTAAACGTACAGAAATACAATAAATGAAGGCCCATGCAGGAGCTAAAAATAATAATATACATGTATAAAAACCCGCACAGGGGAAAAATTCACTATGTTATCCTTGATGGCCCTGCTTCTTCGCTATTCTCCTGAGTCTTGTATTGCTGAAACAAGCATTATAGTATCAGCAGGATACCTTTGCCAATGAGTCCTTTTTCTTCCCAGCTCTCATATTGCATCTTCTATGTCTTCTCTCTTACCCATGAGTCAAATTCATCATAATCATGTCTTAGCTTTTCCACATCTTGAGATTACTTCTCAAGAGAATAATGGTTCTCAATAAATTTGACGCACATTTCTTGGGCTTTGTGTTTTACCTGCCTTAGCTCAATTACATCTTTGGACTCCTTGTCTTCTATACTGCGAATACTGCACAGGATAGGACAGGAGATACTTTGTATGTTATCTTTCAACCATGCTTTATAAGTCTCATCATATCCGACATTGAATCGATTTGAGCCAATGTTGTCTTTATCCATTCACTTGGCCCCTTTCCATTCTCTCTGCATTTTTGAAGCATCCTGCACTCCGTCGTCCCCAATACCGTACGCATAGGTGCAATAGTATGCCTCTCGAGGTGTGGTTTATACCTTGTCAAACTATCAAAGCACTCGGAAGGGTGCATAAGCACGGATCCCTGAATTCCTCGTAAAGAAAGGACATGCTATTTGCGGCCTACTCTGACGACTTCTCTCGAGATGAAGCAATCAAGCATCCATTTGAGATCTTGTTCTCTTAGTTTGGAAAAAATCTGAGACCATCTTTTCCTAGTTCTTCGATTCTCCAGATTTGCACAAAACAACATGTCGTTTAAATCTCTATGAGTGTTCTTGTTATCCAGAGTATGTAATTCCCGAGTTACAGCCCCCTTTGCTAGATGACTAAAAATCCATTACTGAAGGAGTAGATTACATCCTTGAATGTACCGATCAATACATGTCAGACAGTATGACTAGAGCAATATGATAGTATTTCACTCGTCCTTGGTTCTCATATCCCTTGAATAAAGTATGCGCGAGCATTATAACTCGGGTGTTGATAATCAGACTTGGGACATGAGGAAAGACCATTGTTCCCAACAATGCTACAGCAAATGCTAAAGGACAAATTTAGTTCCATTCTCTTTAGGTAATCTTGAACTATTTGTTATATTTATTGTAAAATGTTGCGTGCCCAAATCTAACATAGATGTATCTGAATAATACGTTAGGATTTTGGCACTTGTAGGCATAATCTCTACGTAACCTGAGTTAGTCTGCGATATTCTCTATAGAAGTTTTGTTAGGGATGAATATATCTTCTTGCTTTCTCTATTCTATCCAACCCTGTACCCACTATGTCGATGCAATCTCGTATCACTTCAATAGTCGGGGTAATTTCCACAGTTCTGAATAGGTGCACCATTCTTTTGCTATCCTAGTATCCTATGAGGACTTCAATCAGTTCTGGCAACCCTTTGTGATGATCAACTTGGCTAAGGCGCGCACATATTTATTAAGGGCTCTTTTGTGATCCCCGTCAAGGTTATTGTACCACATCTTGAGTAGAGGTGGTACTTCATTGACCATGTCACATTTGGGAAACCAATTTATACCTACAAAATAGAAACCTACTTGGGTTAACCCACCCCCACATTTGTTTTCACACGTACATCATTCAAATGGCAAGCAAAATAATATGTCGTGAGGTAGGAGACCTTGGACATGATTTTGGCGGTTTCAACTAATGGATTTTATACACCTTGGGTATTAATCCCTCTTAGGCTAATGCTTAAGTTTTCTTTTGGTTGAACTCTCTCTTAGGCTGTCTAGAATTTGTTTCAAAATGACGGTTACCCGAGTCAGACAGATAACACGGTGACGCTAATAAACGATGTTGGATGACGATATTCCAGCTATTCGTTTGATACTTCCAAATGAAGAGTTGTGTATTTATAAAAGAAGTCGTGGGAAGCCACATAACTTCCATTTTTGTAATGCAACTATATGTTGTTTGGCAAAAATATGGCATGGAAATACAACAGTTTTAATAATAAGATAAAAAAAGAAGTAAACAATTATATCACGTAGACAAATAGAGTTACTTTTAAAGTTAGAATCCTCCAATTTCCACAGTAGTGTTGTGAGTTATGTTTTATATGTTTTCAGAAATACTTTTATAATTTTTCTGACTTTGTTAGAGTCGCCACATAATTTTGAGAAAAATAAAGAAAATCATTCTTTCAATTTGACTAAATATAAAATCAAGTTGAAATATTTTAAGTGGTTCGGGGATTTTTATTTATATTTTAGAAAGGTTTTTAAGGCACCTAAAATATCCGCATAATACGCTTTTCTGGCAACTAATTTATTTGGCTTAAAATAGTTTAGCATGTATTTTTTGATATAAAATTATCAAAATTGTTTGAAAATATTAATTTTTTACTTTACAATAAAATATAATTTCAATTTGCGAATTTTATTTTTCAAGTGATTTGTTTGATTTGGTTAAGTCGTTAAAACTAAAGTGGCTTTTTGTGGGGATTTGGATTCTTTAACGCTAAGACTAGAGGCAATCAAGCAACGAGTAATTAAACAAAGGTAGAGAGAGAGAGAGAGAGAGAGAGATGGGTCCAAATCGGATTCTGTCAACCTTGACCGGTATTTGGACCCAATTTGTTTTGGTCCTTTGACCCAATTCGATAGTACCTGTCGTAACATAACAATATAATAATAAATAATAAATACTGTAAAGGAAAGGCAACAGGGGCTTAGGCCCAAAGATAAAAAAAATACAAAAATAAAAGAAAAATCTAGACTATCCGGCCGAGTCTTCGACTTCTTGATTTTTGAAAACTTCGAACTCAGGACCTGTACATCAATTTTGTAGTGGTCTTAACTATTAAAAGGAAATTGAGACTTTACTGCTTCATCGAAATGCAAAAGATGAGTTCTTAGCGAATTCGAGCCGATTTCACATGCAACACAAAGAAATTGGGAATAAAGAGTTAGTAGATGCTCCAACCAACACAATTCCTGAAAAATATCTTAGCTTACTGAAAGTGCATTTAAAATTGGAAATTGACAAACAAACAACAATTCTAAAAAAGAGGAACGAGGATGAAAGGGGTTATGAACAACAAGTAGGGAGAGCATCGATCAACAAATTTTGTATGCTCCCAAAATTTAATTTCTAAGGGAGATAGCTAGAGATAAAACAAGGATAAGCTACCTAGGAACATAATAATAAGAAAGTATAGATCCGTTGTGAGTACTATAGGAAATACCAAAGAAACAAAAGCATTAGAGGGCCATAATATTGAATAATAACATCTAAATAGCAATGTAAAATTAAGTTGAAAGAGAATTGCGTAAATGTCAAAAAACGACTCACTATCAATTGACAACAAAACAACAACGCACAAACTTCTAGATCATAACGCTTGAAAGAGCTAAAAGACACTATATGCATAAAACTCAGGGAATGAATAGACAAAAACAAGACTTTACAGTAGGCTTAGCATGAATATTTACATATAAGAAATGATGAAATTATCCTAAGGTATATAAAATTTTAATAAAACAGGACCGAATGTGCTAATTTAGACGAATAAATCGACATTGAAACTTCATGAAGTCTATCTCAAACAAACACCAACCTAACATAATAAATAGAATTTAAAATCACATTAAGCTATAGTAAGAACCAGAGAGTAAACAAATCTTTTCAACAATGAATAGTAGGAAACAAATAGGACTAAAGCATGCTTCTCATAGCTATAATGATTCAAATTTGAAGCTTAATAAGCAGCCAAAGAGAGAGAGAGTCCAATTAGGACTTTCACATTTCGAATCGAAAGATTTCTTGCTAACACTCATCTTATTAGTCATTATTATAATGCTACTATTATTGTCACTCAAGCACTTCGAAAGATAAATTTTAAAAAAATAATTCCACACTAAGGGACTTAATGACTTTAGGAAACCTTCACTATGCTAAGACCTCAGACCGATAGAGGGAGTTCCAATAATAGACAAATAAACAGGCAATCCAAATCATCAAAACGAAAACTAGCTCGGAATTTGTTAACAAATAAATTGGGTGAAAAGAAAATGGAAACTTTCAAATTCTACACAAAATGAACTAACACCAATTTATAGTAACTCAAGATATCATAAGCTAAAGAATTCCTTTCCAACATACAGTACAAAAAATTAATAAAAGATGAAACCTATATTAAGATCACTTATGTATACTTATCATCTTTTAGTTGTAGGGGACGAAAGAATATAAGAAAACAACAAACAAATCGCCCAAACAACGCCCAAAAACGATAATCAAAATCAAACGAGCAAGAAAAACATAATCGCATACCATAAGATACCAACAAAATCATTTAAGCTAAGTAGAGACATCAACATGACTAAAAAGATAAATAAATAGCGATATGAGGACAAAAAGACAAGTAAACAAAAGATGTTGAACTATCCTAGAATTCTAAGTACGCAATCATTATATTTTTAAAGAAACGAGATCAAAACTGATAAATACTAGAAGGGAAACACAAAATCATATAAACTAAGTAGAGAAAACAACATGACTAAACAGATAAATAAATAGTGATATGAGGACATAAAGACAAGTAAACAAAAGATGTTGAACTATCGTAGAATTCTAAGTACGCCATCATTATATTTTTAAAGAAACGAGATGAAAACTGAAGCCATAATTTGTATTCGAACACCGCATGTAAGAACATTTTGAGCTCATATTATTAGTAGTTCACACCCAAAGAAACTACTTGAATCCACACAAGCTAAAAATATTAGAATTTTCTACATCTTGATGGGCAGCGAGCAGGACAACACGAGCAAAGAATCAGCAAGATTCCACAACCTCAGACATGCTTGACCTTAAATATCTAACAAAGAATGTAAAACAAGACTCGGAAAAAAACTTCCCACAACATAGGATTATAGAAATGGGCGTCTCTAATTTCTGTAATATGAATTGATCGTTCCTAAAAGCTCTTAGAGTCAAACCTTTGTTGACTCTCGACTTTTTAACCAAAAATAAATCTGCAACTCTATTTAACTATCCTCCAAAATTTCCCTAATTCCCAAAAATCGTATCCCAAAAGAAACCCCTCCCCCAATTGACCACTAAAGTGAATATGTATTGAGGGGGAATTTAGGGTTTGGAAAAAGGGGAAAAGGAGAAATTAGGTAAGAACCAAGGCACAGATATGAAAATAACCTTATCCTCCAAAATTCGAATAATATTTTGAATTGATCCTTAATTTCCAATAGATTGGAAAAGAGTTGGACGCCTAGGATCGATCCATCATCCTTCTTGTGCCATGCATCTCTATCTAGGTGTTGAAAGAACAAAAATGCGTGCCTTCCTTTGTTCTTTTGTTGCTGTACATGTACGGCATTAGAAGGACGCGAGGAAGAGGACAAGAACGCAATGTACTGCCGATAATCTTGATGCTCTAAGTTAATCTTGACGTTGTGATGATCTCGCAAACATTGTGAATCGAGCAGGCGTCTTTTGATTGCTACGTTGGGTAGTTTTTGTCACTGTTGTGTACTGCTCTTGCTTCACCATGAACTTTGACATGCGTTGCTGCTATAAAGTTGACGATTTGGGGAGAAATCAATTTGGGTCGAGTTTAAAGGAAAATTGGGTTAAGAAATAAAAGAGTTAAGCTGACTGAAATGCTTCTTCTTTTCTCTGAGAATTAAATTTTGCTGGGAACATCAGCAATTTGATTTGAAATGGGCTGGCCGAAAAGAAAAATTCCTCGTACTGATGACTTAAAAAAATGGGCCTGAAATTGGACTATAAAGTAGGCCCAAATTTGAATCTTAGATGGATCTAAGGTTAGGTAAGGATAGAGTATAGAGTTTTGGCAAAAAATGAGTTAAGTTAACAAATTCGACTAAATTCTAAATAAAATAAATTAATATTAATTAATTTACAAACTTTTTAATCTTAACGAAACAAAATAATCATAACAAAAAATTCGTAAACACAACCATAATTTGAATAAAGCTAATTTAACAAAATAATTTTAAACTTGAGTTGACATTAGAAATTCTTATAAATTATACTAATTATATAAAACATATATATACATACATATATTACAAATAGTATGAAATTTAAGACGGTCAAAAATTAATTATTATCGGGGAGGTCAAAATTTGGGTGTCAACACTACCTCCCTCTATAGTATTATTGATGACTTATGAATATTGATAATTGATAATCAAAGCAAGGGGTATTTGGTAAGTGATCTATGTTTCTCTACTCTTGATTGAATTGGTGATGTAGTGTACATGTTAGTATCATGATCTTGTGGTGGTTTATGCATGATTTCGTCCATGTTAATGTATGTTTAGATACTGCCCTATACTTGGATAAAATATGAATATGGATCAACGATGATCACAGGTTGATGAATTGATAAGGTTTACACTATTACTCTACTTTTCTATGTAATGGCTAGTTGAATTGGCCTTTTGTGGCATTGTGTGGTATGGTCCACTTATGGTGGCGGTGTTTCCTTAATGTCAATATTTTTATATGTGATGGGATCATGTCCTTGAAGGAAGTTGTGTTATGAATGTGTTCTTATGATGATCACACTATGTGAAGCATGCTTTACTCTTCTAGTCTAGTTATGATCTAGGTTTTATGGCTATTGGGAGGACTATGTTATGCTTATGTTTAGATGATGACATTGATGAATTAATGATGATTAATGAACCATATCTATGTACCCGTATATGAATATGTGATTAGCTAAGGTTAGGAGTCTTTAATGCAAGTGACGAAGTTATCTTGTCTCCTAAGCTAGTATATGTTGTGTGGTATATCTTGGATGTGCAGTGTGTTCCTAAGATGGTGTATTTATCAATAGGTTTTTTATAGGCATTATGTGATCATGTTGACCAAAGTACACACACTTACGCCTCATGCATGACTACAATGTAGTATATGTTCATAGTGTCTAATGAAATAGTATTCTCATATGCACTTGTGTCTACTACTATGCTTGTAAGGTATATACCTATGAATCATGTTATGTATCCCTTAACTAGGATGAATTTATAGGTGTACTAGTATGGGCAAGGGTATGGAAACTTTTCTATGCATTGCACATGTGTACCTTGAAAGGAAAGATCCTAGGTTTTGTGATTAATGTAAAAGAATGTGAATGTATGAGTATGTTATGAACATGTTTTATATTCTATTATGTCAAGTTTATGCTATGATGAAGTATGAATGCCTAGTGTTTAATGTGTTCATATGAAAAGATTGCTCATATAGATACACTTGTGCACTCATGCATGAATGAAATGAGGTATGAATTTGCATTGTCTAAGAGTGTTTATGTGCACATATATGTATACACACACATGTATGATGATCTAGTCAATAGAGGGGCTGTTGAAAGGTGTTCTCAAGCTTACCCTAAACTTAATGGTGCTTTGTATATGCTATGTTCTTGTGAAAGTACTTCTCATATGATTTAGGTTGATGAACTCTCATCTATGACATATCAGCTAAGCATATGAGGGGTTAACTCTCTTAAGACTATATATTATAAAGTAATGATAATAATGTCTTTTCAATAAAGGAAACTTACTTAGCACCAAGTGAACTTAGATGAGGGGTGCCCCTTCCCAATGTGGGAAGGCTTTTTTACCACAATCCTCAAGAGGTGGATAACTACAATGCCCCATTTGGTATAAAGAGGGTTTCCACATATACCTCCAAGTTCCATAAACTATGCTTGGCACATACGATCTAGCAAGTGATATCACCTAATATGCTAACACGATGTTAATATCAACCTTGGCTAGGTAGAGCAACTTCCCTTGGTTTAAGGCTCTACGACACAAAATTCCATGTTTAGCACCCATGGTATTAGTGTTTGTTAAGGATATAGTTTCCTAAAGTAAAATGGACAGTGGAAGTAAAGCAAGGACTCTAACTAGGATAACCTAATCATAGTTGTTTTGTGGAGGTGGGGGCATGGGACTTCACCTATGCATTACACAAATAGCTCTTGACGGAAGTTCTAGGAAGGTTTCCTTATGCATGTGATTATGTTTATGTTCCTTATGTATGACATTGTAGTGCAGTCTACTTGTTGTGATGATATGCATGGTATGAGTCCTAATGGGTCTATATGATCTGGTCTCTCCTTATGTGCATAATGTGGGTCTTATTGACTATATGATAAAATTCTTACTTGGCATGTATGAAGTGTATCTACTTGTCTTTTTGATGTATTAAATACATGTTAAGTCTTGTGGTCTCATTATAGTTTTACTTAGTATGTGTGAGGTTATAGGTTTTTACATGTACATGGCACTAGTACACATAGATTGGGATTGTGAGTAAGATCTTGTAATGGTCTATGGTAAGTGAAGTTAACATATGTGCAAATTGATTGTGGTTCACTGTAAGTGTATTGGGTGTTGGTTCTTAAATGTTTCTTATGGTATGTTATTTTCCTATGAATGTAAATGTTGAGTTAGAAAGGTTATATGTATGAGTACCTTGTGGCTTTGAGGTGATGCACTGCACCAAGTACAACTAGAGCTTACTTGGGAACTTAAGAAGATAAGGAAAAAAGAGGTCACTATAAGGGAAAGTTACTTGCTTGAAAAGGATGGGTACTTACCTTAAAGTGGCTCCGAATGTGTCTTAAATGTAATGTATTGTTTTATGTGATATTGTGACTATTGTATATGCCTAAATGAAGTATGTCAATTCTATGATGCTTATTGTGTCAAGTTTTATGATGTTTTTACAAAAAGGCATAACGAATAATTTCAAAGCAAAATGTCCTCTTTAAATGCATGTTTTTGGGGTTATACATTATTGTTATTGTTCTTAGTTTGTGTTTGGATACTGAGTTTTGCAACGTAGCAACAATTCAATTTCCTGATTTGGTTTTCAAGTGTTATCTTGTTATTTCAAGTGGGTTTTTCTTGATTTTGTTCAAATTGTCAAAGTAAGTTCATGTTTTATTATTTAACAACTATGAATTTAAGTGCTTATATGAATGGGTAACTAAATCTAGAACTAGGATTGTGGGAACTATGGGTGATTATCAAAGTAAACTAACATTAATAACAATTCTCAAATAAGTTATTGCATCTATTGATAATTCTTTTATTTCGAAGTCTTTTTAATGAGTGCACGCGTTAGAACTAGTCTTGTTGCTACTTGCCAGACCAAGGAGGTAGTAATAAGAAAAGAAAAGAATTATCAACATAGATTTAGAGGGATAATATCTAATAGCCTAGTCTCCATTGGTGCAAAGCAATAACTAAGACATACATCAAATATAATGTTTAATATGAAGTAAAGGTAAGGTCTAGTAACTTATACACACGTAGTCAGACCAAGGTACGGGCTAAAATTCTCTAAATTATGGACCAAGGATTTAGACATACCTAACTTATCACTTTGCATTCAAAACACTATGGAATAATTGTTATAGCTAGGAATACAACATTATGAACCTATGGTGAACACATACACTCTAGTTTCTCTCACAACACGATAAAAACTAAATCTTTACTCATGTTACTTGTTTTACTTAGAGATACTAAAGAAGTTTCTTTCACAACCCCAGCTTTAATTACTTGTTTTTGGAATGAACTTGACTAAATAGAAGTAATTGTACATTGATGTTAAGTCTAAGCCATTTTCCTCGTGGGATCAACCCCAACCTAATAGTTGGGTTCTTTACTTGATACCGCCACTTATACTTCTATACGGAGGTGTAATTTGAGCGTATCAAATTTAAGGTCCTCTGCCGGGATATTTGGCTTTTAGATTAACTTTAATAACATTATTGAAGTTTAGTCAATGATTTCATGATTGTACTTTTCTCTTGTTTTTGTGTCTTTCAGGTCTAGCTCTAGTGTATTCAAAGTACAAGGAGACGAGGAGAACCGCTCATTCCATTCAATCCTGAACTTAACCGTATATTGCGAAGAATGGAAAATTAGAAAAAGCTAGTCCATCTAGGTGATGGGATAATTTGTTTTCCTCCACCACCAGTTGAGGCTCACAATAAGTAGTTGTGGAAAATCAAGTTGATGATTCTTTAATGATGCAGCCTCCCATACCACGCCCTAAAGAGTACTACAAGGGCAATATCAACATCACTTATTCTGATGGGTATTTGTTCCTACCCCGTTCGCCCCATGGGCACACGTTCGTGGTAACTACTAGTTTGATGCAGATGCTCATCGTAAGGGTTTGTTTGCAGGGATATATCAGAGGATTCCCATTCTCACATAGCCAAACTCAGGTGTGTGTGGTAGAGTTGTTTGGGGAGACCTGACCTAGTTATGAACGTGATCGGGCTGAGAGTATTCCCCCTATAATTGGTTGTAGATGCTGTGATATGGTTTACTGAGTTACCCTACAATTCCATTTATACTTGGGATCTCTTGAGAGATCTGTTCTTAGCTTAGTATTACCCGGTGTCCAAGAATCTCAACCACAAGGATAGAGTGAACAACTTTTTATTACTACCAGGGGAGTCGGTAAGTAGCTCTTGGGACATATCTACTGCATATGTGAGAGGCGTTCCAAACAACTACATTGATGATTAATCGTTGAAAAAGTGTTATATCAGGGTCAAGATGATAACAATTAAACAATACTCGATACTATCGCGAGAGGTTCGTATGGTGAGTGCACATATGCTGAGAACACAGAGAATTTGGAGAAAATGTCTCTCAATAATAACACTTGGAGAACTAGGAAGTCAGACACTAGGAGAAACACCTTCATAGTGCAAGCTACACACAATCCGGCTAAAGATGAGATTCATGAGGAAATGGCTGAAATGAGAACTGAGATTGAGTTGGCATTGAAATTAGATGTGCAGAAAAGGTAAATGCAATGAATTACTTGACTAAACCACCACCGCTAGTGGATGAGTACTATTATGAAAAGGATACTTGTGTAGTGAATGATTAGACGGGGGGGGGGGGGGTTATGACCAAACACCCTAGGCTCCAATCAGGAGAATCGGCGTCAAAGTTAAGGAAATGAAGGTCGAAATTATTGTAAATACAATAGAGAGGGCCAGTATGTTTGATATGGGAACTACAACCATGACAACAACATTAATTGGGGTAACTATGATAACAAAAATGACAAGAGTGGGCGCTATGTTCAACCTCAAAATGGGAAGTTGCTCCTACGGATAGTTAAGGTAGTATGGCACGATTTGAGGATATGTTGCCAAAGATGATAATGAGGTTTGATATTAGTCATGAGTACGCCAAGGAATTGAGAGGTAATTTAGAGAACATTGGGGAAAATGTGGATGTACATGAGGTCTTGATTAAGCATCTTGAGTTACAAATGGACCAACTATCCACTACTGTGAATTAACACCAACCGGGCACTCTTCCTAGCAATACCATAAAAAATCTTAATAATGATGTACATTGCATGGCGGTCATTAATCGAGAAGGTAAGCAAACTATTGATCCACCTATGTTGTATGTGGTAGAATATGAGATGAGAAAAGACGAAGAGGTGGTGGAAACTAGTGTAGAATTGGTGGAAAAAATGATGAAAAAAGAAGAGGTACCTGAAAAAGTGGTCCCCATTCCAGATCGCTAACAGCATTCCCTCAAAGATTAGTGAAGAAGATTGAGGATGGTTAATATCGGGGTTTTTTTACTATGTTGAAACAATTTCTTATTAATATCCCTTTGATAGAAGCTTTGAAACAAATGCCCGATTATGCTAAATTTATGAAGGATATGGTTACAAAGAAGAGATCGGTAAGTTATGAGCATGATGACCGAATGCACCATTGTAGTGCTATTTCTAACAAGTCAATTGTGTAGAAAAAAGAAGACCTAGGCGCTATTGCATGTACCATTGGATTATTACACTTTGCTAAAGCACTATGTAATCTAGGTGTAAGCATAAACCGCATGTCTCTTTCCATTTATAAGAAATTGGGTTTGGGTGACTCAAAGCCCACTGAAATGCGGTTATTGATGGTCGATTTAATAGTGAAGACGCCCATTGGGATACTTAATGATGTGCTCGTGAAAGTGGAGTCATTTATATTTCTGGCCGATTTTGTGATTCTTTATTGTGAGGTGGACATTAAGGTTCCTATTATTCTTGGGAGGTCGTTCCTTGCCACTGGTCGTGCTTTGAATGATATGGAGAAAGGTCATATAATGTTTAGGTTGAACAATGAACAAGCAACGTTCAACATTTGTTGGTCCTTGAAGCAGACTGGCAATCTCCAAACGATATCTGATATATTTTACTGGGTGAAGCTCATTGGGGTACTTCATGATGTGCTCGTGAAAGTGAAGTCGTTTATATTTTCTGCCGATTTTGTGATTCATGATTGTGAGGTGGACTTTAAGGCTCATATTATTCTTGGGAGGCCATTCCTTGCCACTATTCGTGTCTTGGTTGATAGCGAGAAAGGACAGATGAAGTTTAGGTTTAACAATGAAGAAGCAACGTTCAATAATTGTAGGTCCATGTAGTAATGTGGTGAGATCCAAATGGTATCTGCTATATCCTATTGGGTTTACAGTATGCCTTAGGTAAAAATCTAATAAATTCGAGGTATCAAGGCCCTAAAGGCAGTGATCATGAATTTCGAAAGTGACGATATTGAAGACAATGGTTCTTTGTTTGCGGCACTTTAAGAAAATAAATATAGGTCCATACCAAAGAAATATAAGTTAGATATTAAGCATCGCGAGTCTTCACCCACGAGACCATCTATTGAGGAGGCTCCACAATTAGTGCTTAAGACTCTACCATCTCATCTGAGGTATGTTTTCTTTGTTAGAGATGACACTTTGCCGGTAATAATGCTGTGAATTTGAATGTGCAACAGGTGGAGTCTCTGATGGATGTTTTAAAGAGGTTTCAAAGGTGCTATTGGTTATACTATTGCAGATATTATAAGGATCCCCATGGTATTTGTTCACACATAATCCAGCTCATGCCCGAGTACAAGCCAAATATTGAGCATCAGAGACGGTTGAATCCACCTATGAAAGTAGTAGTGAAGAAGGAGATCATAAAGTGGTTGGATATCGAAGTCATATATCCTATTGTAGAAAGTATTAGGGTATGTCCTGTGTTAGTTAGTGCCTAAGAAGATGAGAGTGACAGTGTTGCTAATGAGAGAAATGAGCTTGTTCAAATGAGGCTAGTGACAGGATGAAGAGTTTGTATGGATTACCGGATGTTGAATGCATGGACTAAGAAGGATCATTTCCCATGCCCTTTATGGATCAGATGTTAGATAAACTTGCAGGAAAAGGATGGTAATGTTTTCTAAATGGGTATTTGGGTTACAATCAAGTTTCTTGTGCCCCTATGGATCAAGAGAAAACCACTTTTACTTTTTCTTATAGGACGTTCACAGTCAAGACGATGACTTTTAGGTTATGTAATATATCAACCACCTTTCAGATGTAACACCTTGAAAATCCAAGACTCATGGTAAAGCCTAACATAGATGTCATAAAGTCTAAACATTGTTTCTAACTACATTCTTAATGAATATAGGTCATGTAGAAGGTTTAAGAACCAAGGCATCCGGGAAGTTGGTTCAAAGAGATGTTAGTGTGCCTTAGACTTTTTACCAAATTTTAGGAGTCGAAAAGGTACGTAAATGGGTGTAAATGTAGATAATCGGTGTTTGAGTTTTTTCATGATTGAAAAATCTGGGTACGACTCACCAAGGACAAACCAATGTCCCTTGAGAAGGACCCTGCAGTTTGATGCAGCACTGCCTAGCAGTGTGCATCGATGGGGTAGACGACGTTCCATAAGTGGATCGACGGGGCGTCGAGGCCACCTTCACCCTATACTTAGAAAAATTCGTGAAGGCCCTTGTTTACCTAGCAGCTGTTACATGCGACTAAAGGGGTTGACGAGGCGTCATTGGCTCGGCGAGGCATCGAGGATACCGTCATCCCATACTTAGAAAATTGGAGTAAGCCATCGCCAGCAATGTATCTGAAAGGGACGACAGAGTACAAAGTGGATGGGGGGGGTCGTTCGTCGACTCACCGACAGACTGTCAATCAGGGTCTCATCGATGAGTTTGAATTTCACTAATGATTTTTAAATGATTTCATTTGATTATTTTAGTGGTTTAGGTGTTAGTTAGGTATTAAAGGGTGAATAATTAAGTTAATTAAGCCCCTCTATGAATACCCTTAACCCTTATTACCTAAAGAAAACTCTCAAAATAAACTCTGTTCCTTCTCTCTTATTTCTCTCTCTACATAAACTCACCATTGAATGTTAGCATGAACTAGGGTTTGGGGGCTGGAAAAATTTAGATTCTTCATGAAATTTTTAAAAAACATTAAGGTATGGGTTCTATTAACCTTTGAGATCCTTTCGTCAAAGGGTTTCTTCAAAAAAGATTTCAAAAAGTTGAGTTTTCTTATGGGTTTCATTCAATTATGAAATTGAAGTTATGGATTTACTTATTAATGAATTTTTGGGGTTATACTGAGTAGATTTACATGTAATTCGACTTGTTTATGATAATTGTTGATGGTTTGGTCTAATTAA
The DNA here is from genome assembly GCA_027705065.1 of Solanum peruvianum. NCBI lineage: Eukaryota > Viridiplantae > Streptophyta > Magnoliopsida > Solanales > Solanaceae > Solanum > Solanum peruvianum. The sequence goes on from JAKWJD010001761.1 coordinate 40,643,350, forward strand.
AGAACATGATCCTCTATCCCTAACCCTAGGTGGTGATCTTGACCTATGTTGTATGTTGATCATTCAATTGAGTTGGTTGTTGATTCAATTACTATACTACGGTGCTATTATGGTTAAATTTTTAAGATGAATTATAGGACTATCATGCTAGTTCTTGATATGAAACATAGATTATGAATTATAATGTCAAATTTGTCTATGTACCTTCTCTCAAGTTGTGATATAAAGATGAATTATGTTATAGAGATGAAATTGGCCTTGTTATTCTTTAGGATATCATTGTGTTGTGATATTACGCCCCAAGTTGGGTTGAGGTATGCGTTGATGGTATTAACTTGATGATCGACTATGAGGAAGACTTGGTAAGTCTTAGAATTTCTATCTTTAGTTTTGGTTGTGATTAATTGTTGTTAAGCCATGATATTACATTGGAGTATGCCTTATATTAGGATTATAGGATGGTATGATGTTTAATTGAAATTTATTGACTATTTTGTGAGGTATATTAAGCTGTATGTTCTATAAGGATAGTGGAAACTATCAATGTGCCAAGATATGTTATGAAATGCTAAAGTGTTAACCTCAATTATATGAAGTGTGATGAAAGGACTTATAGTCATACAATTCTTATTGAGTTATTGATGATGAGGATTATACAAGGGTTAGACCCTATGACCTAATTTAAGTTATGAGTGATAATGAAAGACATTTCAAAAAGTTTATCTAGCTTAGCACAAAGTGAACTAGATAGAGAAGTGTCCCTTCCCACATAGGGAAGGTAGGAGAGCTACATTACTCTTTATATTGGAGATCATAATGCATGGCGCATAAAGAGGGTCCCAACTAAATCTCCTATTTCTTGAACTATGTTGCCCCCATAGGAATACTAGCTTGTGGATCCACGTAGTTGCTATATTTTATGTGTTATTACTACCTTGGCAAGTAGTCCGCCTTGTTTCGATGTAGGGTTTTATGACAACGGATTTCACACTTGGTCATGTGGTCTATGTAGGTTAGGGAAATATGTTCCTAATAGGTAAAACGAATTACTTGGATAACCTATGGGGTCTAGCTTAGTTTAGGTAGGGGTATATAACTCTACCTAGACATTTCACAGGCTAGTCTAGAGAGGATTCATAGGAGGAGGTTCTCATATGCTTATTTAAGATAATATATGATGTATATATATGATGAACGTATCATATTATTGATATTATATGTTTATTAGTTCATTTATGAATGTATTAGATTATAATGATAATATTAGATGAAATGTAAGCCTAAATGCCATGATATGTAAAATTGGACATTGGTCATGTTTTCTTGTTGAGGATACTTGATTGAGTAAGGTTATGGGTCTTTGCTTGGTCATTGCACTTGTTGACTTAATAAGGACTTGTGAGTCGTTTTCTTGCTTATTATGATACGTTTAACTCTTATTCATTCTTGTGATATTATCCCTTGATGTTAGGGTTGTAGTAAATCATGATTCCAAGTTTGTTGGGATAAGTATTACTTGTTAAGATAGTAAGCATGTTTTGTTGATTAATATTACTTACTTGACATTGCATTAACCCCCTACAAAGGGGTAGAATTACATGTTTTGATAAAAGTATCCCCTAAAAAGGGGTAGAATAACATGTTTTGATAAAATGTCCCTTGTGTATGTGCATAAGATCTCATACTTAGTACATGTGGAGTACTAACCCCGTTTTCTTACCGTGTCCCAAAAATATTAGGTTCCATTTGTTGAAGAGTTTGGAAGGGAATATTGTTGAAGGCCTGGATTCTTCCTTTCATCCAATTTAGGTATGTCCTCAATTTTCGAGGGCAAAGCCATATTCTAGCTTTAACTTTGTTATGAGCTTATTAACTCTATCATTTCTTTCCTTGTTATTTGAATGTTGTACTTTCATATGACATATACATGGTCTTATTGAATTTATGTAAGGGTTATGTCCATATTGTGACATCTGCTTAAATGGTATGAGATGAGACAATTGTTGAGACTATATATATATATATATATATATATATATATAGATTATACATACATATATGTGGAATAAAAGTAGAAAGCTATGTAACCTTCCTATATGAAGGGTGTATGTATACTCGATATGACTATATATTAAGTGTATGTAGAGGTCTATGTAACCTCCAAGTAGAGAAAATGAAATTTTTAAATTTTTCAGCATTTTTCAACCTGTGAATGTAATGACAGGAACTAAGAGGCTAGTCTTAGTCCTTAAAAAGGACGACAACTCCGGATACGTCTAGAGGGTAAACTCGGATGTGACAAACTTGGTATCAGAGCATGAGGTTGAATGCCTTTGAGTTATATCTCTCTTTTTACCACGTCTATGTAGGTTTGTATTCATAATTGTGAAGTGCACCACACTTGTGAGTAGTAACCGATATGATACTTAGGAATCACTCCCATTCTTGAAAATCTTATATTGTGCCAAAAGAGTATACTAATGGTGTGATTTTTCATCTAATCATGTTGTTGTGATTATAGGAAGCATGAACACCCGAAATAATGCATCCAAAGACTTGATAAGGAAGTTTTGAATGCTGGAAATCCTCCCCATGATGAGCAAGTTCCTCCACTTGAAGAAAATGATATTGTTGATCAAGCCCCGACTAACCCTCCACCTATGACGGAGCATAGATGAGGGATATTCTTACTCATATGGTCCAATCTATGACTTCCTAAGCACAAGACACAGCGGTTCAAGCCCAAGCTTTGACGTCTCAAGCCAACCGGGATGTTGCTCCTCTTCCTCATTAACAAGTCACTAGTATGGCTTCCCGTCTAAGAGACTTCACTCGGATGAACCCTCCTACTTTCTATGGGTAATATATTGATGAAGACCACCAAGAATTCCTTGATGAGTTCTACAAAGTGCTATATGCTATGAGGGTGACTTCAAGTCATAAGGCCGAGTTGGCCTCATATCAACTCAAGGATGTGGCTCAAACTTGGTATATGCAATGAAGGGACAACATGTCGTTGAGGGGTGGTCCGTTGACTTGGGAGATCTTTAAGGTGACTTTTCTAGATCGATTATTCCCTATAGGGATGATGAAGGAGAAGGTTATGGGTTCATAAATTTTCGCCAAGGAAGGAAGAGTTTTCATGATTACACTTTGGAATTTATTAAGTTGTCCAAATATTCTCCTTCTTTAGCCTCTGATCCTAGAGAGCAAATGAGTCTTATGACGGGGGTGTTGGAGGACTTACAAGAGTAGTGCCAAACGGCCATGCTACATGACAACATGAACATTTCTCGTCTTATGGTCTATGCATGAAGGGTTGAGGAGGAAAGATATAAGAGAAAAAGTAGTTGCTAAGAGGGCTAGGTCATTTGATGGAGGATCCTCAAAGAATAGGCTTGAGATACAAGATAAGCCAAAATTTAAGAAGCGGGGTTCGAATAAAGTCCCTATGGAATTCCCAAGAGCTAGTGGCTACAGGGTGTTTAACCCTAAATTTAAGAAGGGAAAAAGTTCTAATTCACCAAAGGAGAAGCCAATTTGTGGAAAGTGTGGTAAAAAGCACTATAGTGAGTGCCTTAAGGGGATGGATAAATGATTTAATTGTGGAAAGAGTGGTCACAAAATAAGAGATTGTCGAAACTTGAAGAGTCATGAAAAGGGTAGTGGCCAAGTTCAAGCAAATGGATATAGTGACCCTTCAAAGAAAAATCGCCTTTATGCTCTCCGCTCTAGGAGTGAGAAAGAGACCTCACTCGATGTGGTGCCGGTATTTAAAAAATATTTACTCTTGATGTGTATGCTTTACTTGATCCGGGTGCTACTTTGTCTTTTGTTACACCACAAGTAGCTAAAAATCTTGATATTTTGCATGAGCCTTTTTCAAGTGTGTACTCCGGTGGGAGAGTTGGTTGTTGCAAAAAGAGTCTATCGAAATTATCCTGTTTCATTGCCCAATAGAGTTTCTTATGTTTATCTAGTAGAACTCGATATGCTTGATTTTTATATTATATTTGGTATGGGTTGGTTGCATGCATGTTTTGCATCCATTGATTGTAGGACAAGAGTGGTGAGGTTTAACTTCCCAAATGAACTCGTTGTGGAATGGAAGGGGGGGATATTCTGTTCCTAATGGTCACATCATATCTTCTCTAAAAGCATGTAAAATGATATCAAAGGGTTGTCACTATCACATAGTAAGAGTCAAAGATTTGGATTCACAAATTTCTCCTATAGAGTCGGTCCTTATAGTGAATAAATTTTGGAGGTTATTCCGAATGACCTTCTCGGTATTCCTCCCGAACAAAATTGATTTTGGTATCGATTTGCTAGCGAAAAAAATCCCATTTCAATCCCTCCATATAGGATGACTCCATCCGAATTGAAAGATTTGAAGGTTAAATCAACGATTTGCTTGAAAAAAGCTTTATAAGGCTTAGTATATCTCTATGGGGTTCTCCAACGCAATTTGTCCAAAAGAAGGATGGGTCTTTTAGAATGTGTATTGACTACCGCTAACTCAACAAGGTCACCATAAAGAATAAATACCCTCTCCCTTGGATTGATGACTTATTTAACCAAATCCAAGGGGCGAGTTACTTTACAAAGATAGACTTGAGGTCGTGGTATCATCAACTCAGGGTGAGAGGGGAGGATGTACCAAAGACGACCTTTCAAACTAGGTATGGGCATTATTAGTTCTTAGTCATGTATTTGGGTCTCACTAATGCTCCGGTGGCATTTATGGACATGATGAATAGAGTATATCAAAACTACCTAGATTCGTTTCTCATTGTCTTCATTGACGATATCTTGGTATACTCGAATAATGAGGAACATCAAATGGGTCATTTGAGGGTAGTGTTGCAAACCCTTAAAGAACATCAATTGTATGACAAATATAGTATGTGTGAGTTTTTGTTGAGATTGATTATTTTTCTTAGGCAGCTCATTTGTAGTGAGGTAGTTGAAGTAGACCCAAAGAAAATGGAACCGTAAAAAATAGGCCTAGACCATTGACTCCAACTGACATCATGAGTTTCTTGGGCTTATGGAGTTACTATCGGAGGTTCGAGCATGGTTTTGCGTCCATTACGTCTCCTTTGACTACTTTCACCCAAAAAAGTAAAAAGCTTGAGTGGTCGGATGCATGTGAGAAGAGCTTCCAATTTTTGAAAGATAAGCTTATTTCTGCTCCAGTGTTGACCTTACAGTGGGTACAATGGGTTTTGTGGTGTATTGTAACGCATCTCGAGTGGGTTCGGGGTGTCTGCTTATGCAAAACGGGAAGGTGATAGCCTATGTCACCAGGAAACTAAAGGTACATGAAAGGAATTACCCCACTCATAACCTTGAATTAGCAGCCGTTGTGTTTGCGTTGAAAATTTGGAGGCATTATTTGTATGGGGTTCATATGGATGTTTTGACCGATCATAGGTGTTTCCAATATGTGTTTACCAAAAAGGAGCTAAATCTTCTACAAAGAAGGTGGATTGAGTTGTTGAAAGATTATGATATGAGTGTCCCTTTTCACCCTTGCAAGGCTAATGTAGTTGTGGATGCCCTAAGTCGGATGACTATGGGTAGTATATCCCATCTTGATGAAGCCAAAATGGACCTAGCAAGGGAAGTGCATAGGTTGACTAGGTAGGGGGTGATGTTAGAGCTTGCTTCGGATAGGGGTGTCATAGTTCATCGTAACTCTGAGTCATCTTTAGTTGTTACGGTGAAGTCAAAACAAAACCTTGATTTAGCCTTGATAGAGTTGAAAGAATCAGTTCTTGGCAATTTGAACGAATCATTCTCCCTAGGGGAAGACGGTCTGTCAAAGTACCAAGGGAGATTATGTGTTCCCCATGTAGATGTGTTCTGATCTTAGAAGAAGCACATGGGTCCCGCTACTCAATTCATCCGGGGTCGACAAAAATGTACCATGACCTTAAGGAAATATATTGGTGGGAAGATCTAAAAGTGACATAGTAAAATTTCTCAATAAGTGTCCAAATTCCAACTTGAAAGTGTAAAGACATCAATATGGACTTTCTAGTAGGTTTCTCCCGGATCCAAAATTCCTATGATTCTTTATGGGTGGTTGTGGATCGATCGACTAAATCCGCTCGCTTTATCCCCGTCAATTGTTCATATTCGGTGGAGTATTATGCAAGAATCTTCCTAGTTGAGATTCTCTGTTGCCATGGCATTCCATTATCCATCATATCTGATTGGGGCGCACAATTAACATCGAGATTTTGGAGGTCGTTCCAAAAAGGGTTAGGTACTACAGTGAAGTTGATCACCGCTTTTCATCCCCAAATGGATGGTAAAGGGGATAGTACGGCACAAAACCTTGAGCATATGCTTAGATCATGCATTATTTATTTTAAAGGGAGTTAGGATAGGCATTAACCTTTGGTGGTGTTTTTCCTACAACAACAATTTTCATTCATCCATTTCCATGGCTCCCTCTGAAGACATGTATGGTCTGAGGTGTAGGTCTCCTATTGGATGGTTTGAAGTGGGTGAGACATCACTTCTTAGTCCCGAATTGATTTATAGGACTTTGGAATGGGTTCATATCATAAAGAATCGGTTGTAAATGGCCTATAGTTTGCAAAAGTCTTATGCCGATAATAGGAGAAGGGATTTGGCTTTTGAAGAAGGTGATAAGGTGTATTTAGAAATTTCACCAATGAAAGGGGTCGTTAGGTTTGGCAAGAAAGGGAATTTGAGTCCTCGTTATTTGGGTCCTTATGAAATCTTCCAAAGGTTGGTAAGTTGCCTATGAATTGAAACTTCCTAGTTAATTGGCATTGGTTCATCATGTTTTCCATGTTTCTATGTTGAAGAAGTGTATTGGTGACCCCGAGTTCATTCTTCCTATTGAAGGTCTTGGTGTCAAGGATAACCCCTCTAATAAGGAAGTCCCGGATAAAATATTGATAGGAATGTCAAGAAGTTGAGGAATAAAGAGGTGGTAGTATAAAAGTACTATGGAAAAAAACATTTAGTAGAGGGTTTTACATGGGATGCCGAGACCGATATGAAGTCCCGTTATCCTCATCTTTTTGAGAATTAAGGTTAGCCAATCTTTTTAATTATATAACTATGACAAAGATTTGTGTCTCTTGATTTTTTGGTAAAGTGTTGCAATAATGGAATTTTTGAAAAATAAACCTCAAAGTAAGTTTTATAGTGAAGTCACTGTAGTATTGCTATTAAAAACATGAAATTTCGTTTTTTGCTTGCTTTGAGTTATGTTGTGCATTTAGATATGGCGAATTTTAATGAAATGATAGGTAGCATGTTTTTAAGTTAAACTTTGTGCTAATTGACTCTTGTGATGTATCTTTAGCTTATAAATGTTGTGAGAAGGAAATGCTTCATGATGAAGTGTTTTGAGCCTTAGGTGTGGTAATATGAGTTTTTTTGATATTTTTCTTGTTGAAGTGACATGATTTATGTTTTATGATATTGTTGATTGGTGGGGCTGCTAGTCTTGGGTCTATTCCTTCATTTGAAAGAACTTTAGTGTCATTCGGGGACGAATGTTCCTAAAAGGGGGGGGGGGAATGTAACACCTTGAAAATCCAACACCTATAGTAAAGCGTAACATAGGTGTCATAAAGTCTAAACAGTGTTTCTAAGTCCATTTTTAATGAATATAGATCATTTAGTAGATTTAAGAGCCAAAACATCCAAAAACGTCCGGGACGTTGGTCCAAAGACATGTTAGTGTGCCTTAGCCGTTTTACCAAATTTTAGGACTCAGAAAGGTACGAAATTTGGTGGAAAGGTAGCTAATGGGTTTTTGAGTTGTTTCATCATTGAAATGTCTGGGTACGACTTCCCAAGGACCAACCAAGGTCCTTTGAGGAGGACCCTGCAGTTTAATGCAGCACTGCCTACAAGTGTGAATCTACGGGGCAAACGATAGTCCGTAAGTGTCTTGACGGGGAATCGAGGCCACCATTGTCCCTGTAATGACCTGTTTAGTCGTTTTGAGCAGCAGATTTTATTTCTGGAAAATTGGCTGAGACGACGGACCCCACGACGGACCGTCATGGGCACGACGGACCGTCGCAGGATCTCGTTTCAAAACACTTAGAAATTCTGAAATTGGGTACTGAAATCGACTCTCTGAACTTCGTGACGACTTGGCAGGATGGACCGTCGTGGGCACGACGGACGTCACAGACCCTTCAAGGAAATTGGGTCTCTGAACTTCGTGACGAACGACAGGACGGACCGTCACAGACTCTTTAGTGGAAATATAGTCCTCTGAACTTTGCGACGACCTGCAGGACGGACCGCCCGCGGCACGACGGCCGTCACAGACTGCGTAATCCCTGTCTGGTACGGATTTCTTTATACGTTTTAAGGGACGTTTTGGACTATTCCTACTTTAATTATAAAGTTAGAGGTTGAGGTTAATAAGTCTAATTACTTGGGGGTAAAAGAGGTAACCTAAAGTTAATTAGTGGGTTATTATTGCCATCTTTTATTCTTCATTACATGCTAATTAGGTTAAAAGAAAGAGGTTTGACTAAAGAAAATAGAAGAACAAAAATAGAGAGAGAGGATTGAACGATTGAGAGAGGAGAAACAAGAAGAAACACAAAGCTTGGAATTTGCTTGCTTGATCACGAATCTTCGGTGGAGGTAGGTTATGGTTATTTCATACTAATCGTAGTAAACTCTTAATAGCGAATGATATGTATTGATAGTATTGTAAACCCTTCTATGTGCTTAATTGTATGCTTGCATGAATGTGAATATATAATTGTGATTATATAAGCATGATGAAGTTATTGAATCCCAAATCTTGCAAAACCTAATCTCTTTATTAATGAAAATGCCTTGGTATAAGAGATTGATGATGTCTTAGTATAAGAGAAGGCTTGATGAACTAAAGTAATGAGAATGATGATGCCTTGGTATAAGAGAAGGCTTGATGAATTGATAGAATGAGATTAGGGGATCGGAGTGTCACGTTCCGACACATAGAATTAAGGGATCGGGTGTCACGAACCGACACGTAATATTAGGGGGACTGGGTGTCACAAACCGACACATATAATTAGGGGATCGGGTGTCACGAACCGACATGTAGATTTAGGGGATCGGGTGTCACGAACCGACACGTAGATTTTGGGGATCGGGTGTCACAAACCGACACGTAGATTTAGGGGATCAGGTGTCACAAACCGACACGTAGATTTAGGGGATCGGAGTGTCACGTTCCGACACATAGTAGTAGGGGATCAGAGTGTCACGTACCGACACAAGAGGAAATGAGATTAATGAGGGAGCGGAGTGTCACGTACCGACACAAGAGGAATATGGATAATGAATATTGAAAGATGCTAATATACTCAATCTAATGAATCTAAATTCCCAAAAGAGTATGGTATTGAGGCTTAAGTCCTCATGTGTGAACTTGACGACATTTGTTAATGATATAGTACTTGTTGTTGCTACATGTTGAGTATCATAGTTGATTTTATGATATTACTTGATATATATTGTCTTCTATTTTGAGTTGGCCGATGATATCTACTCAGTACCCGTGTTTTGTACTGACCCCTACTTTTATGTTTTCTTCTTTGTATTTGTGGAGTGCAGCAAACATGCCGTCGTCTTCAACTCAACTGTAATTCTAGCCAGTCTTCACTACATCGGAAATTCAGGGTGAGCTAATGCTTCTAGCTTGGACTGGATCTTCTTCTTCAAGTCTTGATGCCTTGAACTTTCGACATGGACTAGGTTTCATTTGTGGATGCCCTAAGTCGGATGACTATGGGTAGTATATCCCATCTTGATGAAGCCAAAATGGACCTAGCAAGGGAAGTGCATAGGTTGACTAGGTAGGGGGTGATGTTAGAGCGTGCTTCGGATAGGGGTGTCATAGTTCATCGTAACTCTGAGTCATCTTTAGTTGTTACGGTGAAGTCAAAACAAAACCTTGATTTAGCCTTGATAGAGTTGAAAGAATCAGTTCTTGGCAATTTGAACGAATCATTCTCCCTAGGGGAAGACGGTCTGTCAAAGTACCAAGGGAGATTATGTGTTCCCCATGTAGATGTGTTCCGATCTTAGAAGAAGCGCATGGGTCCCGCTACTCAATTCATCCGGGGTCGACAAAAATGTACCATGACCTTAAGGAAATATATTGGTGGGAAGATCTAAAAGTGACATAGTAAAATTTCTCAATAAGTGTCCAAATTCCAACTTGAAAGTGTAAAGACATCAATATGGACTTTCTAGTAGGTTTCTCCCGGATCCAAAATTCCTATGATTCTTTATGGGTGGTTGTGGATCGATCGACTAAATCCGCTCGCTTTATCCCCGTCAATTGTTCATATTCGGTGGAGTATTATGCAAGAATCTTCCTAGTTGAGATTCTCTGTTGCCATGGCATTCCATTATCCATCATATCTGATTGGGGCGCACAATTAACATCGAGATTTTGGAGGTCGTTCCAAAAAGGGTTAGGTACTACAGTGAAGTTGATCACCGCTTTTCATCCCCAAACGGATGGTAAAGGGGATAGTACGGCACAAAACCTTGAGCATATGCTTAGATCATGCATTATTTATTTTAAAGGGAGTTAGGATAGGCATTAACCTTTGGTGGTGTTTTTCCTACAACAACAATTTTCATTCATCCATTTCCATGGCTCCCTCTGAAGACATGTATGGTCTGAGGTGTAGGTCTCCTATTGGATGGTTTGAAGTGGGTGAGACATCACTTCTTAGTCCCGAATTGATTTATAGGACTTTGGAATGGGTTCATATCATAAAGAATCGGTTGTAAATGGCCTATAGTTTGCAAAAGTCTTATGCCGATAATAGGAGAAGGGATTTGGCTTTTGAAGAAGGTGATAAGGTGTATTTAGAAATTTCACCAATGAAAGGGGTCGTTAGGTTTGGCAAGAAAGGGAATTTGAGTCCTCGTTATTTGGGTCCTTATGAAATCTTCCAAAGGGTTGGTAAGGTTGCCTATGAATTGAAACTTCCTAGTTAATTGGCATTGGTTCATCATGTTTTCCATGTTTCTATGTTGAAGAAGTGTATTGGTGACCCCGAGTTCATTCTTCCTATTGAAGGTCTTGGTGTCAAGGATAACCCCTCTAATAAGGAAGTCCCGGATAAAATTATTGATAGGAATGTCAAGAAGTTGAGGAATAAAGAGGTGGTATGTATAAAAGTACTATGGAAAAAAAACAATTTAGTAGAGGGTTTTACATGGGAGGCCGAGACCGATATGAAGTCCCGTTATCCTCATCTTTTTGAGAATTAAGGTTAGCCAATCTTTTTAATTATATAACTATGACAAAGATTTGTGTCTCTTGATTTTTTGGTAAAGTGTTGCAATAATGGAATTTTTGAAAATAAACCTCAAGTAAGTTTTATAGTGAAGTCACTGTAGTATTGCTATTAAAAACATGAAATTTCGTTTTTTGCTTGCTTTGAGTTATGTTGTGCATTTAGATATGGCGAATTTTAATGAAATGATAGGTAGCATGTTTTTAAGTTAAACTTTGTGCTAATTGACTCTTGTGATGTATCTTTAGCTTATAAATGTTGTGAGAAGGAAATGCTTCATGATGAAGTGTTTTGAGCCTTAGGTGTGGTAATATGAGTTTTGATATTTTTCTTGTTGAAGTGACATGATTTATGTTTTATGATATTGTTGATTGGTGGGGCTGCTAGTCTTGGGTCTATTCCTTCATTTGAAAGAACTTTAGTGTCATTCGGGGACGAATGTTCCTAAAAGGGGGGGGGGGAATGTAACACCTTGAAAATCCAACACCTATAGTAAAGCGTAACATAGGTGTCATAAAGTCTAAACAGTGTTTCTAAGTCCATTTTTAATGAATATAGATCATTTAGAAGATTTAAGAGCCAAAACATCCAAAAACGTCCGGGACGTTGGTCCAAAGACATGTTAGTGTGCCTTAGCCGTTTTACCAAATTTTAGGACTCAGAAAGGTACGAAATTTGGTGGAAAGGTAGCTAATGGGTTTTTGAGTTGTTTCATCATTGAAATGTCTGGGTACGACTTCCCAAGGACCAACCAAGGTCCTTTGAGGAGGACCCTGCAGTTTAATGCAGCACTGCCTAGAAGTGTGAATCTACGGGGCAAACGATAGTCCGTAAGTGTCTTGACGGGGAATCGAGGCAACCATTGTCCCTGTAATGACCTGTTTAGTCGTTTTGAGCAGCAGATTTTATTTCTGGAAAATTGGCTGAGACGACGGACCCCACGACGGACCGTCATGGGCACGACGGACCGTCGCAGGATCTCGTTTCAAAACACTTAGAAATTCTGAAATTGGGTACTGAAATCGACTCTCTGAACTTCGTGACGACTTGGCAAGATGGACCGTCGTGGGCACGACGGACCGTCACAGACCCTTCAAGGAAATTGGGTCTCTGAACTTCGTGACGGAACGGCAGGACGGACCGTCACAGACTCTTTAGTGGAAATATAGTCTCTGAACTTTGCGACGACCTGCAGGACGGACCGCCGCAGGCACGACGGGCCGTCACAGACTGCGTAATCCCAGTCTGGTACGGATTTCTTTATACGTTTTAAGGGACGTTTTGGACTATTCCTACTTTAATTATAAAGTTAGAGGGTTGAGGTTAATAGGTCTAATTACTTGGGGGTTAAAAGTGGTAACCTAAAGTTAATTAGTGGGTTATTATTGCCATCTTTTATTCTTCATTACATGCTAATTAGGGTAAAAGAAAGAGGGTTTGACTAAAGAAAATAGAAAGAACAAATAGAGAGAGAGGATTGAACGATTGAGAGAGGAGAAACAAGAAGAAACACAAAGCTTGGGAATTTGCTTGCTTGATCACGAATCTTCGGTGGAGGTAGGTTATGGTTATTTCATACTAATTGTAGTAAACTCTTAATAGCGAATGATATGTATTGATAGTATTGTAAACCCTTCTATGTGCTTAATTGTATGCTTGCATGAATGTGAATATATAATTGTGATTATATAAGCATGATGAAGTTATTGAATCCCAAATCTTGCAAAACCCTAATCTCTTTATTAATGAAAATGCCTTGGTATAAGAGATTGATGATGTCTTAGTATAAGAGAAGGCTTGATGAACTAAAGTAATGAGAATGATGATGCCTTGGTATAAGAGAAGGCTTGATGAATTGATAGAATGAGATTAGGGGATCGGAGTGTCACGTTCCGACACATAGAATTAAGGGATCGGGTGTCACGAACCGACACGTAATATTAGGGGGACTGGGTGTCACAAACCGACACATATAATTAGGGGATCGGGTGTCACGAACCGACATGTAGATTTAGGGGATCGGGTGTCACGAACCGACACGTAGATTTTGGGGATCGGGTGTCACAAACCGACACGTAGATTTAGGGGATCGGGTGTCACAAACCGACACGTAGATTTAGGGGATCGGAGTGTCACGTTCCGACACATAGTAGTAGGGGATCAGAGTGTCACGTACCGACACAAGAGGAAATGAGATTAATGAGGGAGCGGAGTGTCACGTACCGACACAAGAGGAATATGGATAATGAATATTGAAAGATGCTAATATACTCAATCTAATGAATCTAAATTCCCAAAGAGTATGGTATTGAGGCTTAAGTCCTCATGTGTGAACTTGACGACATTTGTTAATGATATAGTACTTGTTGTTGCTACATGTTGAGTATCATAGTTGATTTTATGATATTACTTGATATATATTGTCTTCTATTTTGAGTTGGCCGATGATATCTACTCAGTACCCGTGTTTTGTACTGACCCCTACTTTTATGTTTTCTTCTTTGTATTTGTGGAGTGCAACAAACATGCCGTCGTCTTCAACTCAACAGTAATTCTAGCCAGTCTTCACTACATCGGAAATTCAGGGTGAGCTAATGCTTCTAGCTTGGACTGGATCTTCTTCTTCAAGTCTTGATGCCTTGAACTTTCGACATGGACTAGGTTTCATTTGATTTAGTTTCTTAGACATTTTTAGTTTAGAAATTTGAGGATAGATGTTCTTGTGATGATGACTTCCAGATTTTGGGGAATAATAGATGTTGAATTTTAATAGTTATTGAGTTGGTTTTATTAATGAGTTAAGTCTTCCGCGTTACTTTCTGTTGATATTATAATGAAATGATAAGGGTAAGATTGGTTGGTTCGCTCACATAGGAGGGTAACTGTGGGTGCCAGTCGCGGCTCGATTTTGGGTCGTGACAAACTTGGTATCAGAGCATTAGGTTCGTTGGTGTCATCACACATGAACGAGTCTAGTAGATTCTTAAGGAACGGTAGGGGGACGCCTTTACTTTTCTTTGAGAGGCTATAAGACTTTAGGAAAATTCCATTCTTTCTTTCTTTCTTTCGTGCTACTACTTGAATCCAATTGGTTTCTAGGTGATACAAATTGGTATCTGACCATCTTCACTCTATTTCGCAGATGGTTAGAACTAGAGCAACGACTGCACCAACACCAACACCGGCAAGACAAGAAATATCTGAGCCAGCCACTGGGGCTGTGGCTCGAGGAAGAACAGCGGCAAGAGGCCGTGGTAGAGGTCGAGGGAGGACGTCCTCTAGAGGAAGAGGACAATCACCTAGCCTATCTGGTACTAGGGCGGTGACTCCTCCACCGACCGAGGAAGTAGTAAGAGAGGGTGAGGAAGGGGAGAATGAACAAGTGCAAAATGAGGAATTGCCACCCCAATCTACCCTAGAGATGATCAATCAGGTTCTTGCTTATCTTAGCGGGTTATCTGATCAGGGTCAGGCACCTCTAGTGTTTTCTGCACCAACACCTCCGGCCTCAGAGGTACGACATGCCGCTGCTGGGGCTCCCTGCATGGATGCCTCATTGGAGATAGGCACATTTCCTCGTCTGACTACAGGGCCTATAATGACAAATGATCAGCATGAACTTTTCAGTAAGTTCTTGAAATTGAAACCTCCAGTCTTCAAGGGTGCTGAATCTGAGGATGCTTACAATTTTCTGGTTGATTGTCATGAGCTACTACACAAGATGGGTATAGTAGAACGGTTTGGTGTGGAGTTCGTGAGTTATCAGTTTCAAGGGAACGCCAAAATGTGGTGGCGATCACATGTTGAGTGTCAACCGACAGAGGCACCACCTATGACTTGGGCATCATTCTCTAGTTTGTTTATGGAGAAGTTTATCCCCCGGACTTTGAGGGATAGGAAAAGAGATGAGTTCTTGAGCCTAGAGCAAGGTAGGATGTCGGTTACTGCTTATGAGGCTAGGTTTCGCACACTATCCAGATATGCCACCCAACTTTGTTTCAGTCCACAAGAGCGGATTCGTCGTTACGTGAAGGGGTTGAGGTCAGAGTTGCGGATTTCAGCCTTACAGGTAGCGGCACGGCAAAATCCTTCCAAGAAGTGTTAGATTTCGTGTTAGAGGTTGAAGGAGTGAAGCCAGATGAATTCACCATGGCATCGACATCAAAAATATTTCGAAAGGGAGGTGATTTTAATGGTTCTTACTCTAGAGGATAGGGTTCCGGAGGTTACTCAGTTCGACCAATTCAGTCTTCGCTACAGACTGTAGTTGGGGGTCCACCTCAGACCGATCAACACTTCTCTGAGAGACCTATGCTTGACTATAGAGAGTGTTATGGATGTGGGGAGACTGGACATATTAGGAGGAATTGTCCAAAACAGAGTTATAGACCCCAAATAGCTAGAGGTAGAGGTGGTCATGGTAGAGGCCGTTATTCTGGAGGACGTGGTGGTCGAGGTAATGGTGGTCACCAAAACGGCCGGGGTGATGGGCAAAATGGAGCCACTACATCACAACATGGTAGGGGCAACGGACAGACAAACGATAGGGCCCATTGTTACGCTTTCCCTGGGCGGTCTGAAGCGGAGGCATCTGATGCTGTCATCACAAGTAATCTTTTGGTTTGTGATTACATGGCTTCTGTATTGTTTGATCCCGGATCCACATTTTCTTATGTATATTCCTCATTTGCTAATGGTCTTAATTTACATTGTGAATTACTTGACATGCCTATTCGTGTTTCTACTCCGGTGGGTGAGTCTGTGATAGTTGAAAAAGTGTATAGGTCTTGTTTAGTGACTTTTGTGAGGAGTAACACTTATGTAGATTTTGTTATCTTAGAAATGGTTGACTTTGATATAATTCTGGGTATGACTTGGCTTTCTCCGAATTTTGCGATCTAGGATTGTAATGCTAAAACTGTGACGTTAGCCAAACCTAGGACAGATCCGTTAGTGTGGGAGGGTTACTACACTTCCAATCCGGTGCATATCATCTCCTTGCTTTGTGCTAAGAAAATGGTTAGTAAAGGGTGTTTAGCTTTCTTGGCACATCTCAAGGATGACACTACCCAAGTACCTTCGATTGAGTCGGTTTTGGTAGTCCGTGAGTTTTTGGATGTGTTTCCTGTAGATCATCCTGGTATGCCACCGGATAGGGATATTGACTTCTGTATTGATCTTGAACCGGGTACTCGCCCCATTTCTATACCCCCTTACAGAATGGCTCCCGCGGAGTTAAGAGAGTTAAAGGCCCAACTTCAAGAGTTGTTGAGCAAAGGCTTCATTAGACCAAGTGCATCTCCTTGGGGTGCTCCGGTTTTGTTTGAGAAGAAGAAGGATGGGAGTTTTCGGATGTGCATAGACTACCGGCAGTTGAACAAGGTAACTATTAAGAACAAGTATCCTCTTCCTCGCATTGATGACTTGTTCGATCAGTTACAAGGTGCTTGTGTCTTCTCTTAGATTGACTTGAGATCCGGTTCTCATCAATTGAAAATACGGGCAACGGATGTGCCAAAGACTGCTTTTCGAACCAGGTATGGGCATTACGAATTTGTAGTGATGTCTTTTGGTCTTACGAATGCCCCTGCTGCGTTCATGAGCTTGATGAACGGGATTTTTAAGCCATATTTGGATCTCTTTGTGATCGTGTTTATTGATGATATACTGATATACTCTAAAGGTACGAAGGAACATGAGGAGCATTTGAGAATTGTATTGGAAATGTTGAGGGAGAAAAAGCTTTATGCCAAGTTCTCTAAGTGTGAGTTTTGGCTAGATGCAGTGTCCTTCTTGGGGCACGTGGTTTCTAAGGATGGAGTGATGGTGGATCCTTCTAAGATTGAGACAGTGAAGAATTGGGTAAGACCTACTAATGTGTCAGAAATAAGGAGCTTTGTTGGGTTAGCTAGCTACTACCGCGGATTTGTCAAGGGATTCTCTTCTATTGCTTCCCAATTGACGAACTTGACTAAGCAGAATGTTCCCTTTGTATGGTCGGATGAGTGCGAAGAAAGCTTTCAGAAACTCAAGACTTTGTTGACTACCGCACCTCTCCTTACCTTGCCAGTAGAGGGTAAAAACTTCATTGTTTATTGTGATGCATCCTATTCTGGGTTGGGTGCAGTGCTAATGCAAGAGAAGAATGTGATTGCTTATGCTTCAAGACAATTAAAGGCGCATGAACGTAACTATCTGACCCATGATTTGGAATTGGCCGCGGTAGTATTCGCATTAAAGCAATGGAGGCACTATTTATATGGGGTTAAGTGTGAAGTCTATACGGATCATCGTAGCCTACAGTATGTCTTTACTCAGAAAGATTTGAACTTGAGACAAACGAGATGGATGGAACTACTGAAGGACTACGACATCACTATTTTGTATCATCCTGGGAAGGCGAATGTTGTGGCAGATGCTTTAAGTAGAAAGGCGGGAAGCATGGGAAGTCTAGCTCATTTGCAAGATTCTAGACGCCTATTGGCTAGAGAGGTTCAGATTCTGGCTAATGACCCTATAAGGTTAAAAGTAAATGAGAAGGGAGGATTGTTAGCTTGTGTGGAGGAAAGATCTTCCTTCCTTGACAAGATTAAGGGAAAGCAGTTTCATGATGAGAAATTGATCCGGATCCGAGATAAAGCGTTGCAAGGAGAGGATAAAGAAGCAACAATCGATGAGGAAGGTATTTTGAGGATTAAGGGAAGGGTATGTGTACCCCGCGTCGATGATTTGATCAACACTATTCTGACAGAGGCTCATAGTTCAAGGTATTCTATACATCCGGGTGCAACAAAGATGTACCGTGACCTAAAGCAACACTTTTGGTGGAGTAGAATGAAGCGCGACATTGTTGATTTTGTTGCCAAATGTCCAAACTGTCAATAAGTAAAGTATGAACACCAGAGGCCCGGAGGAACACTTCAGAGAATGCCTATTCCCGAATGGAAGTGGGAGAGAATTCCAATGGATTTTGTGGTTGGTCTTCCAAAGACAATGGGTAAGTATGACTCTATTTGGGTAATTGTTGATAGGTTAACTAAGTCTGCTCATTTCATTCCGGTCAAGGTGACTTACAATGCAGAGAAGTTAGCTAAAATCTATATCTCGGAGGTGGTTCGGTTGCATGGAGTCCCACTCCCCATTATGCTGAATTGGGTACTAGGTTGGACCTTAGTACTGCGTTCCATCCTCAGACAGATGGTCAGTCTGAGCGAACGATTCAAGTGTTGGAGGATATGCTTCGTGCATGTGTGATAGAATTTTGTGGCCATTGGGATAACTTCTTACCCTTAGCGGAGTTTTCATACAATAATAGCTATCACTCAAGCATTGATATGGCTCCATTTGAAGCATTGTATGGTAGAAGATGTAGGTCTCCCATTGGGTGGTTTGATGCATTTGAGGTTAGACCTTGGGGTACTGACCTTTTGAGGGATTCGTTATAGAAAGTGAAATCTATTCAAGAAAAGCTTCTAGCGGCGCAAAGTAGGCAAAAAGAATATGCAGATCGAAAGGTTAGAGACTTAGAGTTCATGGAGGGTGAACCAGTGTTGTTGAAGGTTTCGCCCATGAAAGGGGTGATGCGGTTTGGTAAAAGAGGTAAGCTAAGCCCGAGGTATATTGGACCATTTGAAGTACTTAAGCGAGTAGGGGAGGTGGCTTATGAGCTAGCCTTGCCCCCAGGGCTGTCCAGAGTACACCGGTATTCCATGTGTCTATGTTGAAAAGATATCATAGGGATGGAAACTACATTATCCGTTGGGATTGAGTTTTTCTTGATGAGAATTTGTCTTATGAGGAGGAGCCTGTTGCTATCTTAGATAGAGAAGTTCGCAAGTTGAGGTCAAGGGAGATTGCATCCATCAAGGTGCAATGGGAGAATCGACCGGTTGAAGAAGCCACTTGGGAGAAGGAGGCAGATATGCAAGAAAGATACCCACACCTGTTTAAAGATTCAGGTACCCCTTCTCGCCCTTGTCTTTCTTCTTGTGATCGTTCAGGGACGAACGATGGGTAAATTGGTATCTATTGTAACGACCTGTTTAGTCTTTTTGAGCAGCAGATTTTATTTCTGGAAAATTGGCTGAGACGACGGACCCCACGACGGACCGTCATGGGCACGACGGACCGTCGCAGGGTCTCGTTTCAAAACACTTAGAAATTCTGAAATTGGGTAC
This sequence comes from Solanum peruvianum, assembly GCA_027705065.1. Classification (NCBI taxonomy): domain Eukaryota; kingdom Viridiplantae; phylum Streptophyta; class Magnoliopsida; order Solanales; family Solanaceae; genus Solanum; species Solanum peruvianum. Next base: position 40,662,851 of record JAKWJD010001761.1, read on the forward strand.
TGAAATCGACTCTCTGAACTTCGTGACGACTTGGCAGGACAAACCGTCTTGGGCACGACAGACCGTCACAGACCCTTCAAGGAAATTGGGTCTCTGAACTTCGTGACGGAACGGCAGGACGGACCGTCACAGGCATGACGGACCGTCACAGACTCTTTAGTGGAAATATAATCTCTGAACTTTGCGACGACCTGCAGGACGGACCGTCGCAGGCATGACGGGCCGTCACAGACTGCGTAATCCCAGTCTGGGTCGGATTTCTTTATACATTTTAAGGGACGTTTTGGACTATTCCTACTTTAATTATAAAGTTAGAGGGTTGAGGTTAATAAGTCTAATTACTTGGGGGTTAAAAGAGGTAACCTAAAGTTAATTAGTGGGTTATTATTCCCATCTTTTATTCTTAATTACATGCTAATTAGGGTAAAAGAAAGAGGGTTTGACTAAAGAAAATAGAAAGAACAAAGAGAGAGAGAGAGGATTGAAAGATTGAGAGAGGAGAAACGAGAAGAAACACAAAGCTTGGGAATTTGCTTGCTTGATCACGAATCTTCGGTGGAGGTAGGTTATGGTTATTTCATACTATTCGTAGTAAACTCTTAATAGCGAATGATATGTATTGATAGTATTGTAAACCCTGCTATGTGATTAATTGTATGCTTTCATGAATGTGAATATATAATTGTGATTATATAAGCATGATGAAGTTATTGAATCCCAAATCTTGCAAAACCCTAATGTCTTTATTAATGATAATGCCTTGGTATGAGAGAAGGCTTGATAAACTAAAGTAATGAGATTGATGATGCCTTAGTGTAAGAGAAGGCTTGATGAATTAAAGTAATGAGAATGATGATGCCTTTGTATAAGAGAAGGCTTGATGAATTGATAGAATAAGATTAGGGGATCGGAGTGTCACGTTCCGACACATAGAATTAAGGGATCGGGTGTCAAGAACCGACACGTAGTATTAGGGGGACCGGGTGTCATGAACCGACACATAGAATTAGGGGATCGGGTGTCACAAACCGATACGTAGATTTAGGGGATCGGGTGTCACGAACCGACACGTAGATTTAGGGGATTGGGTGTCACAAACCGACACGTAGATTTAGGGGATCGGGTGTCCCGAACCGACAGGTAGATTTAGGGGATCGGAGTGTCACGTTCCGACACATAGTAGTAGGGGATCAGAATGTCACGTACCGACACAAGAGGAAATGAGATTCATGAGGGAGCGGAGTGTCACGTACCGACACAAGAGGAATATGGATAATGAATATTGAAAGATGCTAATATACTCAATCTAATGAATCTAAATTCCCAAAAGAGTATGGTATTGAGGCTTGAGTCCTCATGTGTGAACTTGACGGCATTAGTTAATGATATAGTACTTGTTGTTGCTACATGTTGAGTATCATAGTTGATTTTATGATATTACTTGATATATATTGTATTCTATTTTGAGTTGGCCGATGATATCTACTCAGTACCCGTGTTTTGTACTGACCCCTACTTTTATGTTTTCTTCTTTGTATTTGTGGAGTGCAGCAAACGTGCCGTCGTCTTTGACTCAACAGTAATTCTAGCCAGTCTTCACTACATCGGAAATTCAGGGTGAGCTAATGCTTCTAGCTTGGACTGGATCTTCTTCTTCAAGTCTTGATGCCTTGAACTTTCGGCATGGACTAGCTTTCATTTGTTTTAGTTTCTTAGACATTTTTAGTTTAGAAATTTGAGGATAGATGTTCTTGTGATGATGACTTCTTGATTTTGGGGAATAATAGATGTTGAATTTTAATAGTTATTGAGTTGGTTTTATTAATGAGTTAAGTCTTCCGCATTACTTTCTGTTGATATTATAATGAAATGATAAGGGTAAGATTGGTTGGTTCGTTAACATAGGAGGGTAAATGTGGGTGCCAGTCGCGGCTCGGTTTTGGGTCGTGACAGTCCCACACTTAGAAAGATTCATGCAGGACCCTGTTTACCTAGCTACTGTTACACGTGATGGAAGGGGTTGACGGGGCGTCATTGGCTCGACGGGTTATCGAGACCACCGTCATCCAATACTTAAAAAAAATTAAGGAAACCCTTGCCTGCAAAGATTTCTGCTCACTCGTAGGGGTCGGGACCCCCACAAAGGGGGAGGGAGTCGACTGAACATCTCAGCAAGTCTATGACAGAGATGACGGAGTTCAGGACGGAGGGGGGAGGGGTCATCCGTCGACTCATCGATGGACCGTCAATCGGGGTCTCGTTGGTGAGGGTCAAATTTAACTGATGAATTTTAAATGATTTCATTTAATTAATTAAATTGTTGAGGGGTTAGTTAGGGATTTAAGGGTGACTAATTAAGTTAATTAATCCCCTATATAAATACCCTTAACCCTCATTAACCTAAAGACAACTCTCAAAATAAAATCTCTTCCTTCTCTCTTATTTCTCTTTCTACATGAACTCACCATTATATGCTAGCGTGAAATAGGGTCTGGGGTCTGGAAAAGGGTGGATTCTTCATCAAATTGATGAGAAACATTAAGGTATGTTATCGATTCATCTTTTAGATCCTTTCCTCAAAGGGTTCCTTCAAAGTAGATTTCATAAAGTTGAGATTTCTTATGGGTTTCATTCAATTACGAAATTGAAGTTATGAATTCAGTTGTTAATGAATTGATAGGGTTATATTGAGTAGGTTTACATGTAATTCAACTTTTTTATGATAATTTTTTATTGTTTGTTCTAATTGAAGAACATGATCTTATATCCTTAACCGTAGGTGGTGATCTTGACCTATGTTTTATGGTGACCATTCAATTGAGTTGGTTGTTCATTACATTACTATCCTATGGATCTACTATGGATGAATTAAGATGAATTATAAGCCTATAATTCTAGTTTAAGAGATTAAATTTAGGTTATGAATTATAATATTAAATTTGCCTACGTACCTTATCTCAAGTTCTGATCTTAAGATGTACTGTGTTATAGAGAGTCAATTGGCCTTGTTATTCTATAGGTTATCATTGTGCTATGATGTTACTCCCAAAGTTGGGTTGATTTACAGGTTGATGGTAATACCTTGATGATAGACTATGAGGAACACTTGGTAAGTCTTAAAATTTCTATCTTTACTTCCAATTGTGATTAATTGTTTTTAAGTCATGATATTACATTGGCATACGCCCTATAATAGGATTATAAGGTGGTAAGATGTAAATTGAAATGTCTTTCTTTTTTGTGAGGTTGATTAAGGTGTATGTGCTATAAGTATGGTGAAACTATAAATGTGCTTTAATATGTTATGAAATGCTTAAGTGTTAACCTCACTTATATGAATTGTGATGAAAGGACTTTTACTCATACAATTCTTATTTAGCTATTGATGATGATAATTATACAAGTATTGGACCCTATGGCCTGAATTAAGTTGTGATTGATAATTTAAGGCTTAAAGGCATTTCAAAAAAGGACTCTAGCTTAGCACTGAGTGAGCTATATAGAGAAGTGTCCCTTCCCACATAGGGAAGGTAGGATCACTACATTACTCTTGAGATTGGAGATCATAATGCATGGCGAATAAACAGGGTCCCAACTAACTCTCCTAGTTCTTGAACTATGTTTCCCCATAAGAATACTAGCTAGTGGATCCATGTAGTTGTTATGTTTTATGTTTTGGTACTACTTTGGCAAGTAGTCCGCCTTCTTTCGGTGTAGGATTTTATGACATCGGACTCCACACTAGCTCATTTGGTCTATGTCGGATAGGGAAAGATGTTCCAAAAGGTAAAACAAATTAAAGGACTTGAACTCTAACTTGGATAAATTAAGAGACCATATCATATTGTTGATACTATATGTTGATTAGTTCATTTATGAATATGCCTTAGATTATAATGATAATATAAGATTAAATGTAAGCCTAAATGGCATTATATGTAAAGTTAGACATTGGTCATGTTTTCTTGTTGAGGATAATTGATTGTGTAAGGTTATGGAGCTTTGATCGGTATTTCACTTGTTGGATTGATAAGGAATTGTGAGTAGTTCTCTTGGTTATTATGATATGTTTAACTCGAATTCATTCTTGCGATATTATTCCTTGATGTTAGGGTTGTAGTAAATCATGATTCCATGTGTGTTGGTATAAGTATACTTGTTAAGATAGTAAGTAAGTTTGATTGATTAATATGACTTACTTGACTTTGCATTAAGCCCCTAAAAAGGGGTAGAATGGCATGCTTTGATAAAAAGTCCCTTTCAACATGTTTTGCTTGTGTATGTGCATAAGATCTCATACCTAGTAAATGTGGAGTACTAACCCCATTTTCTTCCCTTGTCCCAAACCTTTAAGGTTGCAGTCGTTGAAGAATTTGGAAGGCAATATTGTTGAATGCTTACATTCGTCCTTTTATCCAAGTGGGGTGAGTCCTTAATTTTTTAGGGCAATGCCATCTTTTTGCTTTGGACTTTTTTATGAGCTTATTGAGTTTATGATTTCTTTCCTTGTTATTTGAATATTGTACTTTCATATGACCTATACATGGTGTTCTTGAATTTATGTAAGGGTTATGCCCATATTGTGACATCCGTTTAGATGGTATGAGGCGAGACAATTGTTTAGACTATTTCTATATTTCAATATAAATATGTGTAATAAAAGTAGAAGGATATGTAACCTTCCTATATGAACAGTCTATGTATACTCAATATGAATATATATTTATGTGTATGTAGAGGTCTATGTAAACATCCAAGTAGAGAAAATAAAAGTTTTAATGTTTTCCACATTTTTCAACCTATGAATGTAATGACAGAACAAACAGGCTAGTCTTAGTCCTTAAAAGGGACGACAATGCAAGTTACGTCTAGGGGGTAAACCCAGATGTGACACCAGAGATGTATGATGTCAATATTTTCTGAAATGGTGAAGGACAATATTGAGGTATTCATGAATGAATTTTCGGTGGTTGGCAACTATTTTAAGCGGAGTTTGAGTCATTTTGCCGAAGTTCTAAAGAGATGTGAAGATTTCAATCTTAAGCCTTATTGGGAAAATTTTCACTTTATGGTGAAAGAAGGTATAGTATTCGGCCATCTCATATCAGAGAAGGGTATAGAGGTTGATCGAGCGAAAGTTGAATTTATTGAAAGGCTTCCTCCTCTTATTTCTTTAAAAGGTGTGAGAAGTTTTCTAGGACATGCAGACCTTTATCGAAGGTTTATTAAGGATTTCTCGAAAATTGCATACCCTTTGAAAAAATTTCTCGAGAAGGAATGTAAGTTCTATTTTAATGAATAATGTCTGAAAAAATTTGGAGATTTGAATGAAAAGTTGGTGTCTGCGCCCATTATTATTCCCTAGATTTGAGTAAGCCATTTAAGGTGATGTGCGAAGTTAGTGGGGTTGCTCTTGGTGTCCTATTGGGACAGCGAAGGGGTAAAAGCCTTCACCCCACTTACTATGAAAGTAAGGTTATAAATGAAGTTCAATATAACTATAGAGTGACTGAACAAGAGTGTCTAGCGGTGGTATTTGCGTTCAAAATGTTTCGCTCCCATTTGTTTATCACGAGGGTTATAGTGCATCCCGATCACTTTGCTTTGAGGTACATTATGACAAAGAAGGATACAAATCCAAGGTTCATAATATGGGTGCTATTGCTGTAAGAGTTTGTGTTTGAGGTAAAAGATAGAAAATGGATTGGGAATCAAGTTGCCGATCACTTTTCTAGATTTAAGAATGAAGCTTTGCGAGAATTGGGTGAAAATTCTGAATTTGATGATACATTACCTCATGAGCACGTATTGCTACTTCTCATTATTTTATTCCATGGTTCGCCGATTTTATGAATTATCTGGCTAGTGATATAGTCCCATCAGAGTTGTCTTTCCATTTGTGGAAGAAGTTCATGTATGATGTAAAATATTTCTGTTGGGTTGAGCCTCACTTATATCGGAGTTGTGTTTATGGGCTTATTAGTCGTTCTATGTCGGAAGTTGAGATGTTAAGTGTTTTGGAGGCATGCCGCTCCTCTCCTGTGAGGTAGCACCATAGTGCTATTTGGACTGTGCACAAGATTTTGCAGTGTGGGTACTATTGGCCAACCATTTACTAATATGCTCACAAAGTTCTCTAAGTCATCTTATAGGTTCAAAAGAGATGGAGGAATTTTGAAAAGGCAAGAGATCCCTCTAAATCCTATTGTGGTGATTGAGTTGTTTGATGTTTGGGGTACTTATTTTATAGGGACGTTTGTGAGTTCTCATCGGAAGAAGTATATACTCGTGGTGGGGGACTACGTGCCAAAATGGGTGTAAGCTATAGAGCTTTCTAACAATGAAGGGAAGAGTGTCACCGCATTTTTGAAAAAGAATATATTCTCCAGATTTGACACACCTAAGGCCATTATTAGTGATGGCGGATCTCACTTTTGCAATAAGTTGTTCAAAGGGTTATTGGAGAAGTATTTGGTTCACCATAATGTAGCTACTCCTTATCATCCATACACTAGAAGGCAAGTTGAGGTATCAAATCAAGAGATTCAAGCGAATTCTATCAAAATTGGTAAATACTAATAGAACGGATTGGTCAATAAGACTTTACGATGCTATTAGGGCCTACAAGACTGCATACAAGACCCTTATAGGTATGTCTCCATACCAACAGGTATATGGTAAAGCTTTTCACTTGCCAATAGAGTTAGACCACAAAGTCATGTGGGCAATGAAAAATCTTAAGATAGATTGGAATGAAGCAGTGGAACAAAGACTTTATGGGTTAAATGATCTTGATGAGTTTCGCCTAAATGAATATGAAAGTAATTCCATCTACAAAGAGAAGACAAAGAATTACCACAACAAAAAGATTTAAAATGTTGAATTTGCGGTTAGGGACTTAGTGGTTTTATTCAACTCTAGGCCACGCTTGTTTACGGGAAAATTCAAGTACAAGTGGACGGGAGAATTCCTTATCACTAAAGTGTTTCCACATGGAGCGTTTGAGTTGGAGAACAAGGAGAGTGCAAAGTTCACTATCAACGGGAAAAGAATTAAGATCTACTTGGGGCATGCGGAGAGTGTCCATGAAGTTATTAAGGAATATCAACTTGATGAAGTATGAGTAATCAAGTATCACTCGTCGTGCCGCGACGTTAAATTGAACACTTCTTGGAAGGCAAAACCAAGGTATATCCTCTGCAATAATATAATTTTCTTTTCATTGTAGGCGTACTCGCGTTTTTCGTGTTCCATTTTATCATCTCAATTTCGTGTTTCATGAACACTTATGTAGTAGTGTTGTCTAGAGACAAGATTAGGGTCCGTGTCTCAAAAGAGTCTAAAAATCACAAAAAGAATAACTTAATGGGTATTACATGTGCAGGGAGCAAAATTAAATTTCTGCAAAAGATGATCTGGTGCACTGATCCATGGACCTCATCGACGGGCCATCATTTAATCGATGGACCATCAATGGTGTCCGTAGATACAAGGTACTAATGGTCCCTAAGAAGGATATTTTTTATTCCTGGGGTACGTCCAAGATTGTGGAATAATATCAGCGGTTGATTGGAACTTCCGATGATGAGCAGGATTCGGGGTATGAGCACTGGGTGCCATGCCTACTACAGTTGTTGCAGGAGCCTCTCAGGGCACACCCAGAATGTGGTTCGTGGCGTAGTCACTTCCTCCTTGTCTGATGAGGAGTGCATATTGAACGACACACCATCTAGGTCTATTTCGTGTTCTGAACGAGCATTTGGCTCCGAATGTCACGAGCAGAATCTAGGTCCAAGATGATACCGGCATCGTTGACCTCTCAGAGGTCGCAGACAAGCCTACATGCGTCATCATTACTTCATCTAGGTTAATTTTAGCGGAAAATTTGAATTTTTTTGTTACTAACCAATCATATATGTCATTATACTTAAACTCATAAACGTTCACAATCAACCATCTAATATTAAGATTATCAAATGAAAGAAATAGTTCATAATTGCATTAAACGTATTTTTGCCAAAACGCCACAAATACAAAGTCTGGAACGAAAGTGGAAATTAAACACTAGTGGAACATGGTCCACTAGCTAAAGCCTACATCTAAGCTAGAAAATAACAGTAGACATCCTCGAAAGCATGAGGGCCTACCAAATCCGGTTGAAAGATCCACTTCCGGATAGCTGCAACGCCGTACTGTAAGCTTTAATGTCCAATTGTGCCTGCACCTAAAAGTAGATATTGCATGGGGTTAGTAAACATTTGTACTAAGTATATCTATATGCAAGCACACACAAAGGACATGCATGAGTAAAAATAGCTCTTTCCAAACAACATGATATGGAAAGTCAAGTCAGTGGACTTTCAAGCTTTTGATTAGGAAAGTCAGTGGACTTGCCAAATTTGGATTTAGGAAAGTCATGCCATGAGTGTAACATGCATCATCATACATATAATATTGAACACAACACATAACATATTACATACAGCACGTATAATATTGCGTAATGCACTTTACATATTTTGTATCATTATTTCATATGCCATGAGACGTTGGAATCATTATCTTGACATTATCACTTCCCAAAATGAGGGCTCAATATATGGGACCTCAATAGAGAGCCTTCTTTAGCAAACACAGAGTCTGCTTCATTCATCCATACGTACTTCATTTCATTCATTTATAAGCTAGTGTAAACACCAGATATAACTAGGATGTCGATTAAGACTTTTATCGGGTTCGTTGTGCAATGGCAAAGAATTTCCTAGTTTTATTACTTAATTCTAGCTCACCTCATGATTATCCTGTCCTAACACCTTTGGTATCATTCATTTCATTATGTGCATCATTTGAGGTTGGACTCATTCATTGGGAATTTTAACTTTAACCGACATAGATCATGTGAGCATTATGAAATCCAGTATCTGCCTCACACCGAAAAAAAGTGGAATCACCGGCCAAAGTAACCTAAAAAATGCTAGCATATATAGGAAATTGAACCCTGCTAGATCCCTATATTGGCATTATATGTTCAAAGACTAGGAAATATAAGGATACCCATACACGGCATGCCGGACAATCTCATATCATGAGAGTTACGTGAACCTCCACCATTCTCATAAGAAGGCTTTACCGCTCATAATTAGTCTATCAGTGCTTAGTATAAAGTTCCATTACATTCAACTCATACGTCATGGAAGCTGGTTTCTAGTATCAGGACATCATTGCTCATTACATGATTTCTCATCTCATCATCAGTATTAAGTACACATTAATCTCAATACTTTTATTAGAGTTTCTTTAATTCTGTTTTAGTTTTAGGGGAATCGGCTAAGGGCACTTGGGTTTGAATCCAGTGTGCCTCACTCCTTTTTATTTTATTAATTATAGCTTTATAATAGTGAGGACTTGGGTTCAATCCCTACTGACCTAACATGTTTTAAACATTGTTTTCAAACTCTCCTAAACTTCAAACATTAGCCGAAACTAAGCTAACACAATGCTGGAAATTTGGTCATGATTTCCAGCTCTATTTCATCAACATTTACACGATAGTTCTTAGGGTAATTCGTGGATCATTCAATACATCTTTAGGTGCATTTTTCATAGATTCATTTAGCTAATACTTTTCACTCTAATCACTCACATTGCACTTCATATGAACATCACGTTTTACACACGTTCTTGCACATAAAATACAAGGATTTAAGCATGTCATTTCATCCTCTAATCCGTAACCAATAGTCACAACATTGAACCCACACAACTGTATCACACATTTTCGGAAAACTCTTTCATTATTTACATACTTCCGAACATACATACATACACATAATCATCATAAAAACACGTTACATCCCTAAATTCTACCAGGAAGTATATCCAACCTACGAATCAATGGGAGCTAGTGAGAAAGACATGCAACGGGGAACAAATCCGAGTTTTTGGATTAGAACTGACTGAATCTTAAGGGTCTCTTGGGAAAGGGACCAAGAGTAAAAAAATAGATACCTTATTCTAACATTTATGCAACACACGACCTGATGTCCAACCCCCTCTCCAAATCACATTCAAGTCCCGAAACTCCAACACCACATGACGGAAAACTCCTCCCTTTGCCTAACATTTTTACTTAGCATTTATATATGTTTGGATTATATTTTTTCGTGTGAGTTCTTCAAGTGTGATGAACTTTGGTTGTGTTTTCTGTTCTTGTAATTTTTTTAGGCAGAGAAAACGAGAGAAGAGTGGAGAAAGGTGAGAGAGATGAGTGTGAGAGAGTAGTTTAGGATTAGGAGTTTTAGTTTGAGATTACTCAAACTAGGACTCCTTGTTAATTTAATAAAAATTCTAATTTAATTAGCTTAGTGAAATGACAATAAATCCCATAAAAATCAGATTATAAACCTCAATTTAAATACATTTAATTGATGCTTCCGTTGAAGTTCGAACCCGGGTGGATTAACAAATGCGAAATGGGTCATTTTGGGTCGATCCAACCTGAACCGTCAACTTAATTAAATTAATTAATTAGTTAATTAATCCCTTAGGGTAATTACGATTTTATCCTTGGCCTAACAAAGACAATTTTAGCCCTAGACCCACAAACTTAAGATTTTCTCTATTTAAGTCCGGTAAAGACTCATCCAAGTAAATCTTCGTATTCGAGAGCCCTACATGGATGGACCCAATATTTTCTAGCTCAAATAATTCCCCAAGTTTGATAGCTTGGCTGTAGAAAGGGCTCACAGGTCTTGTTGTATGCGAATCCATCCGTGTGAACCCGTACTAATCGTAGACATTCTAGACACATTAAACATTATTTAGCATAGCCATTTTTTGGGTTGTTAAACCGAAGATGCATCAGGATAAAGGTAGGCCCACTCTTCGGGGTCGAATGAGGCCACTGCCTACGATTCTGGATATAAGGACCCACTTAGTTGGGGGAACCTGCCGGACAAGCCTCGTTTAATGAGTCTAAAAGTTCAAAGTCTGCCTCACTACCCCAAGTAGATATCCCTTCACTAATTCCGAAGGAGCCAAATATGTGATGCAGTATGAGTTATACAGGGACACCAAGTTGCTAAATAAGAAGAGGTTGATGACCCGGTTGATGACGGTTAGCGTAGGGTTCTTACGGGGAGTTTGCACATAGTCCCCGATGTACAGATATTTTTCACCCGCCACAGGCTTGAGTGGATTGCTAGGAGTTTGGAGACGTATATTGAGGAGATGTTCGAGAGTTTTACGCCTTCTATGTGGAGACTCTAATAGGATCTTTGGATAAAAGGGAGAGACCCGGAAAATAGGACGCACTCACCATAGTGCTTGTCCTGGCTACAAGGTGAATATATCTTCGGCCACGATCTGTCATTTCATGTATGCCACCTCCACCGATATTACTTGGGCCCCCATGACTCCAGAGTTTGATTACCGATGGATATTGTCAAAAGTGGCCAGCTTTAGAGGACTGTGGAGTAGAGGCAGCTAAGAGGTGGCTTTCTCAGCACCTATCAATCGACGACGAGGGTTCAGATTAGGTGTTAAACCCAAAAGGGCTTATCAGAATGGCCAACCTCACCTTCACATCCAAGTTGTTATGTCTGCTAGTCTGCATCTCACTATAGCCTATGGCTGCAGATAATATTCATACATGGTATAGAGCGGTATTGGTAGTAACCTCTGTTGCTAGTTTGGAGATAAACTTTGCAAAGTTGTTGATCACGGTACTACACAAGTGGTTTTTCAAGACCTCTACTAATTACCCATTTGCATTGATCTTCCGTCTATGCAGGGATGCCGGAGTAACCATTTGGCACTGTGATACAATCCGTACTCTAGTTAGCACAGTTTATATAGGCCTCATCAGAGATGAGGCCAATGTAGCGGCACCATGGAGAGCACCGAAAGTTGAGCTACATACTTTGAGTGAGAACTTGGAGGACACGGTAGAGTTAGCCCAAGGGTCTGACCCTGTCACTTCAGAACGCACGGATACCACCCTTGTCGAGTCTGCCCATGCCGCTAGTCGAGTATCCAGTTTCTCCCTGTCTACTCTACCATCTATAGCACTTGTCCCTTTGCCGAAGTTCCAGATGTTGGACTACCAGATGGCCATATTGTTGCATCACATACAACCTTGGATGCAAAAGTCTAGGGCCAAGGCTGAGGATATGATTGAGATGAGTGTGGAGTAGTAGAATGAGCAAAAGATTCATGCGGTTCACCAGCGTTCTTGCATGCCCATCCCCCACTTTTGACTTGAATACTCTTTAGGATAATGTGGAGAGTTAGAGGGCAGATGTAGACAACATTCTAGAGGTAATGGGATTGAGCCCGAGAGTGCACCCTTCGAGATAGCATAGGACATTGTTCTTGTTGCACTATTCAAAGCTCCTACTAAGTCGTTGTTCGAGCTACGTGTTCATGCAAAGAGGCAGCATTCTAGCCGTACTACTGAGGGAGAGGATGCCCATTTGAGGAAAAAGGAGCGGACGAACCTTGAGGCTATTAGTATAGCCTCTTTGATTGATGAGGACACCTATTGGATGAGGGCTCGATAGATAGCTGTTGGGGCGTCTAGTTTGAGATCGGAGGATAGTGAAAGTAGTACCACTAATGGTTCTAAGATTTTTATTGGAACCACTAAGGGTGGCTTCTCTACTGATGTTGCGGGTTCCAGGCAATTGGACCCGCCTACTTGTTGAGTTTTTATCGGTTCTATGCACCTCAGGTCTGCTTCACCTTCTACCCTGCCCTTGTATTTCTTTTGACGCATTGGGGACAAATGCATGCTATTTTATTGCTGGGTGAGGTAACTGAAAAGTGAGTGTTAGGGTGAAACCAAAGTAGCTCAACTAACGATCCTCTCTTCCGCGTTTTCTTGTCTTTTACCCCATGTGACTTATTACTTTACTATTAAAACGACATTTTGTAACTTGTACAAAGTATAAAACCATGAAATATGAATCATGATGATTAAGTATCAATGATATCCCGTCCTAAGAAAATGCTTGTATGAATAGGTGAAAATAAGTTGAATGTCTAGGCTCTAATCATGACATAGAGAAATAACAACTGCATAAACCTCAAACTAAAACCTAAACTTGGAATCAGAATGTGATAGGGAAATGAAGTGTAAAGAGAGTGTGAGGAGTTTGAGTGTTCAACGGTTGTTACCGAGCTAGAACTTGCCTTGTTGGTCCTGCAAATGGAGTCTGTGTTAGACGAAAGGATCATAGGCCTCTGTTCGAATTAAAAAACATCTAGCCTAAAATAAAGTGAACCAAATATAAGTGTTATCCCTTTTTAATCCACATCTATTGAGCCTATAATAGACCTTTCTTTTCTTTACCAACTTACCTTCCCTGGGTTTAATCTTTTGTCCTTTGTCCCTCCTTGGACATGTGCACCTCGACTAAGGCCAAAGGCCTAAGTAAAGGGTGGCTAATACAGAAACTGGCGTCGTCTTGGCCCTGAATTAGATTGGGCAGTGTGTACCTCGAATCCTGGAAAAATCACAAGTTGAGGGTGGCTATTATGAGTGAGAACCAAAAGTTGGGCATGAAAAGATTTTAAGAAAAGAAAAGAGAAAATAAGCAAAACATGTTACTCGGTAAAATTATCAATTAAAAGAAAGAAAAAACATGAGTTTAAATGGAAAAAGTAGACAAAAGAAAGAAAAGATGTGAACAAAATGAGGTAACAGTCATAGCCACAAAGAAAAAAGGGAAAACCATTAAAAATATGTGAATAAATTACAATGAAAGAGGTAGGAAACTTGGTCGTAATGTTGATGAGGGCAAAAAGACAGTAAAACATACCCATATGTATCATACATGACCTTGAACCTACGTTAAGAACCTAGAAAGTCCGATCGTGATCCTAGAAGTCCAGTGTGGTGAACATAAACAGTGAAAATAAGGAAAAGCCTATGGTGACAAGTACTAGCAATGTATGAACTCTTTTTTGAGTGTGAGTGTTCAATATAGATCCACTTTTCCAAAGTAAAATTACTGTGCGAAAAAAGAGAATTTTTTTGAAGCGAGGGAACTAGTTGCAATGTCGTGAAGTTGGTACCCTTGTGAGTGGCAAAATAGTAAGGGTATTGGTGCAAGGTGATTTTCTGTCATGGTCTGATCCACTTGAGTTATCTTGTTGAACCTTTGAGCGTAAACATGCACTAAATCAAAGAAAAAGTCGGGATTAAAATCCATGTGGTTTCCAAATCTTAAAAGATTATACTTTTGTACAAAGTGTTGTTTTGAGTCATAATGCGTCGCTTGAGGACAAAACAATGACTTTAAGTTGAGGATGTTAATGTACCATGGTTTCACAGTGTTTTCAAAACTTTTTTCATTAAGTGTTGTATGTGTATACAACCTTTTTGTAGTAGTTTTAACATATCTCATATCTTTATGTTTGTTTTGCAAGAAAGATGTCCATAAATAAAATGTAGAAGGTAGTTGAAATAAAGTGCAGAAGCGACCCTGGAAGGCCACCGACGGTGCAAGGTGGTGACCATAATTGAAGTTCAGGAAAATGGAGAAACTCGGGTTAATCTGACGAAGTGTGGGAATACAGAGAGGATTGATGGTCTATTAATTGATCGATGGACCATTCTGTCGAATCGTCGATGAGATCAGAGATAATCTCAATACCCGAAATTGAAGAAATTCTAAGGATGGACCAACAGATTGCATCGACAAACCGTAGATGCATTGACACACCGTGTTATTGGTCCGTGAATGATTTAAAAATGATGCCATGTGAGGGATTAAAAATAATTCTTAGTCCGGAATGAAGGATGTAGTTGACGGTCCATTGTTTCAGCGACAGTCCGCATGTGGGGGTCGTCGATTAAAATCGCTTTTTTGGAAAAGATTCGTTATTTTAATTCATTTTAATTTAGTATAATGTATTGTAAAACTAACGTTGAAAAACTTGTTTTTTGGGGTTAGAAATTATTGTTATTGTTCTTTGTGTTTGGAGATAGGGTTTTGCAACTTTAGCAATAATGAAATTTCGGATTTGGTTTTCAAGTGTTATTTTGATATTTCATGTAGGTTTTTGTATTACCTTTGAATTGTCAAAGTTATTTCATGTTTTATTGTTTAACAACTATGAAAGGTGTTTTTATCATGTTTTATTGTATAACAACTATTAAAGGTATTGTTATATGTGTGGGTAACTAAATACACAACTAGGGTTGTTAGAGATATGGGTTATTAAAAAAGTAAACCTATCTTAATAACAATTCTCAAATAGGATATTGCATGTATTAATAATTCTTTCATTTCGAAGTCTTTTTAACGAGTACATGTGTTAGAACTAGCCTTGTTGCTACTTGCTGGACCCAGGAGGTAGTAATATGAGATGAATTATCAACATAGATTTAGTGGAATACTATCTAATAGGCTAGTCTCGATTTGTGCAAAGTAATAACTAAGCCATACATCAAATATGATGCTTAGTATAAATTAAAGGTTAGGGTTAATATCTTATACACATGTAGCTGGACCAAGGTACGGGGTTAAATTTTCTAAATATTGGACCACGGATTTAGAGATACCTAACTTATCATTTTTCATGAAAAACACTAGGGAAGAATTGTTATAGCTATAAATACGACGTTATGAACCTATGGAGAACATATACACCCTAGTTTCTCTTAGAACTTGATAAAAACTAAATCTTTACTCCGATTACTTGTTTTACATACAGATATTAAAGATGTTTGTTTCACAAAACTCCCCTTTAATTACTTGTTTCTGGAAAGAATTTGACCAAATAGAAGTAGTTGTACATTGAAGATAAGTCTAAATCATTTTCCTTGTTGGATCAACTCCAACCTAATTTTGTAGCTAGGAATAAGACGCTATGAACCTATGGGGAACTCATACACCCTAGTTTCTCTCGAAACTTGATAAAAACTAAATCTTTAATCCTGTTAGTTGTTTTACTTAGAGATATTAAAGAAGTTTGTTTCATAAATTGAGTTCCAAAGGTCTTCCAAGACCATTTTTTGAAGTACCTTAATTGTATGATTGACTTATAAATGACTCATGAAACAAATGCTTCCTAATGATAGTATGTTGAATAGAAACGCTTTTATCTAGAGAAGTTATGAGAAACACTTAGGTGTACTTGAAGAGGGTGTACGGGCGGTCTATTCATATCTTACATAATTGAGTCTTAGAGTAGCCTTAGTTAGAGAGTCTAAAGTGATGAAATGCTGAATTTGTGAATATGGATATACCTTGTGTTATAGATTGATGTTACTAGAAGATGTTTCTTATACTTTTCTTATGAGGTTTTTAGAAAAAGAGCATAAAGCATATATTTATGTAAATTTCCCCTTTTTCATGGTTTTCTTGCTTGTTCACCATACTTAGTGCATTAATTGTACTAGTTCTACATGTTTCACTATTTCCACAACTGTAGGTGGTGGCAAGTGAGGATTTATAATTTGAAGCTTGGGAGGTAGATTTATCTCAATATGTGTATGTACTCATATGATTTGAGGACATGGATTATGTTCTAGTTTTATTCTATGAAAGACTTTGTAATAGACTATAAGTTTCTTATCAATGTATGTGTTTTGACTCTATGATAAATGTGTCTAACATGGCTTATGATTAGACTTAGTTTTCATATGTTTTCTAAAAAGAGTTTTCCTATTGACTTTATTGTGAAAAATATTAATTTTGCACTACATTTCATACATAAGTGATGAACGAATTCTAAGAGGCTTGTGTAAGACCTCCAAGAGGTCGAGTATGTCGTGTGATGACTTGGGGCTGCTCTCGGGTCGTAACAAACCTGGTATAAGAGAAAAAGTTTATGAAGTAGTCTTTAGTATTAGAAGTCTTATAAAGACACTTCTAGTAGGTTCTTGTTCATTGATGGTGAGTCGCGACACATCTATGATAACAAAAGGCTATAGGAAGATAAAAGTTTCACTTTCTTCATTACTCTTGTGTCGTGCCATAGAGTTGAGGTTATAAGTGTCTTTTCCTAAATATTTTATATTGTATTTATATGATATTAATACAAGAAGGACGCCCACAAGAAGAGTGGAATATGGTGTGGTGAATGAGGCAGTTCCTCCCCAAGGTGAACAAATTCCCAGGGGGGTCAAGTTCATCAAGGTGAACAAGCATTTGGTCAACCAAGAGAATGAGGTTCTAGTGGTTCCCCTGGACATGAACAGTTGGAGATTAAAGGGTCTCTCTTACCGTAGCCCGAGTCATAACGGCTCAAGAGTATAGAGATGTGGGCCTAGGATTAATGGTATTGAGTGTACCATGGCCTCTAGGCTGAGGGACTTTCTGAGATGGAACCCTCCTATCTTTCTTTGTTCTAAGGTGGAAGAGGATACCAAAGAATTTTTAGATGGTGTTTATAAGGTGTTGAGTTCTACGGGGGTGACTTATAAGGAGAAGGTGGGGTTGACTTCATCAAAATTAAGGGAATTTTGTCATGGTACACACAATGGAAAGACAATATGCCGGTTAAATCGGGTGCTATAGAGTGGGAAAAATTTAAGGAAGTATTCTTAGGAAAGTACTTTCCCCGTGAGAAAATTGAGGTTAAAGTTAAGGAATTTATAAACCTTAGGCAAGGTCATATGAGTGTGGAGGAGTATTCCATGAAATTGATCCTATTTTCACGGTACGCTCCATCTTTGGTGTCTAACCCTAGGGATGATATAAGTAGGTTTGTGACTAGTGTTGCAGAACTTGTGAAAGAAGAGTGACATACTGCCATGCTCTATAATGATATGAACCTATCTAGACTCATGGTGTATGCTCAATCCATTGAAAATTCCTAGCGTAGAAGGATAACAAAATGTTTGAAGAGGGGTAGCTCTTATGAACAAAAACAACCTACATTTAAGAATATGGTTTCAAACCATGATGTATATAATGCTCTAATATTAACCATGAGGGAGGTGGTGGTTCTAAAAATGTTAAGCCTAATTCTTATACTCGTGGGAAGAAGAACTTTGGAAAGCGTCTAGCGGGTACTAGTGGGTGCTATGATTGTAAAAAGAATGATCACAAGGTGAGAGATTGTCCTACTAATGCTAATAGGGGAAGAGGGCCAAGAGAATTCCTTCTAACGGTCCAATTGTTTGTGAACAAAACTAGAATTGCATGTATTTCTTCCAAACTAACAGGGAATTAAATCTAGATGAAGGTGCTGGTAAGTTACAATTCCTTTCTCTTAGTGATAAGAATATGTTTTGTTGTTCATGATAGAGTAGATGTGTTTTATCCAAGATTGGTAGTATGGTGAATAGTTTTGTTGAATGATTTTGTCTCTTCTCTTCTATTCTATTCAAACTTGAGAGTAAGAACTATCTAGTAGCATGTGCATGCATTCAGAGCCTTTTTCTAAAAAATGAGTTTTTTCTTGATCCCTTACAATTTTTGCATGTTTTCATGAGGTTATATTTTTATGGTAAAATGATATGTATTGACTTTATGTTTCATATTGTTATGTTTTTATAAAGAATTTTCTAAATGATGCATAAGTGAATTTGTAAGCATGCTTAACATTGAACTTTTGGGAAATGTTGCATACTTGTGTTTTATGGGAAATGTATGTAGTGTAATTAAATATAATTTAGTGATCATGATGATATATGGAGAAGGAAGTTCCTCCTATGTGAAATGAAAAATGTAGAGTCTTATTGCATGATAAATTGTAAATGTTGTTCCAATTCTCTTGTTATGTTTGGAGTCTCTTGATTATATTAAATTTATTTTTCCTCCTAGATATATATATTGTGCATGATGTTGTGTGGTCATGATCTGATAGTTTTTAGTCTATATAAGTGTTGAAAGTGTTTGTCATCCGTGATTGAATGTTTTTCAAGTGCGGGAGAATGTTACAACCCTCAAAATGAACTAGGTTAAACTAGAGACTCACATGTGTTTTATGAGTTTATAAGGTTTTAAAAAGATAAATAACAGCTTCATAAGTGAGTTTAAAGAATTTTGAAGTCAAACGTAAAGGGACGACCAAGACGTTCGGAACCTACTCTTGTGTGTGCTAGTGTGCCTTTGCATGTTTTATGTGTTTTCATGTGTCGTTTGGAGTCTAAATTGAGTTCAAGTGACCCTATAACCTAGACAATTATGTTTATAGTCAAAACGTCTGGGTATAACTCCCCACTAACCACCCGAAGGGTCCTTGAGGAGGAACCGAATGTTTGCCTTGTGGATGCCAAAGCAGCCCTATTTGGGGACCCCTTACTACGCCCAATATATCAATTGACACCCCGTCAAAACAGGGCGTGGCTCCACATTTAGTTGTGGAAGATTAGCCTAAATTTTTGGGATTCTGTGATTTAAACCATTAGGCAGAGGGACGACCCATTGTCCAAACGACGCCCCATCAATGGGAGTCGTCGTTTGACACTTGCAACTGCCTATAATGTTTCAGCCAAGCCAAGCGAGGTTTGATAAATTCCACCCTTAGCCAATTTAATAGGGATAAGGTTATTTTGTATTATTTGTGGTGTTTTACGTTGGTTAAAACACATAAACATATACTTAGACTTCATAATTTAAAATCAAACCCCAATTTCAACAGAAGTTTTCTCAAAACCTCAATGGAAGCTTAAAGTCAAATTGGAGCTTGGATTGAAGGTTTTCATAGTTTTATTCTTCAATTTCACGGGCTTCTCAATAGTATAGTATGGTGATTTCATCCTTGATTATTTTCTCATTAAAGGAGATAATTCTAAAGGCTTTTCAAAGGATTTCAAAAACACTAAAATACTATTTTGAATTCTAAGCATGGGTTCCTGCATTAAAAGGTTTAAATTGATGATTTATGAAGTATTCAATGTTAATTTATGGTTTTATGATAAAAGAAGTGCATGAACCCATGTATTCCTTGAATTTCTAGTTTTGTCTCTAAAGTGGGTGTACTGATTATGATCTAATTATGTTGAATTCATGATTTGATTGTTTTAGGCTATTGAATTGTATGTTGACATTATTAGAATTGTTCATATTTTCTTTATAGTATTGAAATCTATATTGGATCTTGTTGATTCATTGATATGGATGAATTGTAGTTTAGGCCCATGGGAATTTTTATGCGTAAATTCTATTAATGTGTGGAATTATTAGTGTCACATCTGCAGGGAACCCATTAGACACAACTGTCGTCGTCGTCTTCCTTGGAAAGGACGAATGCTAGAATCTTAGCAATCGTCATTACATTTCATATGTTAAAAAGTGTAGAAAATGAAAACTTTTCTTACGTATTGAGGTTTACATAGATCTTTCACTTACCAATCATATCTACATATGGAGTTTACTCAGACTATTATCATAGAAAGCTAAAATAGGCTTCTACTATTAAACTACATATAAAATATACAAAGATAGTCTAATAGGAATGTCTCACATTTAAACCAACAAGAATGAGTACAATATTCGGGCATAGCCCGTAATTCATTACAAAAAAAAAGCCATATACAGGCTTATAGAATTATAGTCTTCAAATGAAAGAGAATGAAAATAAATGTATTTACCCTAAAACAACATTAGGTAGCTAGATAGTGGCATCATCCTCGTAATGGGGAGGACCTACAAAAAAATTTGGGAATACTCAAGTAGTCTTTAGTTGGCCTTCTAAAAACTCAGTGGCTGGAACCTGCATAATTATAGAAACATAGAAATATGGGTTAGTACAACCACTTGTACTAATTATGGATATATGCACATAAAACATCTCAAAATATACATAAAAGAGACCATTTCATCATAAAACATTCTAAGTCATTCAGAAATCCTTAATGCACATATAAGAGAGAATACAAAATAAGGATCACAATAACATAAGACATGTTCATAACAAAAGACAACACTAACATAAAGACATACCATCATTTCACATTCAATATCTCATACCAACATAGCGTACAAACCCTTACTAACACTCCATCCCAAGCCTACAAGTGCAATGCTTATATGAAGTCCCATTACCCCACATAATCAATTAAACAAGATAGAAGATCATAAGTAATGCTTGATTCACATAATATATATCCTCACAATCATTGATACATATATCAACTTAGACAAACACATCATCATCAATATAGCCAACATCATATAACAGCATTATCATATAACTTCAACATTATATACTTCATAATAACATTATATACTAGACCATATCCTAGGACTCCCTTTAGATTTAACGTGTGGAATGTATAGGTAGGGTCCCATACCCTTACCTATCATAGTAGACACCTCAAGTGATCCTAATCAATGTCTATATTCATTTCCATGTATCATTCATTTCAATTTTGGGAACATTTTCCTTAACCGACATAGACCACATGAGCATAATGTGGAATCTGGTGTCGTGAAACCCTACATCGAAAGAAGGTCGTCTACTTGCCAAAGTACTACCAAAAATGAAATAGCATGTAGGTGGATCTGCTAGCTAGTATTCTTGTGGAGGCAACATTATTCAAGAACTAGGAGACATAGTTGAGACCCTCTTTATGCCTTTGGTATTATAATATATGTATATATATATATATACCATGATTATATAGTGAACATATCTTCACAATTTGGGAAGATACACTCCTCACTACTAGTTCACTCGGTTCTAAGCTAGAGTCCCTTTTCAAATGTCTTAAAGTCATCCTTTAACAATAACAACTTTGCATAGCTCATAGGAGACTAAACGCTTGTATATTCATAGTCATTAGCTTAATTGTGATTACATGAGAATATCCTTTAATTACCTCATATGTGAGATTGAAACATTATCATCATCATGTCATAGTAAGACACATAGGCGATTCACAACCAACAGTATATCATTACACCTTAATCTTAATAAAAATCCACATAATAAAGACATTTCAATTGCATCATCATACCAACACCTACTTAATGTAATCACATGATATACTTTAATTGAACTTCATCATCAAGTTTAAACAATCATACTTGAAGTAAGGGTTCAATATACTAAAGTGTTACCCATTTTTTTTAAAAGACTTCTTCAATGGTCTTACCATCAACCAACCTAATTCATTCATCAATAGGTGTAATAACATCACACAATAGTAATTAACACAAAAGCTAAGTTAATTGCATCAACACTAACAAATTTGATCTCAATTCATAACCTAGGGTTAAGGGGAAAAGGGTTGATCATGAATTATTCAAGAAATAGATCAAATCCCTACATCACATGACAATAGGCAGTCTATAAATGACTTATAATAGTTAGGAGAAGCCTAATAAACAATTCATTCTTCAATTACCATTAATTCACAAGCAAGATCCAAGATTTGGGGGGAATTGGGGAAAGGAAATGAACTACAAGAAATTACCATTAATCAACATAAATTACTCAACAATTTATAAATCATTATCCATATATAATCTGAATTCTTTATAATAAATCATCAATTACATGTTTAGAAGAAAAACCCGTTTGTAGTGGAAAACCCTAAGAATAGGGTAATTAGAAATCAACTATGAAAAGACCTCTTGAAGAAAAGAATCTCAAGTGTTAAGAACCCATGCACTATGAAGACTTAATCCACGATATTTGAGTAGAAAAGTTGAGAACTTGTACTTCATCTCCAAGCTTCCTATGTTCTTCAATGGTGATTGAGTTGAGAAAGAAAGTAGAGAGAGGTGAGAGCTTTTGGGTTTTGATTTGGGTGATTTGATTTGAATGAATGAAAATTACTTAAAACTGACCCTAAATCAATATATAGTCACCCACTAAATTACTCAAAAGAACCCTCATTTAACTTGGTCTTTTTGTGAACTCAAATTAACTTAAAAATGATGCCGTTTAATAAGAAAAGTGGTTGCGCGTCGCGATGGCAATTCGAAATCTTTTTTTCCAAAAATAAAGTTTGAGGAAGTGAGGATCATGAAATCCCCACATTACGAGGAAAAATTTTCCTAGCCAGTGTTTGTTGTGCAACACACAATGGACTCCACATATTGGCTGCACGCAGGCTGCTTTTGCAGCCGACTCACTAAGGTTCGGGTAATCCTCAAGGACCCTTTGGGTGGTCTTAGGGGAGTCATTTTTGGACTTTTGTAAACTTTATACTATATTTTACCTGTTCAAAGTCTTTTTACTAGTCTTAGACTTCATATGACACTCCCAAACCTTCACAAAACATAGGGACGTCTATTAGTTCAGTTTAACTAGTTTCCAGACGTCAAGGTCTTTCTTTTTGGTTTTGACTCTAAACATTTTTAACTGAGTTTATTACATTAATATAGTTATAGAAAAATAATTTTATCCACTCTTTAATAGGTGAGACTTTAGTGTAAGTTATATAACTTCCAGAGTGTTACATTATCCCCGCCTTACGAACATTTGTCCCCGAATGACACTAAAATCTTTTTCAAGGGAAAGGATAGACACAATACTAGCAGCCCAACCAACAACAATATAAAATCATCATAGTCACACCTCATAGGAGTAATTCACAACTCTATTCAGCACATAGGCAACAACATTACACATAGCAACCCAATTCATAATACACAACACATAAGAGCTCAACATTTCACAGCACATATGAGGAACTACCTTCTAAATAACAACATGGGCTCAACACAACATAGGGAGTCCCTTATGACAAAACTCATTTCAAAACGCATCAACCTGTTCAATACCATTTCATGAAGACAAAAATACACCTAATACACAAATAAGTGCAAATCAAGCAAAATAGCATTTTTCCATGAAAACTCATTTTAGTATAAACCTTTTACCAAAAATTACACCTATTTGGTAACCAAGTGAAATGCACAAAATTAATTATTCTCATCATTAATAAGAAAAACTAACCTTATTTATGAAAAAAATGAGGATGAAGGAACTTCATGTCGGCCTAGGCCTCCCATGTTGCTCCCTCACCTAGGTGGTTTCTCCATAGAACTGTTACGGAGGCCACCTCTTTGCTAATAAACTTCTTTACTTGACATTAAATTATTTCCACTGGAACCTCTTCATATGAAAGGTTCTCATCCACACATAGACCATAAATAGGAAGAACGGACTCGGGGTCAGCAGTGCACTTCTTAAGCATGAACAGATAGAATACCGGGTGAACCGAAGCTATCTCACTACTCAACTCGTATACAATGTTTCCAACCCTTTGAAAAGAATCATAGGGATTCACATATCACGGACTTAATTTAACTTTCTTGCAAATCTCATAACCTTTTTTATGGGTGAAATTTTCAAATACACTTTATCACTTTCTTCAAATTCAAGGTCTCTTCTCCTATTGTTGGCTTAAGATTTTTGCTGATTATAAGACGTATTCAATCTATTCCTTATCATGTGAGATTTCTCCAAAGATTCCTTGATAAATTCAGGACCAAGAAATGAAGACTTGGAACCCTTAAACCACCCAACTAGAGACCTACATCTTCTACCATATAAAGCCTTAAAAGGAACCATAGATATAGTTGAATGGTAACTATTGTTATAAGGGAACTTAAAAAATGGAAAGCGTTCATCCCAACATTCCTTGAAGTCAATAACACAATATCTAAGCATACCCTCTAGGGTTCGAATAGTGCACTCCGCTTGACCATCCCTTTTGGATAAAAAGAGGTGCTTAACTTCACTTCAGTACCTAACCCTTTTGGAAAGACCTCAAAAATCAAGAAGTGAATTGAGCCCTTCTATCCGAAATTATGGATAAAGTGATCTCATGAAGACTCACAATCTCGTTAATATAGATTCTTGGTTACTCTTTCATCGAATAAGTAGACATAACGGGGATAAAGTGAGAGGATTTCATCAAACTATCCACAACCACCCATATTGAGTCATTTTGCCTTCGTTTCCGAGGCAAACCCATTACGAAGTCCATATTAATGTATTCCCTCCTCCAAGTGGGAATTTGTATTTTTTAAAGTAAGCCAGCTGATTTTTTGTGCTCGGCTTTCACTTGTTGTTCATTTGGACACTTTGCAACAAATTGCGCTATGTACTTTTTCAAGTCACCCCACCAAAATACTTCTATAAGGTCATGGTACATCATAGTGGAACCCTGATGAATAGAATAATGGGAACCATGAGCTTCCTCAAGAATCCAATTTCTCAAATCTTCAACATTGATAACACGAAACCTCTCTTGGTACCTCAAAACACCATCCCCCTTAACGAGAATGAATCAATAAGCTTACCAACAACCAATTCCTTTAAATCCATAATTGATGGATAAAGATGTTGCGTAGACTTCATCTCAACAACTAAACACAACTCAGAGTTATGATGAACCATAAAGTGACCATTAGGAGAATCTTCCAACCAAACATCCAATCGATCCAACCAATGAATCTCTTTCACTAGGTCTTTCTTGGATTATACAACATGGGTCACACTACCCATGGTCATATAACTTAGAGCATCCTCAACCATATTGCCTTTTCTTGGGTGATACAGAACACTCATATCCTAATCTTAGAATCCTCATGTTATAATTTTTCAACAATTCCAATCACCTTATTGTCGAAGATTCAACTCCTTTTGAGTAAACACATATTGAAGAATCTTATGGTCGGTATATACATCAACATGAATGCCATTTGAATAATGCCTCCATATTTTAAAGGCAAACACCAATGCCGCTAACTAAAGATCATGAGTTTGGTAGTTCTTCTCATGAACTTTGAGTTGCCTAGAGGAATAATCTAAAATCTTATGATGTTGCATAAGGACACAACCCAAACCAGTTTGAGAAGCTTCTCAAGATACCACAAAACCCTCAGTACCCTCAAGTAAGGTCAACATCAGAGCAGAGGTAAGACTATCTTTCAACACTTGGAAACTTCATTCACAAGCTTCTGACCATTCAAATTCACATTGTTTTGAGTCAAAGTTGTCAACGGAGATGCAATAAACAAAAAACCATAGACAAACCTTCTCAAGTAACCAAATAGACCCAAGAAAGTTATTATATGGATTGACGACAAAGGTCCAAGCCAATTCTAAACCGCTTCTGTCTTTCTAAGGTCGACCTCTACACCCTCACTAGAGATGATATGTCAAAGAACCCAACCGATCTCAATCGAAATCCATATTTTTTATATATAGCAAAAAGTTGATTTTCGTTTGGGACTTGCAATACCACTCTCAAATGTTCCATATGCTTATCCTCACCCTTAGAATATACAAAGATGTTATCGATGGTACAATCACAAAATCAACTATCGTATGGATATTCAACCTTATGCTCTGATACAAAGTTTGTCACATATAGGAAGCACTCCCTTGACGCAACCGACGTTGTCATCCTAAGAGAGGACTAAGACTAAGATCTTAGAAATTGTCATTGCGATTCATAGGTTAAAATTATGGCAAATTAAAACATTCCTTACATATTGAGGTTTACATAGACCTCTCACTTAACAATCATATATATATATATATATATATATATATATATATATATATATATATATGGAGTTTACTTAGACTCCTCGGATAGGAAGTTTACATAGGTTTCTACTTTAGAACTACTTACACAATATATAAAGATAGTCTAATAGAAATATCTCACATTTAAACCATCTAGAATGATTACAACTTTTAAGCATAGCCCATATTTTATTACAACAAAATCCACATATAGAATTAGAAAATAATAGTATTCAAATGAAAGAGAAGGAAACTAAACTCTTTAAACTATAAAAACATCAATTAGATAGATAGTGGCATCATCCTCGTAATATTAAGGATATACCAAACACTTGGTAAATATCGAAGTAGTCTTCAATCGGCCTTTTAGATACTCAATGACTTGAACCTACATAATTGTAGAAACATAGAAATATGGGTTAGTACACCCACTTGTAGTAAGTACGGATATATGTACATAAAACATTTCAAAATTGGCATGAAATGGACCATTTCTTTCGAAAACATGCTAAGTCACTTAGAAATCCTTAATGCACATACAAGAGAGAATATACAAGAAAAGGATCACAATAACATAAGGCATGTTCATAACCAAAGAAAACACCATCATAAAGCCATATCAATATTTCATATTCAATATCTCATAACAACATAGCATCTATAGCCCTTACCAATAATCCCATCCCAAGTCTAAAAGTTCCATAACTATGCTTGCCGCATCAAATCTAACAAGTCATATCACCTAATATGCTAGCATGATTTTAATATTCTACCTTGTGTAGGTAGAGCACCTTCTCTTGGTGTAAGTATCTACAACTCCAAATTCCATGTTCAGCACCCATGGTCTTAGTATTGGTCAAGGCTATATTCTCCCTAAAGTAAAATAAACAATGGAAGTAAAGTAAGAACCCTAACTAGGATAACCTAATGGTAGTTGCTTAGTATAGGTGGGGGTATGGGACTTCACCTATATCTTGCACAAGTATGTCTTGAGGGAAGTTCTAGGAAGGTGTTCTAATTCATGTGACTATGTTTATTTTCCTTTTGCATTACATGGTCGTGTAGTCTACTTGTTGTGATTATATGCATAGTATGATTCATAATGGGTCTACATGATATGGTCTCTCTTTATGTGCATAATGTTTGGTCTTATTGACTATATGATGAAAGTATTGCTAGGGATGTATGAAGTGTATATTCTTGTCTTGTTGATGTATGAAATACATGATACGGCTTGTGGTCTCAAGATAAGTTTACTAAGTATGTGTGAGGTTATAGGGCTTTGAATGTACATGGCACTAGTAGACTTAGATTTGGATTGTGAGTAAGGTCTTGCAATGGTCTATGTGATGTGAAGTTCAGAGTCTACCCCAGCACCCCAGGCAAATATCCATGTACCAGTTCCTGAGGAACCAAATTTGTGGTCCGTAGATGGTTAGTATCAGATATAAAATACGCAAAATTTCTAATTGAGAATGGGGGATGACCCGATTTATGACAGTCGAGTGTTGGGTTCTTACGGGGAGTTTGCACATAGCCCCCGATGTACAGAGATGTTGACCCACCATACGCTTGAGTGTATGGCTAGGAGTTTGGGGACGTATAGTGAGGATATGTTTGAGATTTTTACGCCTCCTATGTGGCTACTCTAAGAGGCTCTTTTGATAGGCGGGCGAGACCCGCCAAACAGGACCCGCTCACCACTGTGTTAATTCTAGGCTGCCCTGTGGATATTTCTCTGGACACCATCTGTCGTTTCATGTATTGCACCTCCACCGATATTACTTGGTCCCCCATGACTCCGAAGTTTGATTACAGAGGGATATGGTGAAAAGAGGAAAGTTTCAAAGGACTATGGAGAAGAGAGAGGCATGTAAGAGGTGGATTTCTCAACATCTATCCATTGACGGTGAGGGTGAAGATTGGGTGTTAAACCCAAAAGGCTGATAAGATTCGCCAACCTCACTTTCACAACCAAGTTTTTCTTGATGCTAGTCCGCCACTGCCTATCATCTATGAGTGCCAATAATATTTTTACATGGGATAGAGCGGTATTAATACTAGCCTTTGTGTACGGTTTGGAGATAGACCTCACAAAGTTATTGATGATAGTAATACACTAAAGGGTTTTCACGACCTCTACTGCTTACCCATTTACATTTCTGATCTTTTGTCTATGCAGGGATGCCAGAGTGCCCATCTTGCACTATGATACACTCTGTACTCAAGTTGGATTAGTTGATATAAGACACTGTGATACACTTTGTACTCTGGTTGGAACAGTTGATATAGGCCATATGAGGGATGAGTCCAATGTAGCGGCACCACGAGGAGGTCCCATAGTTGGGTTGCAGTCGTTGAGTGAGAACTTGGTGAACACTGTAGATTTAGCACAAGTAGTTTACCCTACCACTTCAAATCCCACCTATACCACCCCAGCCGAGTCCACCCACGCTGCTTGTAGAGCACCCAGTTTCTCTTGATCCACTTCATCATTTACAATACTGGTCCCTTTGGCGAGGTTCCAGAAGTTAGAGGCCCAGATGGCCACCCTGCTGCATCACATAAAACCTTAGAGGCAAAAGTCCATCTCCAATCCTGAGGAACGGATTCATAAGAGCGTGGCCCAGCAGATGGAACAGAAGATTAAGGCGGTTCACAAGCGGCTTACTGCATTTGGGTTACGAGTTCTTTCACGCCTAGCCCCCACCATTGACTTGACTACCCTTAAAGAGGATGTGACGAGTTTGTGCGCTAATGTAAATATTTTGGAGATAAGGGGGACTAAGCCCGAGAGTTCACCCTTCGAGCTAGCGGAGGAAATTGTGCTTGCTACACTATTCAAAGACCCTAAGGATCTTCCTCCTAGGCAACATATTTGTATCAAAATGCACTGTTCTAGACACACTATTGAGAGGGATGGTTGTCCAAGGAAGAACGAGCAGATGAACCTTGACCCGGAGATGAGAGACTCATTGATTGATGATGAGACCCGTCAGATAAGGGCTCGAGAGATAGTTGTAGGGGAGTCTAGTTCAAGATGGAGGCTAGTGAGAGGAGTACCACTGATGGTGATGGGATTGTTATGGGAACCACTCAGGGTGGCCAATCTACTAATCTTGCGGGTTCTAGGCAACCGGATCCGCCTCCATGTTGAATGTTCGTCGGTGCTATGCGCCTCAGGTTTGCTTCACCTACCACCCTGTCTTTGTATTTCTTTTGATGCATTTGGAAAAATTGCATGATATTTTATTGGGGGTGAGGTAAAGGGAAAGTTAGTGTTAGGGTGAAGTCTAAGTAGCCTAACTCACTATCCTTTCTTTGGGGTTTTCTTGCTTGTGTTCTTTTGCCCCAAGAGAATGATTACTTTACTATTGAACCGACATGTCGTAATTTGTACAAAGTATAAAAGCATGAAATATGAATCATGGTGACTATGTATGAATGATATCACGTCCTATGAAAATGCTTTCATCAATAAGTGAAAATAATTTGAATGTGTTGGCTCTAATCATGACATCGACAGACACCCACTCCATGAACCTCAAACTAACACCTAAACTGAGAAATCTGATAATTTGATAGGACAATGAAGTGTCAATAGAGTGCGAGGAGTTTGAACGTTCAACTATTGATACCGAGCTAAAACTTTCCTGGTTGGTCATTTTCCCTCAATTTAATGTGTTGGCCCTGGTCCCTCATTGGGCATGTGCACATCGACTTAGGCCAAAAGCCTAAGTTGAGGGTGGCTAATACAAAAATTGTCCTCTTCTTAGCCCTGACCTATCCTTTGGTAATGTGTACCTCGACTCATGGAAAAATCACAAGTTGAGGGTGGCTATTATGAGTGATGACCCGAAGTTTGGTATGAAAGGGTTTAATGTGGAAAACAAAAGAGAAAATGAGCAAAAGATGTGACTCGGTATAATTATTAATTGAAAGAAATAAAGAAAATGAGTTGAAATGGAAGAAGTAGAGAAAACAAAGAAAAGAAGTGAACAAAATGAGCTAAGAGTAATAGGCACAAAGAAGAAAGGGAAAAGCAAGACAAAGATGATAAGAAGAAAAAAGTAGGGCATAAAAGAAAATGTTTGCCATAATGCCAAAGAGGGAAAAAAGTCACTAAAATGTACCCATATGTACCATACCTCACCTTGAACCTATGTAACAAGCCTAGAAAGTCCTATCTTTATCCTAGAAGTCTAGTGTGGTGAACTTATGCAATGAAAATAAGTTAAAGTCTATGGATACAAGTACTAGCTATGTATGAACTTGTTATTGACTGTGTGTGTTGAAT
Organism: Solanum peruvianum; assembly: GCA_027705065.1. NCBI lineage: Eukaryota > Viridiplantae > Streptophyta > Magnoliopsida > Solanales > Solanaceae > Solanum > Solanum peruvianum. The sequence continues at coordinate 40,693,602 of JAKWJD010001761.1, forward strand.
ATAGATCCTCGTACCCAAAGTTAAAATCAATGTGCGAAAAAGGAGGATTCCTTTTTAAGTGAGGACACAAGTTGCAATGTCGGAAAGTTTGTACCTGCTGAGAAGCAAAATAGTAGACATATTTCAGCAAGGTAAGTTTTTATGTCATGGTCTTATCCATGTGAGTTAGCTTGTCAAACCTTACAGCGTAATCATGTACTAAAGCAAAGAAAAAGTTGGGACTGAAAGCAATATGGTTGTGAAAGCTTAAAATAGTTTACTTTTGTACAAAGTGTTGTTTTGCGTATTAATGCGTCGCTTGAAGACAAACAATGAATTTAAGTTGAGGGTGTTGATGTATCGTGGTTTCATGGTGTTTTCAATGCTTTATCCGTTAGAGTTGTGTGTGTCTAGAGACTTTTTTGTTTTAGTTTTAACATATATATTTATGTTTGTTTTGCAGCAAAGATGTCCATAAATATAATGCAGAAGGCAGTAGAAATAAAGTGCAGAAGCGACCCATGAAGGCCATTGACGGTTTGTCATTCCATCGACAGTATGTAGGTGCTGACCTTCGATTGAAGTTCAGGCACATGGAAAAACTTAAGGAAATCTGACCAAGTGTGGGACTACGGAGAAGATCGTGATAGATGGACCGTTCTGTTGAATTGTCAATGAGATAAAAAATAGTCCCAATACCTGAAATTGAAGAATTTCTAAGGTTGGAGCAACGGAAGGCATCGACGAACCGTAGATGCATCGACAGACCGTGTTGTTGGTCCGTCAATTGATTTAGATCTAATGCCATCTTAGTATGAAAAATGATTCTTAGTCCAGACTAATGGATGAAGTCGACGGTCCATCCTTTCATCGATGGTCCATTTGTGGGGGTCATCGATTAGACCCGCGATTTGGACAATATTTCTTCTTTTAATTCTTCTAAATTTAGGATAATGTTTTGTATAAATAGGGGTGTAAAACCTTATTTCTGGGGTTAGACATTATTTTTATTGTTCTTAGTTTTTGTTTGAAGATTGGGGTTTTCATCTTTAGTGATAGTTTCATTTGTGGATTAGGTTTTCATGTCTTATCTTGTTATTTTAAGTGGGTTATGTGGATTTTCTTTGCATTGTCAAAGTATGTTGATGTTTGATTGTTTAACAACTATGAATTGTATTATTGTTTGCATGGGTAACTAAATCCAAAACTAGGGTTGTGAGAAATATAGTTGATTAACAAAGTAAACCTAGCTTAATAACAATTCTCAATTAGGTAATTGCATTAATTGATAATTCTTTTGTTTGAAAGTCTTTTTAACGAGTGCATGTGTTAGAACTATCCTTGTTGCTACTTGCCGGACCAAGGAGGTAGTAATAAGAAAAGAATTATCAACATAGATTTAGTGGGATACTATCTAATAGGCTAGTCTCGATTGGTGCGAAGTAATAAGAAAGTCATACATCAAATATGATGCATGATATGAAGTAAAGATAGGGGTTAGTAGATTATACACACGTAGTTGGACCAAGGTACATGGTGAAATTCTCTAAATTCTAGACCAAGGATTTAGATATACCTAACTTATCATTTTGCATGCAAAACACTAGGGAAGAATTGTTATAGCTATAAATACGACGTTATGAACCTATGGAGAACATATACACCCTAGTTTCTCTTAGAAATTGATAAAAACTAAATCTTTAGTCCGATTACTTGTTTTACTTAAAGATATTAAAGAAGTTTGTTTCACAAAAAACCCCTTTAATTACTTGATTTTTTAAAAAACTTGACCAAATAGAAGTAGTTGTTTATTGATGATAAGTCTAAATCATTTTCCTTGTTGGATCGACCCCTACCTAATAGTTGGGTTCTTTACTTGATACGACCGTTTATACTTATTTAGGAAGGTGTAATTTGAGCGTATCCATATCGTGGTCCCCGTCTTGGAAATGGTATTTAGAGTTTGTATAGCATAGTATTGGTACCCTCTATAATATGCTTATGTGAATGAACTTATTCTATGACAACTAAGAAAAAGCACCGAGTGAATATGCATAAAGGTAGTAGCTCTAGTTGAGTATGAGGCTAGAGTACAAAGAAACCTTTTGATATCCCCTAAACTATGTGCCTACATAGGATATATCCTTAATCTACATATGATAAGTAGATCACCTTCCACGATGTGGGTCTTGATGATACTAGATCCCATACCTAGCTAGTGTGGTCTATTTCGGTTATTGCCTATTCTCATCACATGGATGTGCGCTCTATTTATTGGATAGGTTTTATAATGTGTAGGTAGTGGAATAAGACGCTATATACACATGGCATGAGTAGGCTTTGAAAATGTTAAAGTGAGTTCCATAAGACCTCCAGGACCGTTATGTCAAATCCCTTAATTATATGATTGACTTTGAAATGACTCATGTAATGAATGTTTCCGAATGATAGTATGTTGAATAGAAACGCTCTTAACTAGGGCAGCTTCCAGAAACACTAAGGTCTGCTTGACGAGGGTGTACGAGTGGCCTCTTAATGTCTTATTTAAGTGAGTCTTCGAGTAACCTTAGATAGAGAGTATAAAGTAATGAAATTCTCAATTGGTGAATATGGATATACCTTGTGTTATATATTGATATTACCTGAAGAAGATTCTTACACTTGTCTTATAAGGTTTTCACTAAAAAGCATAGAAAATATATATTTATGTAAATGTGCCCTTTTACATGGTTTTCTTGCATGTTCACCATACTTAGTGCATTAATTGTACTAGTTCTATATGCTTCTCTATTTCTACGAGTGTAGATGCTGGCAAGTGAGGATTTGTAGTATTTGAACTTGGGAGGTAGATTTCTCACAAAATTGGTATTAGATCATATGATATGAGAATATGGATTATGTTATAGTTTTCTTCTATCAATGACTTTGTGCTAGATTGTAAGTTTCTTTTCATTGTAAGGGTTGTGACCCTAAAATAACTATATTTGTCTAAGATAGCTTATCATGCGAATTAGTTTTCTTATGTTTTATAAAAAGAGTTCTCCTATTGACTTTATTTAGAAAAGTTTTAATTTTTCACTACTATTTATACATATGTGATGAACGAATTCTATGAGGCTTGTATAAGACCTCCGAGAGGTCGAATACGCTTTGTGATTATTTGGGGGTGCTCTCATGTTGTAAAAAAACTTGTTACTAAAGCATAAGGTTATGAAGAAGTCTCTAGTATTAGAAGTCTCACAAATCCACTTCTACTAGAGTCTTGTTCATCGATGGTGAGTTGCGACACATCTAAGATAAAGAGGCTATAGGTAGATAAAAGTTTAACTTTCTTTATTACTCTTGTGTCTTGCCATAGAGTTGAGGTTATAAGTGTCTTTTCGTAAATATCTTCTCTTGTGTTTATAGTATATGAATACATGAAGAACCCCACAAGAAGAGTGGAAGATGGTGTCGTTAATAAGGGAGTTCCTCCTCAAGGTGAACAAGTTACCTAAGGGGGTCAAGTTCCTCACGGTAAATAAGTCCCTTTTGTCAACCAAGAGAATGAGGTTCCACTGGTTCCCCTTGACATGAATAATGAGGAGATTAGAAGGTCTATCTTTACCCTATCCCGAGTCATGACGACTCAAGCGAATAGAGATGTGGCCTAGGATGAATGCTTTTGAGAGTACCATGGTGTCACATCTGAGGAACACCCCCTAGAAGTAACATGACGTACTTGACCTCTCGGAGGACTTATACAAGCCCATAGTTATCATTCACCACATTGTCATAGTAAATTTAGAGGAAAATCTAAAACTTTCTTAGCACATCATATGCTAGAACATTACTTCATATATATATATATATATATATAATATATATATATATATAGATAGATAGATAGATAGATAGATAGATAGATAGATAGATAGAAAATATAAGTCATAATATATATTTACACCTTAAGTCTCTTTTCCATATTAGAGTCAATAATATTAGAGTACATTAGGGACACAACCCTTATGACATAATACAAAACTATTCAATGTTTAATAACCTTTACAGCAAGACATGAGTAGGGAATTCTTGGAACTCATCACTTGAGCTTGGGAACAACCTATAAAGATCTTCAATCGTATGGACATCTCTTAAGTATTCATAACCTATACTTTGTGTAACAATTAGAGAATAATGGGTTTGGTACAAGAATGCACTAAGTATGGCAACCACACATTTAAAATGGACATTTTCTTTAAATCATACTTTATGCCTTTTTGAGTAAATTTTGATAAAACCTTTAGAAAATTTTATTTATATCATTAACGTACTTTATATAGACATATTCAAATGCCAAAAATCATTGAATAACACATATAGAATTTAAGTCACTTTTGAGATCACTTTACAGTGAACTATTTTAACATTACAGTGAGCATTCTTCTCTTTATTTTATTAATTTCCCAAATAACCCTCTAGTGATACTTGGTGCAATGCATCACCTTCAGGACACAAGGAAAGCATACATACAACCTACACAAGTCATCACATATCATCATATAAGTATAGCACATGATAGACATTTTTATGTCAAAACCTTAGGAACATTACACTAAGCTACATCAACTTACACATATAACGACTTCCCTTATCATACCTCATTATTAGACCTTGTTCATGACCCAAATCTTAGTCTACTAGTTAAATGCACATGTGAATCCCCATAATCCCACACATACATAGTAAACCTTTCATTAGACCACAAACCTTATCATTCAATTCATACATCAACAAATTAGGTGAAAAACACTCTATTTATATCAACAATCTTCATCATATAGTCAGTAAGATCCACTTAGTTCATATAAGAAAAAGACTATATCAGATAGACTCATACCATGAACATCTTCATCACAAATATACAAATACTACCATTCCATGCATAAAGACATAATTGTAATCTTACACATTAGAACACCTTCCTAGAACTTCCTAAGTAGATACTTGTGCAATGTATAGATGGGTTCATTACTTCCACCAATACTTATAAACCTCCCTTAAATCATCCTAGTTAGGGTCCTAGTCATTTACTTCCATTGTGCATTTTACTTTCGGGAAACTATAGCCTTAAATCGACATTAAGACAATGGGTGCTAAACATGAAATTTGTTGTTGTAGAGACTTACACCAATAAATGGTGTTCTTACCTAGAAAAGTTAGAATATTAACACATGCTAGCATACTAAGTGAATTCACCTGCTAGATCATATGTGGCAAGCATAGTTATGGAACTTGGCGGTGCATGTGAAAACCCTCTTTATGCAAAGATGAGGAATTATGGTTATTCGCGTATGGAAACCCTATTTATGACTATTGAGGCATTGTATTATCCACCTCATGAGATTTATGGTAGACCTTCCTCACCACATTGGGAAGGGACACACATTAATATTCAAGTCCACTTGGTGCTAAGCTAAGTTTCCTTTATTGAAAAGTCATTATTACATTACTCTTATAAAATATAGGCTTAGGAGAGTCATTCACTCATATGATTAGATCATAGTTCATATATGTATGTTCATCAACCTAAATCATGTGAGGAAATTCTTTCACATGGACATAGCATATGTTATTAACATTATCTAGTTTAGGATACACTTGACCACACCTTGGAAGGCTCCTCTATTGACTAGATCATCATTCATGTGTGTGTGTGTATACATATATGTGAGTAAACCTTTCACATAACACGTTAAGGTCACAAATGTTCATACATTCATATTAATGCACATAGAAACTGTCACGACCTAAAAGTACCCCATTGAAGTTAGGAGGAAACCTCGTTTCATGAACGGGCGTGCATGACCATTTGGGGTCTTGTACAAGCCCTTTAACTAACATTTATTACATAAGACATGAAAAGTAGTGCGTAATTAAAACTTTTCATGAACATTTAATACAAAAAGGAATCTTCCATAAATACTTAAGATATCTTATTCTCACAAGCATAACTTAAGACACAACTTATTATATCTTAGGGACACGACCTTTTACATTGAAATGAAGTACATAATAAGTCCTACTAAAGAAAACTAGGAACCAATAGACCGTGTCCTCAAATAAATGAGGACATACCAATTCTTGAGAGTGTGAAATTTCCCAAGCTTCGCCTTCAAATCATCCAAAAAGTCTTCAACCTATACTTATAAGGTATAGAAAAGTATGGGGTTAGTATAAATAATGTACTAACTATGGCATATGCAAAAACAAGCGAAAAGGGACATTTTAGTAAAATAACATTTCATGCAACTTAAGTAAAATATTCAAGAATATAGAATCAAAACATCATAACGGACATCATTTAACACTTAGATAAGAGATTCCATAATTTAAACCAAAAGGGACCATTTACAGTAACTTTCAAAATTTTACAGTAAACTCCAATCAATATTATAGTGGACAAATTGGAACTTTAACAATTAATCATTAAAGGCACTCATAATGAATCATCCTATCTGGAATGTGTGAACTTCCAAGGCCAAGCGAAAGAGAATGTGAACTCATTTTCCGTAAGAGTTTCCCTACCTCGAGATTATCCTAGGACTCACTAAGGTAAAACATAAGGAAGTATGCATCCTCCTTCGATAAACACCAACGAAACCCTCAAGACTACCCCTTTCGGCTTACTCAACTCGGGAGAAATAAGCCCCTCAATCAATGGCAACACATTAAAAGATACCCAAAAAACCACCAAACTCTTCCCTTTTGGAATGACTACTTAGTGAACTTAGTATATACGTCCCATACAACCACCTACCCTAAGTAGTACATTATTTTAGAAGGTTTGGCACCAACACTTCCCTTTCGGAAAGTCCTACCTAGTGCAATGATTAGATAAGATCCCATCCCACCACCTAACCTAAGTAGTACGTTCTTTTAGAAGACTTAGTTCGATAATCTCTTTTGTGTAGGGTTATCCTAACCAACATAAACCATGAGAGCTAGACATAGAATACCGATATTAACCCCTATCGGATGAGGGATCCTCACTTGCCTAGAGTAAGGTCATTATTTTTAGATTTTACATGGATTTCCCAATGGATACACCTTTGAAGGCTCACAGTTAAGGGATAAGGAGAATGATAATAAGTACTCATTCTATACTCACGAGGAATACTCATCTCAAGAGGTACTCACCTCTTCTTCATATCCTATCGGTGCTATACATAAACCCCTTATGGATTCTAAGCACTTTAAAATATAGGTTAAGGAGAACTAGTGAACACCACATCTCAACTCACGAAAGGAATTCATCCTACGACCAATCTTATAAAGCTCCTAAGATGTAGTGAGTTTGCTACTAAACATTTCATCTCAACTCACAAAGAGTGTCCACCTCAAAACTCCTCTATTTACTCAATTTAACTTCATACATTCTTTTAAGTGTGTGTGTACTTGTGAGAACATCTTTCATATAAGCATCTTTTCACTAACATTATCTTCTATACATGCTTTAGTCTTACATTCATCAATTTATAAACTTTACAAGCTTCACAAGACATATACTTTACCTAGGCATAATCTAAGCCAAACATGCTATTCAACTTCACGAAAAACAAGACAAGACTTATCTTCAATATCACTTCATTAAATATATTAGGCCTTCAAATACACACACAAAAAAAATTAAAGTTATATAAAGTTCATCAAATAAACACCTCCACCAAGAAGGTAGACCATACAACTCAAAATCATTTCATCATAAGAATTATTCAATATAGGCAACTCACAATTTAACGAAGACATACGCCACTAAAATCAATTTATCATTCATCAAGGGAAGTAGATAAACCAAAACAACAACATGAGAAACCCAAAGTTCATCCCTTATCCAAACATACTCATTTAACCCATTTCTTAAGCTAAGAGTTTGAAATATGAATATACATGAGTTTATTAGGTTTTTAACATCAAAATAATCAATTCATAAAAGTATAAACACAATTATATCATTAGAACATATTTAAAATAAGAAACATTCTTAAAATCAAAGATAGAAGGAAATATAGTTTGAAAACCCTTTTTGAAATCTTTTGGAAATGACTCCTTGAACGGAAGAGGGTTCAAGGATAGATACAATACCTCAAATAGAAGGAAACCCACTAATTTTTGATAGAGACACACGTACAAACCATCCCTTCATTCCCTCCTTGAGTCTTATCTTCAATGGTGACTTTGGGAGACTCTTCTTTAGAGAGGGAGTTTGAATATTTGAAGTCAAGGGTCTTGTCTAGGTATAAGATTTAAAACTAAATTAACATAACCTAAAAACACTAAAAAAATTGACCTAGGGTTATTAAATACTTAGGTTGAATTTACATAAAACACCCTAAGATGGCAGCAGCTTTCACAGCTATTGGAGATGGCCATTAGACGACCCAAGCTACTGGGCATCAATCAGTCGAAGGCCTGTGCTGCGGGGCGTCAATGGCATAAGAGACTGGTCAAGGGAGGGACTGAGCATACAGCTAAGTATTGAAAAAAGGAACCCCAATTGATGGGTCATCGATGGACTTACGCCCAGTAGACTGCTTCGTTGATGGGGCAGTGTCCTTCGCAGCTTTGTCCAAATCTTGGGCCCTTCATCTGGCGCCTCTTGTGGATCCTAGGTGGGGTAGTTCCCAGAAGTTAAACATCTAAATTAATTCGTACAGTTAATAGGAACATCCCACCTTAGTTTCAATGAAAACGAACATGTAAAACTCACACAAAACACATCAAGACACCCAAGTACAATCTAAGGCACACCTTCTGAACGTCATGGACGTTCTTGGGAGTTTTACTTCCAAACTTAACCAAACATCACACATTGCATAATAACACTAATATAACTCATTTTAACTTTAAATTAACTCAAAAGTTAACAACGAGGCTCTAGTTCACCTTAGTTCTTTTTGGGGCATTACATTCTCCCCCACTTAGAATAACATTCGTCCTCGATGACACTTAAACTTCAAGAAAAACAATGTGTCACTTAGCATAACATAACACATTAAAATCAAGTATATAACTCTCAAAATCAAAGAATTAACTAGAAAGGAAAATCATTTCACACTTTCCAAAACATAGCAACATAAGCGACTCTTGTGAACTTCAAAATTATTAAAACTGACACTTAACATTTTCCTATGGAGGAAATAACCTCTCCAACAGTAAGGTTCAATGTACTCACTGTTAAGCATACCATTTTTTTTAAAAAGGCATTCCTTAAGCAATTCATCAAGATGACATGATCATATGAAATATAAAACCACATAAACTCTTTTAATAACATAAAAACAACAATCATAAAGAGTAAAGACTTACAAAGATCATCAACTCTGGATTAGTTATCCTTCCTAGCTCCTATCCCACAGGAAGGGTTCAACTTTGGATCATTACAATCTAGGGAAGCTTGATTGACCTGATTCCCTTTTGCTTTGATGCTAGGGAAATCCCTCATCTTTTGGACCTTATTACTACATATAAAACAACCATCCATTTCGATAAGACATCTACCCAAATGTTGCTTCCCACAAGTAGGGCACCTAGCCCTCTCTAAAGAATGGCCCCCACCTTGGAAATTTTTTTTGGAGCCCTTTCCTTGTTTCCCATGGAAGTATCTTGGTGATAGAGACTCTTCATAGTATTTTGGTGACAATAATCATCCGACCTAGGCCTCTTACCCTCTTTCCTTATGTCTATAATTTTGGAGTCCTCAATTATTTGTGCATAGACCATGAGCTTAGAGATATCCATGTCACTAAGAAGCATTGTAGTATGACACTATTAATCTACCAAGCTAAACACTCACAAATTTGTTCGTACTAGCCCTAGGGTTGGGTACCATGCTTGGGGCATACATAAAGAGTTGGGAGAATTTGAGGGAGTACTCTTGCAGACTTATTCCGCCTTCACTAAGGTTCATGAATTCAACCATCTTCTTCTCCCTCCACTCTAGGGGAAAGAACCTATATAGAAAATCCTCTTTTTAAATTACTCCCGATTAACTGGACCTCTCTCTAATGGTCTCTCAATCATCCATTGGTCAAACTACACTTGAGCCACATCTTAGAGTTGGTAAGAAATTTACTCCGCTTTCTCCCTGGGGGTCACACCCATCGCATCTACCACTTTGAAAACTTTATCTATGAAGCCATGTGGATCTTCATCCACCTTAGTGTCATGGAAAGTGGGAGAGTTCATCCTCATGAAATCTCAAATTGTAGAAGCGGGAGTACTAGTATTTGGTTGGGGCTTATGTCGTTGCGTAGCTTGGGCAACAAATTAATTATTGACGACATGAGATTGAGCCGTAATGAGTTGGGTCAAATTCATTAGGACAGCCCTCAACTCCGCATTAGTCATAGCTCATTCAACAAAATGATTTTGAGTGAAAAAGGGCACTTGATTCTCTTGAAAATCCGAAGGCACTTGAGGTTCTTAAAGGTGAACCTCCTCATTCTCTTCCTTTAGGCCAACAATAGGAACTTGGTCAACATGGGTAGGGATCCTCTCATTAGCTACACCTACCTCTTCCCTTCTACCGGTTTATCTCCTCATATTCTTGTCCTATACACACAAAGAGAAGAGGTTGAGAAAAGACACCTCATATGACTCAACTCTAAGGCACGACATTAGAATGGAGAAGAATGTGAATCTTCTATGATCCTATAGCCTCTTGTCCATGGATGTATCGCGAATGACACCAATTACCAAGATTCTACTATATGTGGCTTGTGAGACTTTTAGAACCTAAACTATTTCCCATAACCTTATGCTCTGATACCAAATCTATCATGACCCGAAAGTACCCCCTAGTAGTTGGAGGAACCCTCGTTTCATGACCGGGCGTACTTGACCCTTTGGGATCTTGTACAAGCCCTTTAACTAGAATTTATTACATAAGACATGAAAAATAGTGCAGAATTAAAACTTATCACGAATATTTAATATAAAATGGAATCTTTCATAAATACTTAAGAAATATAATCGTCAAAAGCCAAAAATAAGACACGACATATAATATCTTAGGGACACGACCCTTTACATTGAAATCAAATACATAATAAGTATTAATGATAAAAAGTAGGAAACAATAGACTATGTACTCGAATATATGAGGACATATTAATTCTTGAGAGAGTGAACTTTCCCAAGATTTGCCTTCGAATCTTCCAAAAAGTCTTCAACCTATACTTATAAGGCATAGAAAAGTATGGGGTTAGTACAAATAATATACTAAGTTTGGCATATTCAAAACATGCGAAAAGGGACATTTTAGTAAAATAACATTTTATGCAATTTAAGTTAAATATTCAAGAATATAGAAGCAAAACATCATAAGAGACATCATTTAACACTTAGATAAGAGATTCCATAATTTTATACCAAAAGGGACCATTTACAGTAACTTCCAACACTTTACAGTAAACTCCAATAAATATGACAGTGAAAAAATTGGAACTTTAACAATGAATAATTTAAGGCACTGACAATCAATTATCCTATCCTGAATGAGTGAACTTCCAAGTCCAAATGAAAGAGAAAGTGAACTCATTTTCCGTAAGAGTTTCCCTACCTCGGGATTATCCTAAGACTCACTAAGGTAAGACATGAAGGAAGTATACATATGCCTCCTATAAATGAGTCAATTAGGGTTTTAACATGAAAATAATCAATTCATAAAAGAATAAAAACATTTAAATCATTAGAACACTTTTACAAGAAGACACATGCTTAAAATCAAAGATAGAAGGAAATAGAGTTTGGAAACCCTTTTCGAAATCATTTGGAAATGAATACTTAAATAAGAGGGTTAAAGGATGGATAACATACCTCAAATATAAGGAAAACCACTAATTTTTTATTAAGAAAAACTTCCAAACCATCCCTTCTTTCCCTCCTTGTATTTTAGTTTGAATGGTAATTTTGGGAGAGTTTACTTAAGAGAGGGAGTTTGAATAATTGAAATGAGGGGTCTTGTATAGGTCTAGGGTTTAAAATTAACTTAATATAACCAAAAAAGCTAAAAATATTGACTTAGGATTATAAAATAATTGGGGTGAATTTACATTTAACACCCCAAGTTGGAAGCAGCTTTCACAGCATTTGGAGATAGCTAGTCGACGACCCAAGCACTGGGCTCGATGAGTCGACGACCCGTGCTGCTAGGCGTCGATGAAATCAAAGGCTATTAAAGAGAGGGGAAGATCCTAACACTGTGTATGGAACGACATCACCCCGTTCGATGTGGCGTCGATGGATTTAGGCCTAGTAGAGTGCTCCGTCAAGAGGGCAGTGTCCTTGGCTGGTTTGTCCAAATCTTGGGCCCTTTATCTATGGCCCCTTGTGGGTCCTAGGTGGGGTTTTTCTCGAATGTTAAAAATAAAAAACTAATTTGTCTAGGTCTTAGGAACATACAAGCTTAGTTTAAATAAAATCAAAGACGTAAAACTCACATAAAAGACATCAAGACATCTAAGTACAATCTAAGGCATACCTTTCCAACACCATGGACGTTCTTTTGCATTTGGCCTCCAAAAAAAATCAATAAACACTTACTAATAACACTGATAGCTAATTTTAACTTAAAATTAACTCAAGAAACAACCACGAGAATCTGGTTCACCTAAGTTTGTTTTGGGGCGTTATAGGAACCAAACTAGAAACTATTCTATCAAGGCACACATGTCCAATGCCTAGGCAAAATACCATACCCTTGCCCAGACCAATACACCTATCAAGTCATCCTGGTTAAGGAAACACATATCATACTTTCATAGACAGCATATTAACATGCATAGTATTAGACACTAGTGAATATGAGAACTACCTTTCATTTAGACAGCATGACCTATACTACATATAAGCATGCATAATGTGTGAGTGTGTGTGTACATTGGTCAACATGATCACATAATGGATATCAATTACATATTGATGCAGCCACCCTCTTAAGACCATAATGCATAACAAAGCAAAGTCCACACAACACCATTTAGCATAGGTGGCAAGACAATATTCAGATTACATTCACGACTCTTAACCTTAGTTATTCACACATTCACATAAGGTTACATGGGTAGGTGTCATCAACATTAATACTTCATTAATTTAATAACCTAAACATGATCTTTCATACCCATTTACATACTCATAACAATAGTACAATAACCTAGATTCACAACTAAAGTAGAAGACTAGGCACAAGTTACTCATAAGGTGACCATCAGAACCACTAATGTATATATTCATCCATTTGCCTTCAAGGACATGGTCAAAACATATATTATGAAAGTAAAGTAAACACCGCCACCATTAGTGGACCATACCAAACAATTCTATACAGGGCTTCATCAATCACAGTAATATAGAAAATATAGGGATGAACCATTCTTACCAATTAATCAATTTTTTTATCATTATTGATCAATACACCTTTCTCATATTTAATATATTATAGAGAAGTAGATATATGTACTTATATCATAAAAGAAACCATGTACAAGTCATTACAAGATCATGATACAACTGGTGAAAGACATTACCATTGTTCTAAAGAATAGATAGACATAGATCATCAATAAATTTCCCTAGTATTCTTTATCTATAAAGATTAATTAATAATGTACATGTATGCCAGTAGCCAAGGAAATCATAGTCTCAACGAGATCCTACTAAAATTGCCAATAAACTCGAATTCACTGTATGTATGCTTCATATTAGGAATTCATGGAAGATAAATTTATAAAGGTTAGTTGTATTCAAACTATCATGAATTGATTCACAATATATCCATTGTATACAATTCGTAATCACATTAATCATGATCGATTCATATTACAACTAACCTAACGTCAAGATCACAAGTTACTATTTGATTGACTAAAAGAACTTAGCTCAACTCATATTAATCCTTATTCACCTTGATCATACACGAGTTATACTAAAATTAACACATAATATTAACCATAAACAGTACCTATAAGACTCTCAACATGATTGAATTCCACATATATACAATTAAGAACCAACGTTATAGTGATCTCATTGTTAACTAGACTAAGTAAAATCAATTCTTCATACATTGATCCACATGGATAGTTCAACATAAACTCATCATAAAATTATATATAGACAATTTAACATAATTGAATCGTAATTCAACCATTAACAAGCCATGATCATAATGCCCATGCAAGGGCTAAATCGATTTTGGGAAGTGACATTGGTTCATAATGCAATTGGATTAAAATCACGTTAAATACAATAAATTAAAATCAATTAATCATAATTTATCCGTTAAAAACGTTTTTAGAAATAACCAAAGGATAGATTGAAGAAGAGGAACTTTGATCATATTTTTCTCTTTGAAAACCTTGAGAAGAACTCTCCAAGTAAAATGTTATATAGAGATGAAGGATCAGCGTACCTTTGTCTAGTTGAAAAACTCTAAAATATGGTGAAGAAACCATAGGATTAAATGTTACAAGTTATTCGTGAGCTTCACCCACAATGGAATTTTCTAGGGAGAAGATTTTTGGAAGGAAAGTTTAATTTGTTTGGAAGGGATTGGGAATGGGTTGTTCACCTGTTTGATCCCTTATTTACACCCAGAAATAGTTAATTAAACTTTCTAGGGTCAGGTTAGGACGTAAGGTGAATTTCCCATTCACCCTTTTAATGAAATAGTGCGCAAGAGAGTGGAACCAGGCTGCATCGATGGATCACCATTAACGTCTAGTAGGTCCATCGATGGGCCGTCTGTGGCTTCTGTTGATTGGTCCTTGACATGTTCTTTGGTTGATCCTTGACCAAGATATAAGAGACCCCACCAACGGTCCATTGGTCAACAAACTGGGCATCATTTGGCTCGTGAATTTACATTGCCAAGGCACTGTCTCGACAGCCTTGGGTCCGTCTTGTTAGGCCCTTTGTAGTGTCCTTTAGAAGTCGTACCCGGACATTCGCAACATAAATAAAAACCTTATCAAGTTGTGAACTCCCACATTATTATAAATCATTTTAAGGCGTCACATTATCATGTCATACAATATATAAGCGCACAGACACATGAGACACGTAGGTGACTAGTCATCGAACGTCTTAGTCGTCCTTTGACGTTTGACTTTCAAATCATCTCCAACTATACACACTGAATCCAAACCATATTATAATTCATTTTAGGACCTTAGTACCTTAGAAAATTAAGACAAACAGGTTGGGCTATAGACAGCCTAACTAATATTTTTGGGGTTTTACAATATCCCCTACTTGAGAATATTCGTCCCTCGAATGACACTCAGAATAGTTTAATCACAATAAGGACTTCAATGAATCATAGAGAAGTTCATCACATTTATAACAACATCAAATCATTTTAGCACTCAATGCACACAATTAAGTACAAATTCCATTCATTCACTCTTTAATGCATCAAACACAAAGGCACTAATCATGTTCATAGGAGGAACATCCTTCTCCTTTTTATAACATGGACATTACACTTCAATTTATCAAGAGCTCATCTTGCAACTATTCTTTAAGTCACATTAGGTGGATTTCAACAACACTCAAGAACCAATTAGTCACTCATACTTAAACACATATAAACTTGAGTTAATTGAATCAACAAAGATCTTTATTAGTTAGACCTAGTGCTATGAAGGTCATACTGAACCATACCATGCTTAGTGGTGTCCATGGAGGAATGTCCTTCTCCTCAACACACTTACATGTATCATGAGTTCATACTTAAGCAAAGAACAAGGTCAATTTCCTTGTAAAATGAGAAATTCTCAACTTTTAAACCAAGGAATGCTCATGTTTTCTTCCTAGTGAAGTCCAAATAGTAAGTCACACCAAGCACTTCACAGCAATTAGGAAGAAGTTTCACAAAATGTCAATTTCTAGCATAACAATAACCTCCACATTAAGCATCATTTGGGAAAATAACACAATTCATAAAAACAGACATGAACACTTAGTTAAACATGATTTCACTTTTCAAGAGTGACCCTTCAATCATGCATTCCAAATCATGAAAGTTACATAGTTTGCAAGAGACTCTACACTTTTCACTTTAAAGCGACTCAAATTTCCATTATAAGTCTAAACATTACACCTCACAAGTGATTATTACCATGTTTCTTATCTTATCCTATGATGTTAAATGCATAACTAGCATATCAAGATGCAAATAAATATGACAAAACCATAAATTTTATCAATAATTTTCTTTCGCACACTTTGGAACATTCATAATATCTTCAAGGTAATGTCAATGAATACATACCAAACATATAAAGGTCATGCAACTCATACTTAAGACAAGACTTCTATCATGAACAAGATAACTAAAAAATTTTAAATTCAAGTTCAAGTAAGAATAGAAGTACAAGGTAGAAAATATCTACAACCTTACTACTCAATCACCATCCAACTTAGAGTAGACACAATTTAAGAGAAACTTAACCAAAACTTAAGAGGATCTTAACTTAAAAACCTTCATTTTCATCACATAAAATTGATTACCACTTTAAAAGGATTTACAGTAAGTTAACATAGTACCACCAAGGTATTCTAAACTTTATCATTTTAGGAAACTTGTCCTCCAATTATTAAGTTAGGTCATAAAATTTAACCACATATGTTCTTCAACAATACAATACACACCAAGGTCATATATCATTAGGGGAAGACAACAAGGAACCTTATCAATAATGACTCTTTATTTTCATTAAACATTAAAGTACGGTAACATCTAGGTCAATCAAACACACATAATCACCCTACCAAGAAATATTACTACCCTCAATTCTATGGAAAACATCAATTCCACAACATCAAGGAACTCACAACACAATAAGAAGTTAGAAACAAATGTACAACTCATCACGTCATATGACTCACATTCTTTATTCCAAATAGAAATTCTCCTTTTTCAATTCTTTATTATGCTCATATGCATCAGTTCTATAAACATTTCAAAAATTTCAATCAAGGAACAATTTAGTCGATTTCCCAAAAATCATATTGTAAGCTTCCTTGCATTACAGTGAACATGCTTCAAAATTCCAAGAAGGCAACATTTAGGCAATTGATGGAAAAATCATAACAATATGAGATAGAAAACTTTACCAAGGCAAGAATACTATCATCACACCTAGGATCAAGTCTTTACAAAGGACTCCAATCCATACTAGGCAACTTATGAAGGACAACATATATACCAAGGGAAACATTGAACACTTTTAAGCACATATTCTTATGGTAGCATGCTTCCATAGGTAGTCGCTAAATATTTCAAGTTCAAATCATATAATTAGGCTGCCATCATGTAAAACCAAATAGGAACGCATCATTCCAAAAAAACACATTTTAATCATAATAACTTCTAACATGATTTAACCATATCATGGTATACATTCTCAATATAACATGCTCTTTCACATAAATTTCATATATAGCCATAATTGGCATCATATCATCAAAACATGCCAAGATGCACCTTCACACATACTCATTCAATCATAAAACCAAGATAAATATTTAAACTCACCTTTTCTCCTCCAAGCACAGAGAACAATCTCATCCAATCAATCACATCTAAAAAGACCCCCGGACATGAAAATATAATGGAGAGATCTTATAGTGTTAATTAATATGGCACGATATGAGAATGATGAAAAAGGGAAACTCTATCGTCCTATAGCCTCTCCTGCCATTTGATGTGTTGTGATTCACCACCAATGATACAACACTCTAGTAGATGTGGAAATATGAGACTTCTTGGACCCTAAACCACTTTTAAAACCTCATATTATTATACCATGTTTGTCACATCCGGGGAGCAGCCCCTAGAATTCACATGGCGTACTTGACCTCTCGGAGGTCTTATACAAGCCCATAGTTATCATTCATCTCATTGTCATAGTAAATTTAGCGGAAAATTTAAAATTTTCTTAGCACATCATATGCTAGAACATTACATTAGATTACATTAGGGACACAACCTTTAAGACATAATACAAAACTATACAATGTTTAACAAACTTTACAATAAGACATGAGTAGGGAATTCTTGGAACTTAAGGACCCCTTTTTTTTAGCTTGGGAATCATCTATCAAGATCCTCTATCGTACAGACATCCTTTAAGCATCCATAACCTTCACTTTGAGTAAAAAGTAGAGAAGAATAAGATTACTACAATAATGCACTAAGTATGATAATCATGCAAAAACATGCATTCAAAAGTTACATTTTCTTGAAATCATACTTAATTCCTTTTTGAGTAAATCTTCATAAAACCTTTAGACAATTTCACTTACAACATTCACATACTTCATATAGACATATTCAAAGTTCAAACATCATAGAAAAACACATATAGAATTTAGCCATTTGTTAGGTTACTTTAAAGTGAACTATTTTTACACTGCAGTGAGCATTCTTCTCTTTATTTTATTAACTTCCCAGACAACCTTCTAATGATACTTGGTGCAATGCATCACCTTAAGGCCACAAGTAAAGCATACATACAACCTACCAAAGTCATCGCATATCATAAGATAAGTATAACACGTGAGAGACACATTTAAGTCAAAACCTTAGGAACATTACAATAAGCTACATCAACTTACACATATAAGGACTTCACTTCACATACTCATTATTAGACCTAGTTCATGATCCCAACCATAGTCTACTAGTGCAATGTACATGTGAATCCCCATAACCCCCCTCATACATAGTAAACCTTTCATGAGACAAAAAACCTTATCATTCAATTCATACGTCAAAACATTAAGTGAAGAGAACTCCACTCATATCAATAATCTTCATCATATAGTCATTAAGGTCCACTTATTGCATATAAGAATAAGACCATATCCCATAGGATCATACCATGCACATCTTCATTACAAATAGACAAATACTACAAATCCATGCATAAAGACATAATCATAATCATACACATTAGAACAGCTTCCCTAGAATTTCCTAAAGTGTTACTGGTGCAATGTCTAGATGGTTTCATGACATGCACCCACACTAATCAACCTCCGTTAAGTCATCTTAGTTAGGGTCCTAGTCATTTACTTCCATTTTCTATATTACTTTAGGGAAACTATAGACTTAACCGACACTAACACTATGGGTGCTAAACATGGAATTTGGTGTTGTAGAGTGTTATACAAATAGAATGTGTTCTTAACTAGCCAAGGTAGAATATTAACACATGCTAGCATACTTAGTGAATTCACTTTCTAGATCCTATGTGGCAAGCACAATTATGGAACTTCGACGTGGGGTAATTATGGTTATTCACTTATGAAAGCCCTATTTATGTCTACTGATGCATTGTGATTATCCACCTCATGAGATTTATGGTAGACCTTCCTTCAAACATCGGGAAGGGACACACACTCATATTCAAGTTCACTCAGTACTAAGCTAAGATCCCTTTATTGAAAGGCCATTACTATATTAATTTTATAAAATATAGGCTTAGGATAGTAATCCCCTCATATTATTAGCTCATAGGTCATAGATGAGAGTTCATCAATCTAAATAATTTGAGAAAATCCTTTCACATGGACATAGAATATATTATTAGCACTATCTAGTTTAGGATAAACTTGAGCACACCTTTCAAGGCTTCTCTATTGACTCGATCATCATTAATGTGTGTGTATATACATATATGTGAGAAAACCTTTCACATAACACATTAAGGTCACACATGTTAATCTATTCATATTCATACAC
>JAKWJD010001761.1:40713475-40961780 GCA_027705065.1 Solanum peruvianum
TACTTTATCCTTCCACTATTAACCTAACATCATTATTCGCGCCCAGATGATTCACGCCCTCTGCCATAATCGTTGTCTGTTGAGGACTTTTTTTTTTATGACAAGGAAAAACCTGCAGCTGCTACCCTTTGGGTGTGCACAGGGTAAAACCCTCGCTCCTATGCAGTAGCTTGCAAATCACATAGGAGAGGTAACCCGTACCAGGCAAGCCTGGTGCGACGAGCTCGACCCATAAGCCAAACCCCTTGCTTTCGCTGGCAAGGGGTTTCGAACTAGAGACCTCCAACATGGAAGTCCCAAGCTTAAACCACTGGGCCACCCCGAAGGTAATCCACTTGTCTACATAGTCCTTCCATCGCCACTAGAAAAGGTAACCGCTCAACTCGTAACCCTAATCCTATCAATACTTTTTAAGCTATCATCTTTTGTCACCAACCATTCTCCCTTTGTATCATCACTATCATCTGTGTCCATTCGTAAGACTACATGTGAAGCTCTTTCTCATCCAAGCTGACATCAAGCTATGATGGAAGAGATGTCTGCCTTACACTCCAGTGGTACTTGGGAGCTTGTTCGGTGGGTATATACGGTGGATATATATGTGGAGGTTTACCCCGATGGATAGATTGATTGCCTAAAAGCTCATTTTTGGTCTTGACTACGGTGATATTTTCTTTCCTGTGGCCAAGATTGCTTCAGTTTTCTCTTTTTATCCATGGCTGTGGTTTCTTCATGGAGATCTCGAAGATGAGGTATATGTCGAGCAACCATTTGGTTTTGTTGCTCGGGGGAGTCTAGCAGCATGTGTGAAGTCTACGACGAGCACTTTATGGCCTGAAGCAGTGTCCTCGAGCATGGTTTGGGAAGTTTAGCATGATTATTCAAGAGTTTGGCATGGTATGAAGTGACACTAATCATACTTTGTTTTATTGTAAATTTGCTCCAGGTTTGTGCATGTATTTGGTAGTTTATGTTGATGACATAGTTATCACAAGTAATGATGATGAGTGAATTACCAAATTGAATCATCATCTTTTCCAGTTCTTTCAGATTAAGGATCTTGGTCGATTGAAGTACTTCTTGGGCATTAAGGTTGCTCAATCAAAATCTAGAATTGCCATTTCACCAGGGGAGTATGCACTAGATATTCTTGAAGAGATATGAATGACGAACTGCACGCCTATTGATTCTCTAATTGATTCAAATGTTAAGATTCTACCACGTAGGGGGAGCCTCTTAGCGATCTAGGAATGTATGGTAGTAAATGTTGAGCATCTCATAGTGACTCAACCCCTGATGTTTCCTTCCCAGTTGGTCTTGTCAATTTCTTCTTGAATTTTCCTAGTCAGTCATTGGAATGTAGTTATTCATATTATTTGATACAACAAAGCTGCTCCAATGAAAGGACTTCTCAATGAAGATCGAGGACATGAGTAAATTGTTGGATATTCAGATGCAGACTGCGCAGAGCCACCCATTGACGCACGATCCACTTATGGATATTATGTTCTAGTTGGGCAAATTTGGTGTCTTGTAAAAACTAAGAAACAAAACGTGGTTGCTAGATCCAGTGCAGAATTAGAATATCAGGATAATGCAGTGGAAACTTGTAAACTCATATGGATCAAGTAACTACCGAAGGAATAAAAATTTGGAGATACCAAAGGAGTGGAACCTGTGTGTGATAATCAAGTTGTATTTTAGATCGCATCGAGTCAAATATTTTATGAGAGGAAGAAACACACATAATGATTGTCATTTTGTTAGAGAAATTGTACTTTTCGGAGACATTGACACAAGGTTTGTGCGGTGAATTTATCAGTTTGCATGCATATTCAACAAGTCCCTAGATGGTCCAAAAACAAGTTATGTATGTAACAAGCTTGATACATTTAATTTGTATGCACCAGTTTCAGTGGGAATGTTTGAATCCTAGGAATATTCTTTAGACTATCTGTAAATATAGTGGGTAGCTTTATTTAAACCTAGATTTACTCTCTAGCTAGATTTGATATTTATTGGGTATTGATTTCCTTTTTAGAACATGTATAGTAAATATTTAAACCACAATAGCTTGTGGGAATAATCAAGTTAAGTTCACTCTCAAACTCTTGTCTTCTTTCCGACGTTTATCTACACTATAGCTTCTTTTCCCCTCCCCTTTTCTCTGGGTGTGCATGTCCAAGTGATAAATATTTTTGGGGCTTATAGTTGTCAGCGCTTGTTGAATAGATATGTAGAAATTCACTTGTTTTCCACAGGTGAGACAGATTTTTCCATTTGTTCTCTACAACTTTCTTAATATATCAGTTGCATGTCAAATCACTTGCTGATTGGAGAATTGTGTTATTTCTACTTATTGACCAATTACATTGTTCTATATTTGTTTATGTATTACATTGTGTTCAGGGATTATGATTTGTCTTCAGCCCTTGGCCAGAAAGAGCAGGAGTATTATCTACATCCCTTGGAGCTGGCAGTTCGCACAACGCTACAACAATCTACCGTGTCAGTTTTTCTTTAGGGGTGGATCATATGTTGGACAGATTCAGTGTAACTTCTATTCTTATTATGCAACGGGTGACAGTGTATATGTATATATAAATCATGATCAAAACAGTACATGGATTGTATGAAAATCATATATTAAAGAGAACTTACAAGTTCTACTGTGCTATGATTAATTGAATCTAAAACATCAATTGTTGAAGCAGTTCTTTTTAAGGATATCTAATTACACCAAAAAAATTAGATGAATACTGAGTTCAGCTTGATTTCTGCATATTATTCTCCACATTCTGAAAACATCTAGAGTTTCTCTCCTTCCATACTAAATGTAACCAGATGCAAGCAGCTACAATTATCCATCAACTTTTGTCTTTTGCATGCACCTACTTCCTGCCAGCTCTTGAGTGCCTCTGAAATCTCACTAGGCATAGCCCAAAATAAGCCTTGAGGTTTAAACATATTCTCCAAATCTATCCTGTAACGTTGCAATGTAGAAATAGAGGATTCACAGTCTGTGCCTTTTCCCCACAGAAGAAACATCTGGAGCATAAATGGTTCCATCTTCCCATCAAATTGTCCTGTCTAATTGTTTTTTTCTAAGAGATCCCAAGGCCAGTACTCGATTTGTTGATTGGAATGGTTCATCATTATGGAACATTTCCAATTTTTTTTTAAAAAAGGTTCATCATTCTATAAGATGCTATAACTTTGAAGGAACCATTGTTACTGTCCAACCACCATAACACATCTTCTCTTACCTGAATCCCACTAACTACTTCAATTATGCAAATATTAAGCCATTCTTAGTCTATTTTTTACAACATTCCCGTTATATTATTGACATAGTTCTTATAAGAGTTATAAGCTCAAGTGTACTGTGGTGATGCCCTATTGACAAACTTTTGGGACTTAAAATGAATATACGTCATAAGTGAATCGTGATCTTTTCACTATGTGTATATGTGGGATGATAAAAATCAAAAGAAATGGCATGGTATTAGTGTTGGAAAAACGCGGATAGACACAAAAATATATATGGTAAAACTAATGGTAATTAAATGGGAAAATGATGACACATAGAATTTTACGTGGAAACCGTTCTGAATAAGGGAAAAAACCACGGGCCAAGAGGAGCAACTGATATCACCATAGTAATTAAATTTACGCAGTGTAATTATGAATACAATACTCAAAGTGACTACTACACACTCCAAAGGAACAACACTCGCTTGCTTTCCAAACCATTTTGAGAGCAAAGTGAGGTATCCCATAGTCTATGGAATACCTCACTTTGCTCTCAAAATGGCTTTTTTCTTTAACTTGATGTGTTCTACAAATGAGCAAGAATGCTCTATTTATAGAAGGATAAATCCATGCTTATGTTACTAATGACACAGGTAAATATAGCAAAGTAAAAAATTATTGCAAATCTTGCCAATTTGTCAACCACCAAATCTTTTATTTTCAGCTTCAATTACTATTCCTTTTTAACAATTAGTTGTATCAATTAGATAGCAAAAGTTGACAAAAAAGTGGGATGTATTCAACAAATAGTTTATGAATCGTTGCTGCATTGATATGTTTGGTGATAACAATATATTGAACTAGTGTATCACTATATAGTATAAGATTTACTCTTTATATTTGGTGATATCATGCTAATTAATTAACGCAATCAACATCTCCTATGAGTGAGTAAAGATGTCGCACATTTGAACATGGAAACTTAAGTATTAATGGCTATGCCGGCCACCTCCAAAAAGTTGTTACAAGAGAAAACAGAACAGAATTACTTACAAGATCGTATAAAATTTAGTAGATGGATCTCCTATTCTTTAAACCAATAAAGAAGTAATTGTTTCTCAATTAATCTTTCGTATAGCACATTCTTTCCCTTAAAAGAACTCGAGAAAATAGTCAAACGCCCCCTCAACCTGTTATTGAATTTTAAGCTACATACTTATACTTTACGGGAGTCCTATTAATCCTTAGACTATTATAAAATGAAAAAATTACACCCTCAGATGTTGACTTGACACAGAGTGTGTTCTCACTCTCTTAGAGGCATGTGTAAATAAAAAGAATTGATAAAAAAAATATTTCAGTAACATTTTAGTTTGCCTTTTTGTTAAATATATATAATTTACTTTTCTCTTTAAGAATTTTTTTCTTTTTCTCCCCCCCCTCTCTTTCTCATTACTTGACATTTACCCCACCACCATTTCCTCCACCTTGAACCACCATCACTACAATAAAAACATATTTTTATCCATCTTCTAATATTTTCTTAACAATTTGCTTCACAGAGTAAAGACCAATATAAAAAAAGCAGAAGAAGAAAGATTGGAATCAAAACAAAATTATTTAACACCTTCCATCACAAAAGTGTCCATTCTACTACTGAATTCCTTTTTCGTCACATAATACTTGATAAGAGAAAATTCGCAATGGCCGAACCTTCTATCTTTTCCATCCCCTATCCCAACCGACTTCGTAACACCCTTGGGTTTCTCTCGTTGTCTCTATTGCTCCAAATTCTAGTCCTCCACAACAGCCCACCCCTCCTAGTTTATTTCCACCCGCATCTAGTGACACTTCTCATTTTGCGTCGGCACATTTTAGTACTAGTCATGATCCCCACCAAAGAAATGTACCCATCACCCCTCCTAGTGAGACTTGTCCTACATCGTCGACGTTGTCCTTGCCTACATCACCTCTAGTGGCCGACTTCTCTAATTACAATCTTGTTCTTAATTCGACTCTACAACCCAAGCCACATAATAATAATAATATAACTATATCTTTCGTGGTCTTATAATATCAAATTAGTTTACAATATCAACACCATTTATCTACCTTCTCACCGATTTTGGGTTAGTATAATACATATATTATCATATAATACATCAATTATCAGATCCTATCTTCAAGCTCTATTGTTGTTTTGTGAATATCCAAGTTTATAACCATCGACAGCTCCTACTAAAATTTATTACAAATTTGGTGCCATGGAGACAGAGAAATAATATAATAAAAAAATTTAAATGTGAATCAAGCTCGTAAAGATGATGAAAAAATAATAATAAAATAGCTTCGATTTTTTTCTTGGGTTATTGATTTGGAAGAAGGAAATGAAAAAAAAAAAGAGAAGAAGAAATTAAAAGAATAATGATCTTTTTGTAATTAATCAAAATAGGTATAAAGAGATAAAAATGAATATTAATAACAAAAAATGATAACTAGTAGCTAGTGTGCATCACTACACGTTGAGAATGTGGTTGTCGAGTTTTAGGGTATTATAAATTTAGTTTTTAAAGAATCTAGTGGGGTAATAGGATCCCCCCTCAAAGTATAAGTGTGATGTTGAGAATCCGATAATACATTAGAGAGACATTTCTCTACTTTCTAAATTTTTTTTATTTCTTTCTCTCCAGATAATCCACCATATTCCACTAGATGCATGCTTAAACTGTTCTCCCCAGCTCTTCTTACTCTTGCTACCTCCCTTTGCTAAGTCAATATCTTACTAAATAACCTGAGTGTTTGGGAATAGTTCAGTAGTCCAGTTTACACTAGCTATGCTAGTAAGTAAAGCCTAGACCTGTGTTGTTCTCTTGCAGTGGAGAAACAAGGGTTTGTTTGTCTTTAGATCCTCTTTGCATAGAGAACACCTCGTTTACAATGCAGTGGAGAAACAGGTGGTTGCTGGTCTCCAGAGCCTCTTTGCACATAAAACACCAAGAGGATATGTTGGTATCCCTCCTCTAGAGTGCCTCATGAGTCAGACAGGCTCTTCTGGCTACCAGCCATGTAAATCTTTTCACTTTTGTTGGAGCCACTCTTCCAGAATACTTTCCTTGGTCTGTTATTTCACATGCACTTTTTAATACTGATTTTTTTTAAAAAAAAAAAGATTCTTAAGAGGACATAAAGTCTATTAAAACACCAATAAATTAAGACATTGAAAAAAAAAATAGATGAGAAGAAAGAAAATGAAAAGCAGAAAAAATGTTAGGAAACATTTTAAAAAGATTTGAGGGTAGTTTTGTAATCATTTATTCTAATGCAAGTGTGAAATGCTATGTATTACTAATATCTAGAATTACTTGGTATTAGTAATACACAACTTATTAATACACAATAGAGTGTATAACTAAGGTTATACATGGCAAGAAAATGTGTACCAAGCAAGGTACTACTAATACACACCTATTGCATGCATTATATTTTCTAATACACTCTACAAAACAACCACTTAAAGACCCATTTGCCCCTCAAATATCTTTTTACATCTTTTCCATCATAATAGTAGAGGGCATCTTTGTAAATTATTTTTTATGCAATGCATGCTTTATTTAATGCATGTTTTATTAAATAAACAATAGAGTGTATAAGTAATGCAAGCAATAATTATACATGGCAAGAAAATGTGTACCAAGCAAGGTACTACAAATGCTGCTAATACACACCTAATGCATGCATTATATTTCCTAATACACTCTACCAAACAACCCCTTAAAGACCCATTTGCCCCTCAAATCTCTTCTTGCATATTTTCCATCATAATAGTTGAGAGCATCTTTGTAAATTAATTGTTTATGCAATGCATTCTTTAATTAATGCATCAAACCAAATAATGCATAAAAATAATCTATGTATAATTAATCCAGACATAATTAATTCCTGCATTGCTAATAAAAACATTAGTAATACACTATATTAAGCCCTTTTCTTATACACTCTACCAAATGACCCCTTAGAAGTGCAGGGGTTATTTTTTGCCAAATGTATGGTATTGCTTTCCACCCCATCTTGTGTTTGGGATTAAAATTCGACAAAAAGTTTCTTTTCAATTATATCCTTGAATTATTATGAGATTTTTGATTTCATGTAATTTAGGCAAGATAGATAATTGTTTGCCAATATTATTTTTTCTGGCCTTCTAACTAGCTAGGAGAAGAACAATTGTATTGCGATATTTATTATTTTCTTAGTTAAATTATTCGAGGGTAAATGATTGTCATCTAAATAAATTTATCAATCAGCGTAAATTTTCAAGTTCTAAAAGATTGACCATGTACTTTTAAGCCAAAGAGACGGTAAACAATAGTGAAATCAAAAAAACAATCCATACTTGCTCATAATATATGCAATTCTATAGATTGTTCAAAATACAAATAATTAGAAAACCACACACATATATAATATATATATATATATATATATATATATATATATTATATATATATATATATATATATATATATATTATATATATATATATAGATATAGATATATCAACAAAAAAACATTCAGTCAGATCACAAACGTCATGTGGTGATCTAGTTTACTTTATTATTAACAAATGTTAAAGAACTCACATTTCCAATATTATATTGATTCATATTGGATTTTTTTTCTGAGAATGATACCTGTTTTTCCTAATTATTTACAGGTAAAATATATCAAAGTAGCCCCCTCCATAAGTATTACAAACTAGATTGACTCCATCTGTGCATTTTGTCATAAATATTATATAACATCAAAAAGTTCTTCTGCCTGTACTAAAACTTTCTTTTTGTTTACACCAAAATAATAAAGAGCTATACAATTCATCTTAAAATTCTGCAAATTGTTCTTCTTTCCCTCAAAGCATCTTTAATTCCCTTTTTTATACAATGTCCACCATATACAAGCTGGCACAATCCTCCATCTCTCCTCCTTAATTATAGTATTTCCTATATCGATCTAGCAATTTAAGATTTGTTCTATGATTCTTCGTTTAACCTAAGTGATCTTTCTAAGGCTGTTGAATATTCTCCATAATTGATCGGTCCATTTGCAATGCATAGAGATGGTTGACTGTTTCTGCCTATTTCTCAAACAAATAACATCTTTAGCATGGTTGGAACTCCCCCTTCTTTATATTTTCTTGTGTCATCCCTGCTTACTTTGCTAGTAACCATGTGAATCAATTTACCTTGTACGAGATTTTAGGTTTTGATGTAATCTGCCATGGCCAGAGCTCCATCCTGTCCTTCGAATTTGAATGATTGAGATCGTTCTAAGATGACTTGACAATAAAAACCCCTTTGCTCTGCCGATCTTCCACAGAACCTTGTCTTCATCCATAGACAGATTACTAAATTGTGCCATTGTATTATGGAAGGCCACTATGTTCCCATCTTTCAATCATTTAAATTCTTTCTAAGATGTAAGTTCCTCCCATGTTTAGTCCACATTTCAGCCACATTTGCATTGTGTTGCAAGCTCACGACATATGTATGGGAATAATTGTTTCAAGGTTCTTTTGGCTATTCATCTTTCCTCCTAAAATGACACTTGCATTCCATTATCCATCTGGAATCTGATTCTAGAGCAAAAAAATGCAAAAGATTTCTTACTGATGTCGAGATACAACATTCATATGGTGTAGTTATCATCTCTGACATCCACCTATTCTCCATTTCATATTTTTCCCTAATCACCTCTTTCTATAACATATTCTCTCCTATCATAAACTTTCAAATCCATTTCAACATTAGGATTTTGTTTTGTTTCTTCAAGTTCCTAATCCCCAGTCCCTCATCATTTTTTATGATCTTTTCCTACTTGACTAGGTGAAACTTCTTTTTTTCTTCATTTCGTTGCAAAAAAAAAATCTTCTCAAAACATCTATCCTATGTCTCACCTTGTCTAGTGCGG
The DNA here is from genome assembly GCA_027705065.1 of Solanum peruvianum. Lineage (NCBI taxonomy): Eukaryota > Viridiplantae > Streptophyta > Magnoliopsida > Solanales > Solanaceae > Solanum > Solanum peruvianum. The sequence continues at coordinate 40,722,689 of JAKWJD010001761.1, forward strand.
GAAACATAAACGTCATATGAGCAGATATTGCATCTAACACACTATTAAGCATGGTTAATCGACCTCCCCTAGAAAGATATTGGTTTTTCTTGTTGGTTAGCTTCTTTTCACATTTTTCTATCACACCATTCCAGATACCCATTGATTTTCTCTTTCCACTCAATGGCTTACCTAGGTATATTGTTGGTAGTTCCCCTACCCTATCACCTATAACCCCTGCCAGACTCTCCACCCGAGCCACTCATTTATGTAAATAAAACACTTCGTCCAATTGATATTTAAACCAGAGAATGGTTCAAAAATGATAAATATTACTCTTAGGATCAATATTTGCCCTGTCATTGCTTCACAAAAATTTAAAGTATCATCTACATATTGCAGATGCGTAATCTCCAAGCCATTTCATGCACTATTGTCCACATTAAATCCCCTTATTCAACGCTTCATCTTTATTTTGTGAATAAGGTTAGTCAAACCTTCCATGGCTAAGATGAATAAAAAGGTGGTCGGGGTTTACCTTGTCTTAGTCCCCTTTAGGATGGAAAGAAACCACTATGAGTTCTATTTATTAAAATAAATCTTAGCTTATGCAGAATTTCACCCATCTAATCCATTTGGTTCCAAAACCAATCCATTGCATCATAAGTAGAATGAAATTCCAATTTAAATAATCATAGGCATTTTATATATCAAGCTTGCATATAATTGCAGGGCACTTGCTTCTCTGTGTAGACTCAACACATTAATTTTTTGTCAACACTGCATCTATTATTTGTCTACCTTTTATGAATGCCATTTGTTGGTTGTCTACTGTGTAGCACCTTCTTTAACTTTTCTACTGGCAATTTGACAATGATCTTGTAAAAACAATCTATTAGACTAATAGGTCTAAAATATGTCAGCTCCTCAGCTCCAACTTCCATAGGAGTCAAAGCCACAAATTTCGCATTATTACTTTTCTCAAATATCTCTTCCTTATCATATTGCTGCACTGTAGCCACCAGATAAGGTTTAATGATGTCTCAGCATTGGCTGAAGAAAGCCATGGAATTGTCACGACCCAAATCGGGGACGCGACTGGCACCCACATTTACCCTCCGATGTGAGCGAACCAACCCATCTAAACCTTAACATTTCAATATAATAACAACAGAAAATCATGCGGAAGACTTAAACTCATTAATAAAAACAATTCAAAACTATTATTAATATTCCCAAAATCTGGAAGTCATCATCACAAGAACATCTATCTCAAATTGCTAAACTAAGAATGTCTACGAACTAAAAATACATAAAAGCTAGTCCATGCCGGAAGTTCAAGGCATCAAGACTTGAAGAACAAGACCCAGTCCAAGCTAGACGCATTAGCTCACCCTGAATTTCCGATGAAGTGAAGACTGGCTAGATCTACTGTTGAATTGAAGTTGACGGAACGTTTGCTGCATTACACAAATAACAAGAAGAAAAACATAAAAGTAGGGGGTCAGTACAACCACACGTACTGAGTAGATATCATCGGCTAACTCAAAAATAGGGAACAATATATATCAATAATAATGTAAATCAACTATAAACTCAACATGTAGCAACAACAAGTATTATAATCGTCAATAAATACCATCAATTTCATCCATGAGGGCTCAAGCCTCAAAATCATACTCATTTGGGGATTAAGTTCATTATGTTGAGTATATGTTATCATCTTTAAAGATTCATTATCTTTCTTCCTCTTGTGTCGGTACGTGACACTCCGATCCCCTACCACTATGTGTCGGTACGTGACACTCCGATCCCCTATATGTGTCGGAACGTGACACTCCGATCCCCTATATGTGTCGGTACGTGACACTCCGATCCCCTAATTCTACGTGTCGGTTCGTGACACCCGTCCCACTAACACTATGTGTCGGAACGTGACACTCCGATCCACTAATACTATGTGTCGGAACGTGACACTCCGATCCACTAATACTATGTGTCGGAACGTGACACTCCGATCCACTAACCTCATTCTATCCGTTCATCAAGCCTTCTCTATACCAAGGCATCATCAATCCCATCACTTTAATTCATCAAGCCTTCTTTTATACCAAGGCATCATCATTGATAACATAGATTAAAGTTTCTTTCAAGATTTGGGATTAGATAGTTTTCATCATGCTTGTCTTATCAAAATCACATAATCATATTCATGCAAGCATACAATTAAGCATATAGCAGGGTTTACAACATCATCAACACATAATATTCACTATTAAGAGTTCAGTACGAATATCGTAACATAACCATAACCTACCTCCACCGAAGAATTGAATCAACAAGCTATCTTCTCAAAATCCTTGCTATCCTCTTCGTTTCTCCCTTCCTACTCGTTTGTTTCTCCTCTCTTTCTGTCCTTTCTCTTTTGTTTTCTTATGTTCAAACCCTCTTTCTTTTACCCTAATTAATCATATAATTAAGTGTGAAAATAGACAATAAACCCCTCTAATTAACTTAAGGTTACCCCTTTTAACCCCTAAGTAATTAGACTTATTTATGTTACCCCTCAATCTTTATAATTAAGGAAAGAATAGTCAAAAACGACCCTAAAACGTGTGGAGAAATCCTAAACTGCCTGGGATTGCGTGACCTGTGACGGGCCGTCATGCCTGCGACGGTCCGTCACGCAGGTCGTCGCAACTGCCCAAAATCCCATCGTCACCACGGACGCTGTGACGGTCCGTCACACCTGTGACGGTCCGTCCTGCACGTCCGTCATGGCGGTCAGAAACTCGTTTCTTGCACCAATTTCTCAAAAGTTGAAGTGTTTAGCAACGGAAACTCACGACGGTTCGTCGTGGATGTGACGGCACGTCCTGCAGGTCCGTCACAATTTACAGAGAGTCGATTTTAATATCCAAATTCAGAATCTCTAAGTATGTTGCAACGATTCACCCTTGACGGGCCGTCGTGCCTATGACGGTCCGTCAAGGTGTCCGTGGTATGGCCCAGTTTTTCCAGAATAAAATCTGCTGCTCCAAAACGACTAAACAGGTCGTTACAATAGATACCAATTTACCCATCGTTCGTCCCCGAACGATCAAAAGAAGAAAAACAGTGGCGAAAAGGAGTACCTGAATCTGTAAACAGATGTGGGTATTTTTCTTGCATATCTGCCTCCTTCTCCCAAGTAGCCTCTTCAACCGGTCGATTCTTCCATTGCACTTTGATGGATGCAATCTCTCTCGACCTCAGTTTGCGAACTTCTCTACCTAATATAGCAACCGGTTCCTCTTCATAAGTCAAGTTCTCATCCAACAAAACTGAATCCCAACGGATAATGTAGTTTCCATCTCCGTGGTATCTCTTCAACATGGATACATGGAACACCGGATGCACTCCGGACAGCCCTGGGGGCAAGGCTAATTCATAAGCCACCTCCCCTATTCTCTTAAGCACTTCAAATGGTCCAATATACCTTGGACTTAACTTACCCCTTTTTCCGAACCGCATCACCCCTTTCATGGGTGAAACCTTCAATAAGACTTGTTCACCTTCCATGAACTCCAAGTCTCTAACCTTTCGGTCTGCATACTCCTTTTGTCTACTTTGAGCCGCCAAAAGCTTTTCTTGAATAGCTTTCACCTTCTCCATAGAATCTCTTAACAGATCAGTCCCCCAAGGTCTAACTTCAAAGGCATCAAACCAACCAATGGGAGACCTACATCTCCTCCCATACAATGCTTCAAATGGAGCCATGTCGATACTAGAGTGATAACTATTATTGTATGAAAACTCTGCCAAAGGTAAGAAACTATCCCAATGGCCACCAAACTCTATCACACATGCGCGAAGCATATCCTCCAAAACTTGAATCGTTCGCTCAGACTGACCATCGGTCTGAGGATGAAATGCAGTACTAAGGTCCAATCTAGTACCTAATTCAGCATGCAATGTTCTCCAAAACTTAGAAGTAAACTGCGTACCTCTATCTGATATGATTGAGAGTGGAACTCCATGCAATCGAACGATTTCTGAGATGTAGATTTTGGCTAACTTCTCTGCATTGTAGGTCACCTTAACAGGAATGAAATGAGCAGACTTAGTTTACCTATCAACAATCACCCAAATAGAGTCATACTTACCCAATGTCTTTGGAAGACCAACCACAAAGTCCATTGCGATTCTCTCCCACTTCCATTCAGGAATGGGCATTCTCTGAAGTGTCCCTCCGGGCCTCTGATGTTCATACTTCACTTGTTGACAATTTGGACATTTGGCAACAAACTCAACAATATCTCGCTTCATTCTACCCCACCAGAAGTGTTGCTTTAGGTCGCGGTACATCTTGGTTGCACCAGGATGTATCGAATATCCGGAACTATGAGCCTCTGTCAGAATAGTGGCGATCAAATCATCGATGCGGGGTACACATACTCTTCCCTTAATCCTCAAAACACCTTCCCCATCGATTATTGCTTCCTTAGCCTCTCCTTGCAACACTTTATCTCGAATTCGCCTTAGTTTCTCATCATCAAACTGTTTCCCCTTAATTTGATCAAGAAAAGAGGATTTTGCCTCTACACAAGCTAACAGTCCTCCCTTCTCGTTTATTTCTAACCTCATAAGGTCATTAGCCAAAATCTGCACTTCTCTAGCCAATGGGCGTCTAGAAGCTTGCAAATGAGCTAGACTTCCCATGCTTCCGGCCTTCCTACTCAAAGCATCTGCCACAACATTTGCTTTTCCCGGATGATACAAGATAGTGATGTCGTAGTCCTTCAGTAGTTCCATCCATCTCCTCTGTCTCAAGTTCAAGTCTTTCTGAGTGAAGACATACTGTAGGCTACGATGGTCCGTATAGACTTCACACTTAACCCCATACAAGTAGTGTCTCCATTGCTTTAGTGCAAATACTACCGCGGCTAACTCCAAATCATGGGTCGGATAGTTACGCTCATGCACCTTTAATTGCCTCGAAGCATAAGCAATCACATTCTTCTCATGCATTAGCACTGCACCCAACCCAGAATAGGATGCATCACAATAAACAATGAAGTTTTTGCCCTCTACTGGCAAGGTGAGGATAGGCGTAGTCAACAAAGTCTTAAGCTTCTGGAAGCTTTCCTCACACTCATCCGACCATACAAATGGAACGTTTTGCTTAGTCAAGTTCGTCAATTGGGAGGCAATGGAAGAGAATCCCTTGACGAATCGACGGTAGTAGCTAGCTAACCCCACAAAACTCCTTATTTCTGACACGTTTGTAGGTCTTACCCAATTCTTCACTGTCTCAATCTTAGATGGATCCACCATCACTCCATCCTTAGAAACCACGTGCCCCAAGAAGGACACTGAATCTAGCCAAAACTCACACTTGGAGAATTTCGCATAAAGCTTTTTCTTCCTCAACAACTCTAACACTATTCTCAAATGCTCATCATGTTCCTTCTTACTTTTGGAGTATATCAGTATATCATCAATAAACACAATCACAAAGAGGTCCAAGTATGGCTTGAAAATCCCGTTCATCAAGCTCATGAAGGCAGCAGGGGCATTAGTAAGACCAAACGACATTACCACAAATTCATAATGCCCATACCTAGTTCGAAAAGCAGTCTTTGGAACATCCGTTGCTCGTATTTTCAATTGGTGATAACCGGACCTCAAGTCAATCTTTGAGAAGACACAAGCACCTTGTAACTGATCGAACAAGTCATCAATGCGAGGAATGGGGTACTTGTTCTTAATAGTTACTTTGTTCAACTGTCGGTAATCTATGCACATTCGGAAACTCCCATCCTTCTTCTTCACAAATAGCACCGGAGCACCCCAAGGAGATGCACTTGGTATAATGAAGCCTTTGCTCAACAACTCTTGAAGTTGTGCCTTTAACTCTCTTAATTCGGCGGGAGCCATTCTATACGGGGGTATAGAAATGTGGCGAGTACCGGGTTCCAAATCAATGCAGAAGTCTATATCCCTATCTGGTGGCATACCGGGAAGATCTGCAGGGAACACATCCAAAAACTCACAGACTACCGAAACTGACTCAATCGATGGTACTTGAGTAGTGTCATCCTTAAGATGTGCCAAGAAAGCTAGACAACCCTTACTAACCATCTTCTGAGCACGAATAAAGGAGATTATACGCACCGGATTGGAAGTGTAGTCACCCTCCCACACTAACGGATCTGCCCCAGGTTTGGCTAACGTCACTGTTTTAGTATTACAATCCAAAATTGCAAAATTTGGAGAAAGCCAAGTCATACCCAAAATTATATCAAAGTCACCCATTTCTAAAATAACCAAATCTACATAAGTGTTGCTCCCCACAAAATTCACCAAACAAGACATATACACTATTTCAACTATCACGGACTCACCCACCGGAGTAGAAACACGAATAGGTATGTCAAGTAATTCACAATGTAAATTTAGACCATTAGCAAATGAGGAAGATACATATGAAAACGTGGAGCCAGGTTCAAATAATACAGATGCCATGCAATCACAAACCAAGAGATTACCTGTGATAACAGCATCAGACGCCTCCGCTTCAGACCTCCCAGGGAAAGCTAGCAATGAGCCCCATTATTTGTCTGTCCGTTGCCCCTACCATGTTGTGTAGTAGAGGCTCCGTTTTGACCTTCACCTCTGCCGTTTTGGTGACCACCATTACCTCGGCCACCACGCCCTCCAGAAAAGCGGCCTCTACCATGACCACCCCTACCTCTAGCTAGTGGGGCTCTGTAACTCTGTTTTGGACAATTCTTCCTAATATGTCCAATCTCCCCACATCCATAGCACTCTCTGGAGTCGGGCATAGGTCTCTCGGAGTAGTGTTGACCGTTCTGAGGTGGACCCCCAACTACAGTCTGTAATGAAGACTGTATTGGTCGAACTGAGTGACCTCCGGAGTTCTGTCCTCTAGAATAAGAACCATTAAACTCACCTCCCCTTCGAAACCTCTTTGATGTAGACGTTGGGGTGAAGTCATCCGGTTTCACTCCTTCCACCTCTATCACAAAGTCTACCACCTCTTGGAAGGATGTTGCTGTTGCCGCTATCTGTAAGGCTGAAATCCGCAATTCTGATCTCAACCCCTTCACAAAACGGCGGATCCGTTCTTGTGGACTGAAACAGAGTTGGGTGGCGTATCTGGATAGTGCGCGAAATTTAGCCTCGTATGCATTAACCGTCATTCTACCTTGCTCCAGACTCAAGAACTCATCCCTCTTTCTATCTCTCAAAGTCCTTGGGATATACTTCTCCATATACAAGGTAGAGAATGATTCCCAAGTCATAGGTGGTGCCTCTGTTGGTTGACACTCAACATGTGAACGCCACCACATTTTGGCGTTCCCTTGGAACTGATAGCTCACGAACTCGACCCCAAACCTCTCTACTATCCCCATCTTGTGTAGTAGCTCATGACAATCAACCAGAAAATCATAAGCATCCTCAGATTCTGCACCCTTGAAGACTGGGGGTTTCAATTTCAAGAACTTACTGAAAAGTTCGTGTTGATCGTTTGTCATAATAGGCCCAGTAGTCAGACGTGGAAATGTACCTATTCCCAATGTTTCATCCATGCGGGGAGCCATAGTAGCCGCATGTCGTATCTCTGAAACCGGAGGTGTTGGTGCAGAAACCACTGGAGGTGCTTGACCCTGATCAGACAACCCGCTAAGATAAGCAAGTACTTGGTTGATCATCTCTGGGGTAGGTTGGGGTGGCATTTCCTCATTCTGCCCTTGTTCATTCTCCCCTTCCTCACCCTCTCTTACTACATCCCCAGTCGGTGGAGGAGTCACCGCCCTAGTATCAGATGGGCTAGGGGCTCGTCCTCTTCCTCTAGAGGACGTCCTCCCACGACCTCTTCCACGGCCTCTTGCCGCTGTTCCTCCTCGAGCCACAGCCCCAGTGGCTGGCTCAGTAGTTTCATGTCTTTCCGTTGTCGCTGCTGGTGCGGTCGTTGCTCTAGTTCTAACCATCTGCGAAATAGAGTGAAGATGGTCAGATACCAATTTGTATCACCTAGATACCAATTGGACTCAAGTAGTAGCACGAAAGAAAGAATGAAAGAATGGAATTTTCCTAAAGTCTTATAGCCTCTCAAAGAAAAGTAAAGGCGTCCCCCTACCGTTCTTTAAGACTCTACTAGACCTGTTTTTGTGTGATGAGACCAATGAACCTAATGCTCTGATACCAAGTCTGTCACGACCCAAATCGGGGACGCGACTGGCACCCACATTTACCCTCCGATGTGAGCGAACCAACCCATCTAAACCTTAACATTTCAATATAATAACAACAGAAAATCATGCGGAAGACTTAAACTCATTAATAAAAACAATTCAAAACTATTATTAATATTCCCAAAATCTGGAAGTCATCATCACAAGAACATCTATCTCAAATTGCTAAACTAAGAATGTCTACGAACTAAAAATACATAAAAGCTAGTCCATGCCGGAAGTTCAAGGCATCAAGACTTGAAGAAGAAGACCCAGTCCAAGCTAGACGCATTAGCTCACCCTGAATTTCCGATGAAGTGAAGACTGGCTAGATCTACTGTTGAATTGAGGTTGACGGAACGTTTGCTACATTACTCAAATAACAAGAAGAAAAACATAAAAGTAGGGGGTCAGTACAACCACACGTACTGAGTAGATATCATCGGCTAACTCAAAAATAGGGAACAATATATATCAATAATAATGTAAATCAACTATAAACTCAACATGTAGCAACAACAAGTATTATAATCGTCAATAAATACCATCAATTTCATCCATGAGGGCTCAAGCCTCAAAATCATACTCATTTGGGGATTAAGTTCATTATGTTGAGTATATGTTATCATCTTTAAAGATTCATTATCTTTCTTCCTCTTGTGTCGGTACGTGACACTCCGATCCCCTACCACTATGTGTCGGTACGTGACACTCCGATCCCCTATATGTGTCGGAACGTGACACTCCGATCCCCTATATGTGTCGGTACGTGACACTCCGATCCCCTAATTCTACGTGTCGGTTCGTGACACCCGTCCCACTAATACTATGTGTCGGAACGTGACACTCCGATCCACTAATACTATGTGTCGGAACGTGACACTCCGATCCACTAATACTATGTGTCGGAACGTGACACTCCGATCCACTAACCTTATTCTATCCGTTCATCAAGCCTTCTCTATACCAAGGCATCATCAATCCCATCACTTTAATTCATCAAGCCTTCTTTTATACCAAGGCATCATCATTGATAACATAGATTAAAGTTTCTTTCAAGATTTGGGATTAGATAGTTTTCATCATGCTTGTCTTATCAAAATCACATAATCATATTCATGCAAGCATACAATTAAGCATATAGCAGGGTTTACAACATCATCAACACATAATATTCACTATTAAGAGTTCACTACGAATATCGTAACATAACCATAACCTACCTCCACCGAAGAATTGAATCAACCAGCTATCTTCTCAAAATCCTTGCTATCCTCTTCGTTTCTCCCTTCCTACTCGTTTGTTTCTCCTCTCTTTCTGTCCTTTCTCTTTTGTTTTCTTATGTTCAAACCCTCTTTCTTTTACCCTAATTAATCATATAATTAAGTGTGAAAAAGGACAATAAACCCCTCTAATTAACTTAAGGTTACCCCTTTTAACCCCTAAGTAATTAGACTTATTAATGTTACCCCTCAATCTTTATAATTAAGGAAAGAATAGTCAAAAACGACCCTTAAAACGTGTGGAGAAATCCTAAACTGCCTGGGATTGCGTGACCTGTGACGGGCCGTCATGCCTGCGACGGTCCGTCACGCAGGTCGTCGCAACTGCCCAAAATCCCATCGTCACCACGGACGCTGTGACGGTCCGTCACACCTGTGACGGTCCGTCCTGCACGTCCGTCATGGCGGTCAGAAACTCGTTTCTTGCACCAATTTCTCAAAAGTTGAAGTGTTTAGCAACGGAAACTCACGACGGTTCGTCGTGGATGTGACGGCACGTCCGTCACAATTTACAGAGAGTCGATTTTAATATCCAAATTCAGAATCTCTAAGTATGTTGCAACGATTCACCCTTGACGGGCCGTCGTGCCTATGACGGTCCGTCAAGGTGTCCGTGGTATGGCCCAGTTTTTCCAGAATAAAATCTGCTGCTCCAAAACGACTAAACAGGTCGTTACAATAATAACCATTTGGCCCTGGTGCTTTGTCCCCTGCACATGCTTTTATGCTCTCTAGAATTTCCTACTCCTGAAAAGGTGCAAAGAGTAATTTGTTTTCTTCTTCATAAATCATAGGACAATTTCTCACTCCATGTATGGTCTACATTCTTCAAGCAAACAATATAGTTCCTCATATAAGTTACTATATCCTTCTATATCTCCTCCGATTCAGTCAAATTTTCTGCTCTCACTTTAAACATTGAGATTGTATTCAATCTCCTATTTACATTTGCTTGTTTGTGGAAGAAATTAGTTTTTCTATCCCCCTGCTATAGGCGTACTACCATAGATTTTTGCCTCCAAGCTATTTCCTCCCTTTTAGATATGTCTTCAAACGCACTGATTAATGTTGCTTTAGAGATTATCTCTTCTTGCCTCAAGGATCTGTTCTCCTGTATCTTCTGTAGTTAAGTCGGGTCCTATTGAGTGGGAGGAATTTTAAGAAACTTTTCTAGGAAAATACTTTCCCGTGAGAGGAGGGAGGTGAAGGTAAAAGAGTTTATACATCTCAAATAAGGCAATATGATTGTTGACGAATACTCACTGAAGTTCTCTATGTCACGACGTGGATTATTGAATACGAATCGCGACATGCATTGTTGACCTCTTAGAGGTCGCAGACAAGCCTCTTTATAGCTTTCATCACAATCATATAGTTGAATTTGCGGAAAATATAAATCTTTTAAAACATAGTGAAGTATACATAGACTTCATATCATCATTACATAGAATAATATTCTAATTAGCTCAAATATTAAACAACTATCTACAATATATAAAAAACAATTCAAATGGAAAAATCAATATATAACGTAATAGTTTGAAAAAACGGCCTTAATACAAAGCTTCGAATAAATCATCTGGAAAGAAATGCTAGGGAAAAAAACCAGTAGATTTGTCTAAAGTGCTAGGGTATAAATATAAATGTAGCATCCTCGAACTCAAGAGGACTTACCAAAGTCTGGAGATCGTTAATCAAAATAGCTTTGGTGAGTCTTCAACTTTCTCTCTGACCTGCACCTATAAAGATAATAATAGTACAGGCTTGTACACACTTGTACTAAGTATGGGTGTATAAACACATAAACATAAGAACTATGAATGATAAAGGAAAGCTCTTCCTATAACAACATTCTATTTCTGGAAAGTGACAACACTAGATTTTCCAAATTCGTTACTTATGAATTGTGGTATGAATATGACGTATTGTAATGCATTCATATCACACAACTAATTTTGTATATGAACTCAAGACCTTAGAATCATGACCATAATTTTAGAACAACTCGAGCAAAAGTTTTGAAATTTGATATCCCAAACCTGGGAGCTCCTCTTTTTGTACTTATTTTGTTTTTCAGTCTTTTTCGTCTTGTTGTGTAGGTCAATGATCTACCTTAGGCCTATGTTTTACTTACAAGTGCAATGATTCATTGTAGGTCCATTCCTACAATGAATCAAGTAAGTAGTCAAAAGGACTAAGGAAATGATTTAACTACAAATTGGGCATGAAATCTTATCAAGCCAATATTTGGCTATGATCATGTGCATACTATAATAAGTTATTATGAACCAATCTTATTTTCCTTTGATAAATTTCATAATAAAAGTAGACATTATTGTCTATGCCCATTATTTTCCAAAAACCACATTCTTATCAAACACCGACGATTGATAATCCTAAGCTCTTACTTTGTTAGCTCACTTTGAACATACATCCCTTCTTCTTTCTTTCCTGCATTATTGATGACATATTTATAATTAAGATCATACGAGCTAACATGAAATCTAGTGTCTGCCCTACACCGAAAAGGGGTGATTCACCGATCAAAGTGAATCTAGATCATGTGAGCTAAAATGAACTCCAATGTCTGCTCCACACCGAATAGAGGTGGTTCACCGCTTAAAGTGAAACACAGTCAGTGTTCTCCCTACACCGAAAAGAGGTGGTTCACGTTTAAAGGGAACTGAATACTTTCATTTATCATTTAACCGAAATAGATCATGTGAGATAAGCATGAAATCCAGTGTCTACCTCACATTAAAAAGGGGTGGTCTCACCGACCAAAGTGAAATTGCATAATACGGAGCTCGCTTAGGTCGAATCCACTGGCTAGGTTCTATGCAGGCAGCGTAGTTTGAAGACTAGGAGACATCCGGAGTATACTTATCCATCTTGGTCTTAGCCTCATCTCATGAGGCTTACATGTGCTGGAACAAGCTCATTGCTAGTCTATTGGTGCTTTGCTCAAATTATTTTTCTTTACATCTTTTAGAGTTTACTTAAACATTATGGTAGCTTGCTTTTAGTTATGAGGTTCATTTTGTTCTTTGGATAACTGCTAATCCCTTTCTTTACATAATGAAATGTTAAATTAACCTTACATTATTTCTTGGTGTTAATTAGACTTGTCTCAAGATTATTAACACCCTTTTATGTGAGTATCTTTAACATAATTGTCTACGGGTGAGTGAGACTTAATTTACTTATTTTTAGTACCTCATTTTGGTCCCTTTCATGATTCTTAAGATTTTGATTGTTATATTACTCACCTTATATTGTTCAATGACATTTGGTAGCTTTATACAACTCTTTATGGATGTTATAAACTTTTTTCAATGTACTTATTTATATTAATGGTGCATTTGGATAGAGTATGTTGGGAGTTGTCCCAATGATTGACAAACCCTTAGTTATAAATTGATTGAGTTACATTGGTCATACTTAATTTGGTATAACATAGTCATTAGTCGATTTTATAATATATTTTGGAAATACATTTGTAATTGATTTATTGTCATAGACTAAACTTTCGCATTTTATGGTAATTTAGAATATTGTTAGCCAATTTATTGGCATAAGCTAAATTTTTACTAGACAATGGTCACGAGAATATCATTAGCCATTTTTTTCTGAAATAACATAATAAGCCAATTCTATTCGATTTTTGGACAATATATTGGTAGCAAATTTGTTGGCATAAATAAAACTATGATATTGTACCTACCCAAGTCAATTAGCTTTATGAATATACTATAGTGATTTCATCACTCTAAGCAAGTCAACATTTAACAGTGAACTAAACTTCATGAACGATTCATACAACTTAATATTCTAGAACACAATTAGGCATTACAACATTCTTTAACTCATGTAATAATACCCTTATCATAAGAATCAAATCTATAGGCCTCATTAGATTTTAAAAGATCAAGAACCCTACATATAATGATCAATTATCACCACATACCAACAATATGTTCGATATTACATCTATATACTATTAGAATAAACAACAAAGATAATTAGGGAAGTGGACGTTCAACAATGTCATTGGGAACAATCCTAGTTTCGATATTATTGAATTGATAAAACTTTTAAAAAGCCTCTTTGGGAAAGGAAACAAAGAGATAAAACCCATAACTTATGTAGAATTTAATCTACGAAGTTCACCTTGCACGAAAACCTTGAAGAATACCTTGAAAACTCGTAAGGAAAACCGAGAGAATTTTCTATTTTTCTTAAGTTTTGCTCACTGTTTCTCTCATTATTGTTTTCTATTTTAGTTGTGACTTTCTAGGTATTAGGAACTAATATTTAGTAGTTTATCTTAGACTAATTAAATTAATTAACAAATCAATTAGCTAATTTACTATAACGCCCCTCCTAGATTGACAAGAATTAGAAGAACACTTGACTTAAGCGAAATATGTAAATTGCTTAGTGGTTTCGGTTTTGACCAATTAAATTTATAATTTAATTAATTAGGTAACCTATGGTATAGGAAAATTACTACAATACCTCTATGTTTTTAGGATCATATCCAACCCTTTGGACTATCGTAGGTTAGGTACTAGGATGTTTCTTAGTTAGTGACTTGTCTACTGTAAAGACTTCTTTTTGCCCATTTAAATTAATTAATTAAGTTGTAAATTTAATTAATAAGTGACCTAGAGTAATTAATAATGTACCACTAAGTCCTTAGGGACATCAATAACCTTTTTGGCTTATCCTAGGTTAGGTACTAGGATTTTTCTTGAGTTAGTTACTAGGTTAGTGTCACCCAATTAGGTCTTGTGTTGTCGGGTGCACTAATTAGTTTATTTAAGTTAGTCCTAGTGTAGTTAGATAGTTAGGTAAGTTTGTTAGAGACTAGAGTTTTTTAGGAATCTCAACTCCACATGGATTGACCACCGCATGTGCGCCTGCTCCGAACAACACTAACCACTTTAACTAAATTCTTGCACATGTGTTGCATCTCATTTATTTTTGTCGCTAGGATCCTCACTATATCCTTGGGTAATACTTACTCTACATGCCCATTTTAATTGGTCATGTACTATAGCACCTATGCTTGACAGATGGATGCCTTACACTTATTTTGTGAATGATGAAAATGAAGATTTTTAGCTGAGGGTCTTTATTATAAGTACATTTCTTGGACAAGCTTGTTAATACATAGAACATTGGCTAACACCCTTTAAGCCAATATTTTTTCTAATATACCCAATATTTCTAAGTATTGGGCATTCGGATGCCTATGAAACCCAACACCTATTACTAATACTTAGTAGGATCTTCACTACATGAGTACATTTTCTAGAATATTATATTATCCCCCCCCCCCCCCTTAAGAACATTCGTCCCTGAATGACACTACATATCATTTTAAATCAAAGAGGGTAATTTCGAAAATACATTAACATACGTGAAACTTTACTTTTTGTGAATTTCTGATTCACACTTACTCCGGATAATGCATATTACTCAAGATTTTCTGAAGCTTCATATTTGAGATTGAGGAACTTCCTTCTAGATCACGTTTAACCTAATTCACATCACAACTCATGCAACACAAAAATCATGTCTATGCTGTACAAAAAAGCAGAAAAATGAATGCAAGTAGGAACTCATTTTAACTCATATAGTGCAAGTGTAAGACACACAATTATGGACTTAGAACAACAAAACCGCCTATTGCACTAAGATTTAGAGTCTCATTAACAAAATTGGACAAAGGAAGAGTAAATCTACCCTCAAGAACTGAATAAGTTATGGTAACAAGATTTCATATCTTCCCCGTCCTCCCATGTTTCTCCCTCAGGAAGGTGGTTCTTCCATAACACCTTTATGGTGGCAACCTCCTTATTCCTTAACTGTTTCACTTGGCGATCTATAATTTCAAAGAAACCTCTTTGTAAGAAAGGTTCTCATCAGCTCCTAACCCCTTAGATAACATCTTGTTGGCTTTAAGATTGGAAACTATTTGGCCTGTTGGTTTGATCTACGGCCTTCCTACTCTGTTTCGACATTCTATGGTAGCATAGTATTTATGGTGCCAATCCATACCCAATATTATACAAAAGTCAATCATGGTTATTCTATTAGGTCAACATAACTAACTCTATCAAGAACAGTAATTGGGCAATCTCTATGTACCCTTTCAACTCTAATGCTATCTCCTAAGGGAGTACTTACTAGAAAAAGTTTCATGCAAGATCTCAAGAAGCAAGTCAAATTTAGTAGCACCTAAAGGAGTAACAAGATACAAGGTGGATCCTGGATCTAACAATGCATATACAGGAAAACAAAAGACTTGGGATCTAATAATGCATATACAGGAAAAGAAAAAACATGCAAGGTACCAGCGACCACATCAACTAACTTCTTCTATTCCTCTCTACCTTTAAAAGCATAAAACCTAAATATGCCGCCTTAGACTAACTTGGCCATCTCAACATAGTGGTGTTATCTCTAGCATATGGATTCTCCCAGGGAGCAACCTCTCTAGTGGTCTGGGCTATGATAGCTTGTGCATGAGTAGTGATGGCTTGGGCCATCTAAACTAGTGCTTTTCTCACTTCTCCATCCGTCAATGCAGCTGGGTTGACAGGAACTTGTACTCTAGCGGCTGGCGATTGAGGAGGAGCTTTGTTTCCCCCATCAACTGCTTCTCCAGCTCTCATTCCTGCATTTCTTCTTGTTCATTCGCTACATGCACACACAATAAGGAAGTTCGATGCTAGAATGACACAATATCTGCATGGCATGATAAAGTTTAGAAGAAGGGAAGACTCTTAACGTAACTTATTCTATAAATCATGATTGTGGCGCGCTTTACAATTATAAGATAAACACTAAGTAATGTGGTTTGTTTGATCTTTAGTTCCTAGGTAATTTAACCTCATACTCTAATACCAATTTTGTCACTACAAAGATTCTGGAATCCAAATTGCGATCGGCGTCGTTAACCTCTGAGAGGTTGCAGACAAGCCTCTTCTTAGCTTTCATCACAATCATATAGTTAAATTTTTGGAAAATTTAAAACATCTAAAGCATAGTGAAGTGTATATAGACATCATATGCTCATTACATAGAATTATACGCTAATAGGCTCAAAGACTTAATAACCATCAACAATTTATGAAACAATTAAAAAGGAAAAATCAACATATAATGCAATAGTTTGTCAAACAACCCTTAATACAAAGCTTCAAATAAAACATCTAGAAATAAATATGCATCCTCGAACTCAAGAGGACCTACCAATGTCTGGAGATCGCTCATCCAAATAGCTTCGATGAGTCTTCAACCTTCTCTTTGACCTGCACCTATAAATAGAACAGTATATAGTTATTACACACGTGTATTAAGAATGTGTCTATGCACACATACACTAAGTACTATGCATGATCAAGGAAAGATCTTCCTATAAAAACATGCCATTTCTAGAAATTGACATCACTAGACTAACCTAATTCGTTATTTGTTAATTCTGGTATGAATATGATGTATTTTAATGCATTAAAAGAACAAAAATAATTTTCTATATGAACACAAGACCTTAGAATCATGAACATAACATTAGAAAAATTTTGCTAAATTTTTTATATTTTATACCCCAAAATTGGGAGCTCCTCTTTTTATACTTATTTTATTTTTCACTCTTTCTCTCCTTCTTGTTGTGTAGTTAAATGATCTCCCTTATACCTATGTTTTACTTTCAAGTGAAATGATTCATTGTAGTCTCATACCTACACTGAATCAAGTATGTAATCTGAAGGACTATGGAAATGATTTAACTACAAATTGAGTATGATATCTTATTAAGCCAATCTTTATTGGTTATGCCTATTATGTGATTCTTTACATAATATAAGAAATCATTTTAATCCAATCTTATTTGGTTATGATCATGTGAATACTATGATAAGTAATTAGACCAGTCTTATTTGGCTTTGATCAATTTCATTTTAAAAGAAGTCATTATTGGCTATGCCTAGTATTTTTTGAAAACATCATTCTTATCAAACATTGACCATTGATATTCTTAATCTCTTACTTTCTTAGCTCACTTTTAATATACATCTTTTCTTCTTTCTTTCTTGTTTTCTTAAGGACATCTTCAGAATTAAGATTATGCGAGCTAACCTGAAATCTATTGTCTTCCCCACACTGAAAAGGGGTGATTAGGCGATCAAAGTAAATATAGATCATGTGAGATAACACGAAGTCCTGTGTCTTCCCCACACCAAAAAGGGGTAGTTTACCGGCTAAAGTGAAACAAAGTTAATTGTTCCCACACCGAAAAGAGGTGGTTCACGTCTAAAGTGAACCGAATACATCATTTAATATAAAAGGGGTGGTCTCACCAGCCAAAGTGAAACCGCATAATACCTTGCTCGCTTAGGTCGAATCCACCGGCTTGGTTCTATGGTAGCAACATAGTTCGAAGACTAGGAGATATACGGAGTCTACTTATCCACCTTTGTCTTAGACTCATCTCAGGAGGCTTAAATGTGTTGGCACAAGATCATTGCTAGTCTATTAGTGTATCAAGTAATCAAAGACAACCTAGATTAAAGAAGAAGGTTTCAAGTCAAAAAGAACCTAGGATTTCTAAGGTGAAAGTGATGAAAGGAAGTGGTTCTCAAAATGGCAAGCCTACTTGTGCTTCTTGTGGAAAGAGGCATTATTGGGAATTCCTATATGGTACCATGAGTACCATTTGATGTGGTAAAGATGAACACAAAGTTAGGGATTTTACCTCTATAGATCGTAAGCAAGTTCCTCCTAATGATCTTAAAGGTGATGCTCCAAAGAAGAATAGTATATGTGCACTCCAGACTAGAGGAGAAAATTTGGATAAGGGTGATGATGATGATGGTAAGTTCTTATATTTATTTATTTAATGTTATGAGTTCCTTCTAAGTGGGGGAGTATGGTTAGTACATTGGCTAGTTGGCAATAGAAGCATGTTGCATGCGCATGGTGTTTAGAAGTCTTGTTAGAATTTAATTTCACTGATTCCTTGCATTGTGTATTTCATGAAGTTATGACTATCTTTTAAAATGTGTTTATATTGTTTTATTTTGCATATTAGCATGTTTCCATTATCAATTGTCTAGAATTTGCATTTTTAAATATTTTGGCATAATTCACTGTAACATTTTTAAAAAAAAGACTAAATCATTCTTTGGTTGAAATTTTTTCTACTGTGTATAAGATTGATGTATATGATCATGATAATGTATATGAAATATGTTTTAAATATATGGAATGAATTATGTAATTCTTATGACATGATGAGTCGTAGATTTATATCTAGCTTCTTGTTGTATTGTGAATCTCTTGGTTATGTGAAAATTATGTTTATTCTAGAAGTTGTATTGTATAATGTGTTATGTGCTATGGTTTTGATCTCCTATTTGAATATATGTTCTTAGAAGTGTTCGAAGAATGACAAGTGTCATTTGAGGACGAATGTTGTCCTAGTTGGGGAGATTATAATACCTCTAAAACGTTTTAGGTAAAAGTAGATCCTAACATGTTTGTAATGAGGTTCTTATATCCTAAAATGGCTTATAATGTGTTAATGAGTTTGTTTCTAAATATTAAGGTAAATTGGAAGGGAAACATCAAGGGACAACCAAGACGTTCAATGACTAGTCACCTATATTCTTCATGTATTCTTATGTGCTTATATGTGTGTTTCATGATCTGATGAGGTCCTCATATGATTTATTATCGTGTGTTTTAGGCAGTGTGTCAAGTTTTATGAAGTTTTAAGGTCAAATGTCCAAAAACATCCATGACGTTCGAAAGATTTCCCTTTAAAAAACCTTGTGTGCCTAAGCATATTTTGTCAAGTTTTATGTGTTTTATTAGATGAAGTTGATGTTTGAGGTACTAAAGTCGAATACGGTCATATTCGGGTCGGAAACGTCCGGGAAAATATCCCCAAAGACCAACCAAGGGTCCTTGAGAAAGGACGCTTCACAAGAGCCTAAGGCTGTCTAGACCATCCTAAATGACTGGGGCAATCGATCGCGAGTAGGCTCGTCAACTCCCCATCGATGGTGGGCGTGGGTCAACCCTTAGTCTAGGGATCTTAATCTCCCTAATTCAAGTCTCTGATCCTATCGATGGGCAGTCAGGAGGTTCCATTGTGGACCCAAGTCCCGTCGATGGGCAGTGTAGGTTGGTTCTTGCAATTTCACAGTTCACTGTAAATTGCAAGGGTGAATTTACTGCAAAATATGATTTTTGTAGGTATTATAAGGGTATTACAGTTATTTTAAGATGATTTTTAATTCCTAATTACCTAGATAATTAATTCTTCAAAAATCAAAACCCAAAATCTCTAAAAACAATGTTCTCTAGAAATCCATTGAAGCCAAAACTCAAGGAAGACCTTAGATTGAAGATTTGATTGGTGATTCTTCATCAATTTCTTGGTTTAGCTTCATCGAGGTAAGAGTTTTCATCCTTGAAACTCTTTTCATCAAGGATCCCAAAATTTAGAGGGATCTCTCTATATTTGAAAGATGAACTTGTCAAATTTTTTAATCTATCCATTGATTCTTGCATTAAAGGTTTTGAATCATTGTTTATTGATGGAATTTTTGATAATTATATCATTTTTAAAAATTAACCTCTTAACAAATGTTATTAATGAACCCTAGTTTTTGATTACTTTGTGGTTGACTTGATATTGTGTTAATGCTTATGAATTCTAGTGTAGTTTTCTATGGGTTATTGAATGATGTAAGAATTGCATTACAATTATTCAAAGGATGTATCAGATTTATAAATATATATAAAATTTACCTAGATTCATTGAGTATTATGATTTTGTATTGGATGATTTAGCTATGGATTAAAGTGGTGAGAATGGATTGGTGGTACGCTATTCTAATTCTCTTTATTTTATGCATTATAGCTCTTGAATTATGCTGTTATTGGTATTGTCCTTTTATAGTAGTGCTGCTATGTTTTTTACATGTGAATGTAGCCTCAGCGGTGTTACTTTATGTATTAGGATGATCATGTCCTGGTCGGATCTACATGATATACTATTATGATATGTGCAGTTGATTTATGTGAAGTACGGTATTATTGATCTACTTGTGATTAAGGTGAAAATATGTATTCTTCTACTGATATTAGGTGGTCATGTTAGACTATGACTATATCCTTATGTCTGTAGTCTTAGAGTTGATGCATGATTGTTCCCACTTGACTATATGAGTCTATGATGGTTATATTAATGATGTTATAGTAGTGTATGGGATAACTAATAAATAATAATGGTTATTCCTATGTGCTTCTGGAATGATACGCTATATGTGATAAAGTGAAGTTTTGGTGTGTCTTGTGTGGTATAACTTGTGTCCCTTACCTGATTTGTATGAATGTGAATATGAGATGTCTTGAATTAGGATACTAATGCCTCTTAGTCTTGTATGTATGAATGACATGTGCACTTCAATGTTGTTTAGCATGTAATTTATGTGGAACCTTCAACCTAGTGGTAAGGTTAAAATATCCTTGAAGTTGAAGGCCTTAATGGTATCCTTCTTGTATGAATGATGGACTTAAGGTTGGTTGACTAGAAATTTATTAAGTCATCCTTAGAAAAATCATTAATCTATCCTCTTCGCCATTGAAAGGAAACCTTAGGGGACCTCTTTGGTAGGTTAAATGTGATTAGGTTTTGAACTAGATATGGAGCCTCTTCATGTGACCCTTTTTTTTAATTATTCTATGAGAACAAAGGCTAGCACAACGTGAGTATGGTAAGTAAAGTATCTCTAGTCGAAGAATAAGGCTAGACTACAAAGAAACCATTTATATTCCTTAACCATGTGCCTATATGGAAGGTGTCCAAGTTCTACCATTTGCAAGTAGAACACCCTCCATCGTAGTGGGTTACAAATTCGGATTCCATGCTTTAATACCATGGTCTATGTCGGTTATTGCCTATTATCAACGTATGGTATGCATACTACTGTTGGAGAAGCTCGATGAAGTTTAGGTGGTAGTATGAGACGCTATCTAGATATTGCACAATAGGCTTTGATAATGTTAGTGAGTTAGTCCCTAAATCTTACTTAAGACGATTACTTGAATGTCCTTTTGTGATGACTATCTCTTAAATGAACTAATGAAAGTGATGAATTAAGTTAGGAAGCATGTTAAATTAATAAGTACTTACCTAGAGTAGTTAACGGTTGTCTAGTAATGGTGTGAAGGAGGCACATGAATGATTAGTTCATATCTTACCTAGATAAGTCTTTAGAATGACTCTAGTTAGTGAATTTGGTTTATTAAGTAGGCATAATCTAAACTTAGGTAGTCATAAGAATTATTTAGGTAATCTTGGAGAGGTCAATATAGACAATCTCTTTTTAAATTTCCTAAGTAAGTTTTTTGATAACCTTTGTCAGAAGGATGTCATAATATATGTATGTTAATGCATTTAGTGAGAATAATCTTATCCTAGGTACTCTAAAGGATCTCTTAAGTGTGTGTGAAAGGATTGTATAGGTGGTCGTTTCCCAACTCACTCAAGTGAATCCTAGAATCTCCGTTGGTAGAAGGATCTCATGTTTATGTGTTTGGTGTATTGTAAGTCTGTGTATCGCATTAGAGGTTGTCTTAAGGATCATTAAGGTGTTCCAAGAGAGGGTGTATGGGTGGTATATCTTTGTAACTTAAGTTATTCTTATGATAACCTTTAGTGATAGGATTGAATGCTAGAATAACACTGTACATAGTTAACAGTAAATTGGCATGGTTTAGTGTAATATTTCTAAAAATATGATAAAATGTTTGAGTGATATGTTATGTACTTCTAAGGTGCTAAATGTTGTTCATACGCTTATACTATGACGTTTTAATAAAAAAAAATATTTCAATTAAATGTCCGATATCAGATTTCAAGGTCGTAACCTTCGAAGTCTCTCCCTGTCTGCTCTCACAAGACCAAAATCTAAAAGTGAATATGTTAATAGAAGTTGACAATGGGTCAGTGTAGTGAGGATTGCAATATCAATTATGCATGCGACTACGACCTCAAGTCAGGTAGCCCTTACATTAGCTGAATGGGCCAGGTGTCCCATCTTCAAGATCATAGCCTGAATAATCTTATTGGGTTAGGTTTTCGTAGAGGTACCAGGGGCCTCGGAGGAATATGTAGGAGTAGATATACCTGAAGGCCGAGGGGCCGGAGTAGGAAAAGATGTCTTTACAAGTAGAAGTTTAATATCCTCATTCAAAGATGTACCTACCAAAGCTTCTTTTCGCCCATCAGCCTCTTCCCAAGAGTACTCGGCCTCAATACGCCGGATGTAAGTGGTGGATGAAGGGGTAACCTCAATATATCTAGCCATATCGTGGGGGACTCCAACACATTTATTTAACTCTATTATTAGTACTAGTAATGGAAAAAAGGTTGCCACTATTTTGCCCCCATGGCCATATCTTGCTTAATATAAATCCCTGGTTGAGCTGCCTCTTTGCTTAGACTGATACTAAAAGGGCTTCCTTTTGATGACACAGGATGCATTCATTCTTTGAAGGCATGATGCATCTTCTCATGAATGGTAACCTATATCGGGCAGCTACATTCAAATATTACCTCTTTATCTGGACTCACACCTCAATCCACCTCGAGGTGGTGTCATAAAGAAGGGGGAAAGGCCAGCCCTTTAGGTCATCGAGGGTCTAAGTTCTCTCTAGTTTGTCATATTCGTGCTTGAACCTTGTGGGTCTCTTAAAGGCAATATTTATGAGATTTCTACAGCACCACACTATTTATCCTTGAACAATAAATTACTTCACTCGTCTAAAGGAACTGGCCTTCTTCTTCCACTGAGGGAAAAAATAACTGTAAGAATAATAGAGATCACAGACTCATGTGGGGATACGTCCCTCAGGTCTTGTTGAAGATTTGGAATCTATGACTCTACAATATCTCCTTATACTAGAATAACTTCCATCGAGGACCTTCGTGGATAACAAATTCTCCTTAAAATTAGTCCGCAAGCCATTACATTATAACCTATTAAAGAGTCTGGGAGGAGGAACTACTAGAGGCACTAGAGCCACAGGAAGTGCCAGATTTTGTATTGTATCTTAAGGGGCGATGAAACTTTGAATGTTGCCAAGTTGGAAGAAACATAACACAGATCAATTTCTGTGGGAATTGTAATGATTGATTATCATCTGGCTCAGAGAATGCAGATTCGGATCCCTCAGTATCAGAGTTATGCACTTGAACCTTAGATGTTAGTCTCTTTCCTTTGCCCCTGCCTCCTATTGGAGTCTTTGTCCTCCCCTTTTTAGGAGGATTTTCTCCCCCTTGATTGGTCATAATACTCTACGCTCTTTTACAAGGTGGCATGTAAAGGTTAGTCCTTAACATATCTGCAAAAACATCATACAAAGTGAGAAATAGTTCAAGAAATATTGCACAAAAATAGTTGCACACATACTCGCCAAACTGATCGGCGAGTCGTTGAATCTCTTTGGTTAGACAGATCAGGCCCGCCGAAAGGATTGGCTTAAGTTCATAGAATTTTCTTTATGACGGTGGTGGGAAAGGCCTTTTGAAGAATCTCCAGACGCATCCGGTGAGCAAGGTCTGTCGCGTCAAAAGATACAATGCTTTAAGGGATTCGGGTCGCAAAAAAAGGAAATCAATGAAGATATTCGGAGAGTCTATAGAAGCACTAAATAATCTCAAGATTCTTGCATGTAACACCCTTAAAAAAAACTAGGTGAAACAAGAGACTAACATGTGTTTCATGATGTTTTAATGTCCTATATTGTTACTTATAATGTTTAAAAGAAGTGTGTAAAGTTTAGATGAGTGTGGAGGTAAAATATCCAAGAACATAGGCGACATTCGAAAGATAGCCTTGAGACGTGCTTGTGCGTTGTGGCATGCTTGTGCATAGTGGAATGCTTGTGCATTGTGGCATGCCTTTGTATGTTTTACATGTCTGTATTAGTTCAAATTGATGGGATAGGTACCTAACGTCTGGATGAAAATGTTTGGGGTTGAAAGTTCTGGGGAAGACTCCCCAAGGACCAACATCAAGGACCAAAACTAGTGGCTTGAAACTGCCAAAACAGTCCTAAACCACGAAGTGCATCGACACGCCTTTGTCCATTTGACGCCCCATTGATTGGGGCATAGCACAATACATGGTGGTGGGATCTTAAGCTACATTTTTTATCTCTTTGACCCAAAAAATGGTTTCCATTGCAGCCCGTCTATGGGTCTATGGCTCGTGGACTAGTTCGTCAATTTACACTAGCACGTGTCTCAGCCAAGCCAAGGGACTTTTGTGAATTTCACCTAGACTTATAAACATAATATTGACGAGTTACATAGGGTCATTTAAGAATTTCAAGTGATTTAATAATTATTGAACAAATAGTTTAGTTCACAATTGAAAATAAAAACCTAAAAACCAAATGAAGTAACCTCTAGAGCTCTGTTGAATCTTGAAGAGAGATTGGAGTTTGATTTCTATCTTTATAATTTTTCGTTGCTTCATACTTAAATCTTATTTCTTTAAAGGAGAAAAGTTTACATTGTTTCAAAGATGATCAAAAACTTAAATCTTCTAGTTTCAAGGAGCCAAGTTGAAATAACATCAATCTTTTATGATTGAATAGACGTTATTACAATGTTTTAAGGCTAAATTCTCTATGAACTTGTAAGAACCCTCAAAATAAACTAAGGTGCTTAGAGACTCACATGTTTCTAAAAAGTATTAAAATATGTTAATTAAGTTTTCTACAGTTTGCAGAATTCATTTGAAGTTATTTGGAGGTCAAACTTCCAAGAACGTCCGATGATATTTCAACGTTAGCCTAGAGACGTGCATGTGTGTCTTGGTTTGTATTAAACATTTTTGTTTTGGTTGAAACTTCTTTGGAAGGTTTATAGCATAATCGGTATATCCATGTTGAAAATTTACGGGTACGAATCCCCAAAGGCCTTGCAGAAAGAGCTCAACGAGTAGCCAAAGTCTGTCTAGACAATTCGTCTACCTACGACTGCCAAACGATGGATAATAGGTGTGGTGACGTCCCGTCGATGGGTGGGAATCATCCCAAACATAAATGGGGAAAGATCAGTAAAAGTAAAACCCTTAGACAAAAACGATGGTTGCCACCTACGGCCCGTTGTTGGACCTACTTACATCGAGGGTTGTACATTGATACAAACTGTTTCAACTGCACAGCTCATTGTTAAGTGAAAGTGGTGAATGAAAAATTTACCCTACGCCCTAAACTGAACCTAGGTGGTTGTTTTAACCATTTTCGGGTACACTAAGTTAGTTAAAAAGATCAAAACCTTTTAAACACAATTTATATTTCAAAATTAGACTTCCTTCTCCAAAAGAAACCTCTCTATAAACCTCCATTAGAGATGAAGCTCAAGAATAGCCATTGTAATGGATTCTAATGATTTTTTTCACTAATTTTGCGTGGCTTTTTTCTACAATGAGGTATATTTCCTTACGATGTCTTAAATGAAAGTTTATGATCAAACTTCATATCTTTCAATCCAGTCACTGCTTCTTTCGCAAAACGTTACAAAAGCTTTATTATGATGAATTGATAATTATGTACTGATTGTAACTTGAATTTCAATCCATTTGCATGATGAACCCATGTTCCCTCAAATTCTCAAATTAGCCTATATTATAGGCATTTTGATCTTGACTTTATGTTGATTGATTTATGATTCTATCATATTGAATTGCTTATATCTAAAACCTATCATGTAAATTGATTATGAATTATGTGTAGTGGATCCAATGTGGATCATGACTTGAAGATTTTGTAGTATTGACTTTTGATCTTTTATCTTCTATTGATTTGTGATGTAGTGTAAATAATGTGATATTGATCTTATAATAATTCAATTGTAGATTTCAATTGTATTAGTATACATTTACCTTTTGGAATATACTTGAATTATTGATGGATTATGAGTGTTGATCATTGATGATCAAAGAAAGGGATATTTTGTAAGATTGATCGATGTTCCTCTATCTTCAATAGATTTATAATGTAATGTACATGATGTGAGCTTGAATCCTATAGTAAGTGAAGCATTATTTATTCTATGCTATGATAACTTTAGCTACTTCCCTATACATGAATTGTTGATGAATGATGAATATTGATCAATCACGATCAAAAATTTATGAATTGGTAAGATAGCTATATTCATCTACTTTATGTCGAATTGCTAGTTGAATTGGCCTTGAATGACATTGTGTGGTATGGTCCACTTATGGTGGCGGTGTTTACCTTATTTTCAATGTATATGTGATGTGATCATGGACTTGAAGGAAATTTTATTTTGAATGAGTAGTGATGATGATCACCAAATGCGAATATTATACCTAGTATTCCATTCTAGTTATGATCTAGGTTGTGATGCTAAATTTATAAGCATGTATTTACTATGTTAGTATTAGGTTTAGGTGCTTCCATTGATTATTTATAATTTTTAATGTGTTCTTACCTATGTACCCCTACATGAAGGTGTGAGTATCTAATGTGAGCAGTCTTCAATGTAAAGGTTGAAGTTGTATTGCCTCCTATGCTATCATGTGATGTGTGGTCTATGTTTAAATGTGCATTGTTGTCTTAAGAGTGTGGCTGCCTAAATGTGTTGTTGATAACCATTTTATGTTAATCTTGACCAATGTATGAGCACTCACTCGTTATGCATGCTTACAAGTAGTATAGGTTCATAATGTCTAATGAAAGGGTATTGTCATATACACTAATGTCTAGTACTATGCATGTAAAGTATATGTCCATGAAGTATATTATATGTCCCTAAACTCGTATTACTTGATATGTGTAGTAGTATGGACAAGGGTATTGGACCTTGTCTATACAGTGCATATGTGTGGGTTGATAGGATAGTTCTAAGGTTAGTGATCTATGTACATAAATATTAATGCATGAGCATGTTATGAATATGACATGTATGCTTTGATGTCATTTATATCATATGATGAAGTATCAAAATGTTTAGTGTCTAAATGTGTTTATATGAAACGATTTTTCATATAGTTACACATATACACTAATGTATGAATGAAATGAAGTATGAACATTTGTTGTCTAAGGGTGTTTATGTGAATATTTTTCTCACTTATATGTATTCACACAATGAAAACATGTCTATTATGCATGTATGATGATCTATTCAATAGAGGGGCTGTTGAAAAGTGTTCTCAAGGGTATCCTAAAGAAAATGGTGCTTTAATAAGCTATGTCCAAGTTAAAGGATTTCTCACATGACATAGGCTGATGAAAGGACTTTCTCATATATGACCTATGAGTTAAGCATAAGAGAGGTTAAATCTCCTAAACCTAATTTTTATCAGGTAATGATAATAATTGCTTTTCCATAAAGGGAACTTTTCTTAGCACCGGGTGAAATTAGATGAGGGGCGCCCCTTACCAATGTGGAAAGGCTTGTTCACTATTTTCCTCACGAGGTGGATAACTACAGTTTCTCAATTGCATAAAGAGGGTTTCTATATATACCTCCAAGTTACATAACACCCCATAGGATCTAGCAAATGATATAATCTAATCTGCTAGCATTATGTTAATGTTCTACCTTGGAAAGGTAGAGCACCTTCCCTTTGTGTAAGGCTCTATAACAGAAATTTCATGTTTATCACCCATGGTCTTGGTTTCAGTTAAGGCTATAGTTTTCCTAAAGTAAAATCGACAATGGAATTAAAGGTAGGACCATATGTAGGATAACCTAAGGAAAGTTGCCTAGTGTAGGTGAGGGTATGAGACTTTACCAATGCATTGCAGAAGTAGCTTTAAAGAGGAGTTTTAAGAAGGTGTTCTAGTGCATATGATTATGTTCATGTCCTTATGAATGACATTTTAGTGTTGTCTACTTGTTGTGATGTAATGCATGATATCAGTCCTAAGGAGTATATACAACGTGGTCTTATCTTATATGCATAATGTTGGTCTTATTGACTATAGGATGAAGGTCCTAGTTGGTATGAATGTAGATGACTATAATATCATGGTGGGTGTATGAAGTACATTATAAGGCTTGTGAACTCATGACAGGTACATTAAGTGTTTCTGAGATTAAGGGGCTTCACATGAACATTGCAATAGTAGACTTAGATTGGGATTGTGAGTAAGGTCTTATAGTGTTCTATGTGAAGTAAAGTTAGAATTTGCGCAAATTTACTAGGGCTCACGGTAAAGGTATTGGGAATCTTAACTTAAATGTGTCTTATGATGTTCTACACTTCTATCATTATATTAGTTAACTTAGGAAGGTTATATGTATAACTACCTTATAGCCTTAAGGTGATGCTTGAGTGTGGGTAGTGTTATGGAATGTTATCTACACATTGTACCAAGTATTAGTACAGGGTTACTTGGAAAGTTAAAGTGTAAAGAAGAAATGAGTATACTGTAAAATGATGATTAAGCTTACTGTAAAGTGATTGAGCTTAAATCAATGTGATGGGTATTATGCCTTAAATGCAATATCTTTATTAATTGATGTATGACCATTGAATATGCCTATGTGAACTATGTAAATTTTATGATATTTATTATTATCAGCGTTTTTATGAAGTTTTTACAAAAAGTCATGATGGATTGATTCAAAGTAAAATGTTACTTTTAAATGCATGTTTTTGAATGTTTTCCATCCTTAGTGCACTCTTGTACTAACATCACTCTTCTTTACCTTTTTACACAAGGTGTAGATTATGGATGCTTAATGGATGTTTGTATAATAAAGAGCTAGATATGTGTTTCCCAAGCTCAAGTAAAGGAATCCTTAAGTTCAAGGATTTCCTAAGTCATGTTTTATGCAATGTCTTGTAATAGTATAGTTATGTTTTATGTTATAAGGGTAGTGCCCCTTATGTACTATAATGATGTTGATTCTAAGATGGAAAAAAGAGTATAACTATGTACTTATGTTATTATATACATACATATATATATATATATATATAGTATATATATAATATATATATATATATTATATATATATATATATATATTATATATATATATATTATTGAAGTTATATTCTAGCATATGATGTGCTTAAAAAAGATTTCAATTTTCCGTTATTTACCTATGACAATGCGTTGAATGATAACTATGGGCTTAAATAATACATCCTAGAGGTCAAGTACGCCATCTGACTTCTAGGGGGTGATCCTCGGTCATGACAAACATTGTGTCAGAACAGATTGTTTATAAAAGTTTTTTTAGGGTCCATAGTCTCATATTGCTACATGTAGTAGAGTCTCGTTTATCGGTGGTGAGTCGCGACATTTCTATGAGCGATAGGCTTTGCTTCTTCACTATTCTCATGACGTGTCATAGATATTTACTATTAATATCTCTCTCTTATGTTTTCTTGTCCGGTAGTCTTTTAGATGTGATGCTTGGACGAGATGATATCTCTATGCTTAAGGGAGAAAAATGTGAGTTTTGATGTTTATCTTGGTTTTATGGTTTGATGAGTATGTGTGAAGGTTAATTTTGACATTTCTTGATATGATGCCATTTATGTCTATATATGTGATTTATAATATATGCCATGTTATGTATATATTATGTCATTATATGGTTATAGCTTGTTAATGAAGTTGTGATAGTTGAATTGAGATTCCTTTTCGAATAATGAGTAACTTTATGAGTATGCATGATGGTAGTATAATGTTATAGTTTGAGCTTAAAAATCTTTCAAAGAAGTGTGGTAAATAACTAAAGATGTATGTGGCCCTTCGTATATGTTCAATCGTTCAATTTTTCGCTTTTGTATATAAGTGATTCTTTATGATTTTCTTGTATGTATTGGAATCCTTTTTAAAGGCTTGGTCATAGAAGTGAAGGTAATGTGCTTAACTCTTAGGGTAATGATGTGGGTTTTAATAACCTAGAAGTTATCTTACCTTGGTATTGAAAGAAAAGAAAGAGGCGTTATAGCTAAGTGTCTTATATTTTTCAGTTAAGGTGTTATTACCCTTGATATTTGAGGTATAGTTGAGACATTATATGGTTGGGTAGTATGACATACATCGATTGTTATGGATTTCCTTTTGGTCTTAGGCCTAAAGGAATGATGATGGTTGAGTTAAGTTGGTCTTAAAAGGTTTTACCCAAAGTGGGGGATGATGATGAGAGTAGTAAGGTTGTAGTTATTTTTATCTTTTCCTTGTAGTCTTTCTTGAGCTTGGAACTAAAGACTTACTAGTAGCTTGTTCATGATAAGTGTCTTTCATAAAAGTATGAGTTACATGTTCTCCATATGTTATGTGTGTCCTAGTTTGCACTAAGATTCTAAATTGCATGAAAAAGGACTAGTGATCAATTTTTTGTTTTCTCATGTTGATTGTGAATCTTGATATGTTAGTAGTGCATTTAAACTCATGAGATAAGGTAAGGAGCATGCTTGACGTCACTTTTAAGGTGTTGTATGCTATGCCATTATTGCAAAAAATTGAGTCTTCTTTAAATGGAAAATGATGAGGCTGTTGAAATTATATGACTTCAATGGTTTGGAAGCATGATTATAGGCTCACTCTTGAAAAATAAAGGCATGTCTAGGTAGTGTCTTTTTGTGTGCCTATAAATTGTAAGAATTTTCCCTATATGATACATGCTTATTATACCTAGTGTTATGGAAGGAATTGAAACTATGTCGAATGACTACCTATTAATGTAATGTGTGTGGTGTGATTTACCATTTTTAAATTGTGCAAGAAGAAAGTATGAGCATGATTTTGTTAAAAGTTGAGAATTTCTCATTTAAAATTCATTAACCTTGGTGCATTGCTTGTGTTTGAACTCATGAGACATGTAAGTGTGTTGAGGAGAAGGACATTCCTCCTTAAGCATAACTAAGAATGCTAAGGTTGACTATGGACTTTTTTGAATTATTTCTAAATGATAAATATCCTAGTTGATCTACTTGACTCAAGTTTATGTGCATTGGAGTACGAGTGCTTATTTGATTCTTGAGTGATGTTGAACTCGTCTTTGTGTAACAAAATGGTTGTTGTGTAATAAGCTCTAAAAGAATTAAAAATGGAAATACCATGTTCTTATTAGGAGAATGATGTTCCTCCTACGAACAATCTGTTTAATGCATTTTTAAAGTGAGTGAATAAAGATTTTTACTTGCTTGTGTTGCGTTGAATAAAAAATGGTTTGAAGTTTGTTTTCCTTGTATGTTCGGTGCATTGACTTCTATGTGATGATGTTATGAATGTTGTGAGATGCTTTTTGGGTCATTAAAGTCATCGTTGTGTTTCAAGGGTCATTAGAGGACGAATGTTCCCAAGTGGGGGACATTGCAAGAACCCTCAAAGTGAACTAAGGTTCTTCGAGACTCACAATTGTCTTAAAATGATAAAAATATGTTCGTTAAGTGTTTTAGCGTATGCATACATTATTTTATTTCAATTGGAGGTTAAACGTCCAAGAACGTTCGATGACGTTTGAAAGTTAGCCTTAAAATGTTCATGTGTATCTTGGCATCTTTGACGTCTTTGTTTTGGTTCAAACTTATGTGGAAGGTACCTAACATATCAATGGGTATATTTATGTTTGAAATATCAAGGTACGAGCTCCCAAACTCGAGGAGGATCCAAAATCTGCATAGACATTGCCTTGAAAATATCTACCTACGTCCTGCAAACGATGGCCAGTAGGTATGGTAATGCCCCGTTAATGGGTGGACGTCATCCCACACATAGATGGGGAAATTTCACATCACAGAATAGTCCCTAAACGTAACTAGCTTCATCGTCCTCTTTGATGACTAAGACTGGAATCTTAGCTACATTATTACATTGAAAATTCAGATATAACGGAAAATTTAAAACTTTTCATTGCATATAGTTGGAGGTTTACATAGATCTCTACATACATATATTGTATATATATGTCTAGCATAAAATAGACCCTTCGTACCGAAAAAGACTTAGTCTTCTACTTTATTGCACATAAGTACATATATTTTAACATAGTATTAATAATTTTCTCATCTCATAACCATGTAATAAGCATTTCATAAGTAGGGAATAACTCATACATAGTGTAAGAACGCCTCACATGGGCTATACAATGTTTCATACTAAATGAAAAGGAAAGAAGATAATAGTCTTAAACTCAAAAACAACTCCATTAGCTAGATAGTGGCATTGCCCTCAGAAAGTGAAGAACTACCCTACTTTGATGATTGAGAGATCTAAGCCTTCTTCAAGTCGTCTTCAAAGTACTTCGACTACCGAACCAAAAATGTTGAGGAAAAGGAAGAAATGAGGTTATTACACCACTTGACTAAGTATGAGACCATATTCACAAACTTTTAAATCATGCTAAGAAAAAGGATATTTCATGAAAGTTATAATTTTCAATAATAACCTTAATGCATATACAACACGACGATACCAAATCACTTAGGCATATTCATTAAGTCATAGGCATGTACATCATAGAAACAACAACTTTAAGTGTAGTCAAGACAACATGCATGGCACTTAGTTGAAAGCATAACAAAGTAACTCTAACAGAAAGTCATAGTAATAACAAGCATGAATAAGTGTATCTTTCAACATAACACAAGAAATACAATTGTGAATGAACCCTTATCAAGTAATCAAGGCACTGACAAAGAATATCCTCATAACCTTAATCAAGAAACTCAAAAAAAAATAATGACTAACATCTTACTTCACATATCATAACATTAAAGAGTACATAACATTATACTTTAAAAATATACACCAACACATATTCATAAGTGACACCAATATGCACAAAGTTTCAACAATCTTCAAGTCCATCATATACATATCATATAGAATTATAAGCATTTTCATACATAAGAACAACTTGCATAGACTCCCTTCAAGGCTAACTAGTGTAATGTTTAGGTACAGTCCCATACCCGTACCTAGACTAATCTAAACCCCTTAGTTCATCTTAGCTAGAGTTAAATTCTTTAGTTCATTTTACCTTTCGGGAACATCTTTCCCTAACCGACATAACCTAGATGAGCTCAGTTCAAAACCAGTGTCATGGAACCCAAAACTGAAAGAAGGTGGACTACTTGCCAAGGTAGTGCCAAAAGATGATTATAGTAACTCCGTGTATCCACAAGCTAGTATTCTTATAGGGGGAAACATAGTTCAAGAACTAGGAGATATAGTTGGGACCCCCTTTATGCTACTTTGCATTGTAGTCTCCAATCTCAAGAGTACATTAGTGATTCTACCTTCCCTATGTGGGAAGGGACACTCCTCACTCTAGTTCACTCGTTGCTTAGGTACAGTTCTTTTTTTCAAATGTCTTTAATATCTTTGTTAATCATCATACATTATTGTAGGTCATAGGGTATAACCATTGTATTATCATCATCATCATAGCTCAATAATAATTGCATGAGTATTATCCTTTCATTAGAATAAGTATAGGTGAGGTTAGAACATTAACATTAAACTATAATGATAAGGCTCATTGGTATATCATTCACCATTCTTATAACACTTAAATATTCAGATAACACCTCAAAAATCATAATCAAGACATTTTCATTAAGAATCATACCACCCAATCAATCCTAATACAAGGAATACTCAAGTACAACACCATGACTTAATCACAATTATCCACATTGAAGTAAAGAACGAGAACCATAAGACATACAAAGTCTCCTTCATAGGTAATCATGAAGGTGTTACCACAAACCTTCCATTAAACCAAATTTCGGAATACATCATCATAACACAATAAAAAAAAATGATAAAAATACTAGAAGAATCAATACATCACAATCCAAAAAGGACAGGGATCAGAAGACTTACAAAGTCTCCTTCATTATTCATCATCAAGGTCTTACCACAAACCCTCAATTAAACTCAATTTGGGTATACAACATCATAAGTGAATAAATAACATGATAAAAAGGTTAGAAGAATCACTACATCACAATTAAATACTAGATCAAAGCTTAAGACAAGATACATAGGTCAATTTACAACATTCTTTATAACCTAGATCATCTTCTCAAGAGCTAGATTTAAATACTAAAATTCACCATAATTCATTCATGATTAGTGTAAAAACATCATAAATTAGTAATTCAACCAATAACCAAGACATTTGAACTAATATAACTTAAATCATATCAAGATTAAAATGTAGGGTCAAGGGTTAAGGGTCATATTCTACAAACTAGACCAAAGCATAAAGATATATAATAATTGAGTTAAATTACATGTTAATATTATTCATAATATCAAAACTAAATAATAAAAAAATCATCAATTTTGAGACTTGATGAAACCCACTTGAAAACTCAATTTGATGGAGCCCTTTGAGGAAGTAGGTCTTAAAGATGAATATGATCCCATAACTTATTACTTTATTAAGGAAGATTTATGGAATAAATTTATCTATTTCAAACCTTAAACCCTCTCCTAGATTTGTTTTAAATGGTGTCTTCCTATAAAGAGAGGAAGAAGAGAGAAGGAAAAGAGTTTTGTTTTGTGAGTTGTGATTAGTCTAATAGGGTTGTGGTCTTTATATGGGTGTTACTTAACATAATTAGAATTACTTTAACCCCCAAATAATGACTAAACCCCTTAAATTAATTAATTTGAGTAACTTAAAATCGTGTAGTGAATTGGACCCGTCACTGATGAGACCACGATTTACGGTCCATCTATGAGACGACTAGACTTGCCTCTTTCCGTGTTGCACTTCATCAATGATTTCAAAGATTGGTACAAATGTACCACTATCAAAAATAAATAAATGTTTCAAATGTATGGCATCGACGCCGGTCGATCCACACATGCCTCTTCAAGTAGCTTCATCGATGCACACTGCCCATGAAGTCTTTGACCCCAAAATTTGATGGTATTCTTCAAGGGCCCTTGATTGGTCCTTGGGGAGTCGTACCTAGTCACTTAAATCATCAATCATATTAAACACATTTTATACATCCTTCCACCAAATTTTATGAATTTTTGACTTTTAAAATCTTGTTAAATAGGCTAAGGAATATTAGTATATCTTTGAACTAGTTTCCGGACGTCATGGATATTCTGGGACATTTTGTTTTCCAGATTTATAAAATGACTTATATTCATTAAAATAGACCTTAAAAAGTATCTAAATAGTAGAACACTTATGTTAGGATCTAGAACACGTCTTGGCGTTTCCATATATTACAGAAAAGGTCAGTCAAAGGACAACCCTCAGACCCAAACGATGTTTGCGACCTACCGACCGTCCTTAGGTATACTAGGCGTCAAGGGCTGTCCGTTGATGCAGCTAGTGTTAGCTGACTGGCGAACTGTTAAGTGAAAGGGATTGATGGTAAATTCACCCTACGTCCTATCCTAACCCTAGGTGGTTATTCTAACTATTTCTGGGTATACTAAGTTATTTAAAATGACCAAAACCCTAGACCCAATTCATATTTAAAAATTAGACTTCCTCTCTAAAAGAATCATCTCTATAATCTTCCATTGAAAGCTCAAGAACAACCATGGTAATGGATTCTCATGCTTTATTCACCAATTTTTCATGGCTCTTTTCTACAATGAGGTATTGTGATTCTTTATTCGTAGTCAACCTTTCTTATAAGGATTCCTTCCAATGTTTTCAATGAAAGTTCATGATCAAACTTTCTATCTTTCAATCTAGCCATGGGTTCTTTCTCAAAACATTTTCAAAAGCTTGTTTATGATGAATTGATGTTAAATGTACTGATAATGAAATTAATTTCAATCCAGTTACATGATGAACTCATGTTCCCTCTAACTTTTAAATTAGCCCATAGTATGGGAATTTTTTTTATTACTTTATGTTGATTGAATTATGATTCTAGCATGTTGAGTTGCTTATATCTACTGCTTACCAGTTAAATTGATTATGAATTATGTGTATTGTATCCAATGTCGATCAAGACTTTATTATTTTGTAATATTGTATTATGTTTTTCTATCCTCTATTGGTTGGTGATGTAGTGTAATATTGTGTTCTTGATCTTATGATAATTGAATAGTGGATTTCTATTGTTTTAGTATACTTTTAGCGTCTGCCATTTACTTGAATTAAATTATGGAGTGTGAGTGCTGATCATTGATGATCAAATCGAGGGAGATTTTTTTAAGATTTATCTGTGTTCCTCTATCTTCAATATATTTATAATGTAATGTACATGATGTGACTTGAATCTTATAGTAAGTGAAGCATGATTTCATCTATGCTATGATAACTTTAGCTAACTCCCTATACTTGAATTTTTTATGTAAGTTGAGAATTAATCAATGATTACCAAAGGTTGATGAATTTGGAAGATAGATCTACTCCTTTACTTTTCTATAGAACTGCTAGTGGAAGTGGACTTGAATAGCATTGTTTGGTATGGTCCAATTATGGTGACACTATTTACCTTATTGTCAATGCATATGTGATGTGATAATGGACTTGCAGGCAATTATTTTTTTAATGAGTGGTGATGATAATCACTAAATGTGAAGATGATGCCTAGTATTCAATTCTAGTTATGATATAGGTTGTGATGCTAATAATATAAGCATGTGAATGACTATGTAATGGTTAGGTTTAGGTTCTTCCGTTGATAAGTTATAATAGTTAATGACCCCTTAAATATGTACTGCTACATGAAGATGTCATTAGATAATGTTAGGCGTCTTGAATGTAATGGCTTAGGTTGTCTTTCCTTCTATTCTATCATGTGATATATTTTATATGCTTTAATGTGTATTGTTGTCTTAATAGGGTGTCTGCCTCAATGTGTTTTTGATAGCTATTTTATAATTATGTTGACCAATGTACCCACATTCACACCTCATGCATGCGTACAAGTAGTATATGTTAATGATGTATAATAAAAGGGTATTCTCGTATGCACTTATGTCTACTACTATGCATGTAAAGTATAATTCTATGTGTCCCTAAAGTAGGAAGACTTTATAGGTGTACTAGTGTGGACAAGGTATGGGACCTTGTCTATGCATTGAAAATGTGTTCCTTTATAGGATAGTTCCTAGATTTGCGATCTATGTACATGAATATGAATGTATGAGAATGTGATGAATATGCATATTGTTTAAATATGTTAAAGTGAAAGGATTGCTAATGAAGTTACAAATATTTCTTTATGTATGACTAAAGTAAAGTGTGAATATGTGTTGTCTAAATGTGTTATGTGAAAGGTTTCCTCACATATATGTACACACATGTATGATGATCCAGTAAATTTAGGGGCCTTGAATGGTTTTCTCAAATGTACGACAAAACTAGATGGTACTTTACATATGCTATGTCCATGTGAACGGACTTCTCACATGATTTAGGTGGATGAACTCTCATCTATGACCTATGAGCTAAGCATATGAGGAGTTTACTCTGCTAAGACTGCATTTTATAAGGTAATGATAATAATTGCTTTTCAATAAAGGGAACTTAACTTAGCACCGTGTAAATTAGGTGAAGGGTGCCCCTTCGAAATGTGGGAAGGCTTGTTAACTGTTGTCCTCACGAGGTGGATAACAAAAATGCCTCAATAGGCATAAAGAGGTTTTCCATATATACCTCCAATTGCAATAAACTATGCTTGCCCCATAGGATCTAGAGAGTGATATCACCTAATATGCTAGCATTATGTTAATGTTCTACATTGGAAAGGTAGAGCACCTTCCCTTGGTGTAAGGCTCCACAACATGAAATTTCATGTTTAGCACCCATGGATCAGTGAAGGCTATAATTTTCCTAAAATAAAATGGACAATGGAAGTAAAGCTAGGACCCTAACTATTATAACCCAAGTGAAATTTGTTTAGTGTAGGTAAAAGTATGGTACTTACCTATGCATTGCACATGTGTATAATGAGGGGAGTTCTAGGAAGATTTTCTAATGTATATGATTATCATTATGTCCTTAGTCATGACATTGTAGTGTTTTGTACTTGTTGTGATGCAATGCATGATATGATTCCTAAGGCGTGCATATGATGTGGTCTTATCTTATATGTATAATGTTAGTCTTATTGACTATATGATAAAGATTCAACTTTGTGTGCATGTAGATGACAATAGTATCATGGTTGGTGTATGAAGTACATGTTAAGGTTTGTGGTCTCATGATTGTGTTACTAAGTATGTATGAGGTTATGGGGCTTCACATATACATTGCACTAGTAGACTTAGATTGGGAGTGTGACTAAGTCTTATAATATTCTATGTGATGTAAATTTAGAATATGTGAAAACTGACTAGGGGAGATTGTAATGGTATTGGGATCCTTGACTTAAATATGTCTTAGGATGTGCTACACTTCTATGAATGTATGTGTTGAGTTAGAAAAGTTATACGTATGACTACCTTGTGCACTTAAGGTGATGCTTGAGTGTGGGTAGTGTTATAGTATATTATCTATGCATTGCACCAAGTAGCACTACAGGGTTGCTTGGTAAGTTAAAGTGTTAAAAAGAAATGAGTTCACCTCATAGTAAATAATAAGCTTACTGTAGTATGATTGAGCTTACAGTAATGTGTTGAGCATTGTTCCTTAAATTAAATGTGTGGTTTTATATGATGTATGACCATTGAATACTCCTATTTCAAGTATGTGATATGATTCTTATTATATTAATATTTTTTGAAGTTTTTACAAAATTCCATGATCCATGGATTCAAAGTAAAATGTCCCTTTTAAATGCATGTTTTTGCATGGTTGCCATACTGAGTGCATTCTTGTAATAAGACCATTCTTATTTATATTTTAAAACAAAGTGTAGATTATGGATGCTTAAACGATGTCTCTAAGGTTAAGGGCTTAAAAGGAATCTTTAAGTTCGAGGATTTCATAAGTCATTGTTTATATAAAGTCTTGTAATAATTTGTTTATGTTTTATGTTAATTGGTTCCTGTCCCTTATGAACTCTTATGATGTTGAGTCTAAGATTGATAAGAGATTTAGAGTCTAACTATGTACTTATTTTATTATATATATATATATATATAATGGAAGTGATGTTCTAGCATATAATGTGCTAAGAAAGTTTTAGATTTTCCGCTAAATTACCTCTGACAATGCGATGAATAATAACTATAAGACCTACGAGAGGTCAAGTATCCCATGTTACTTCTAGGGGGTGCTCCCTGGTCTTGACAAAATCCATGCAAATCATGATTTCCTATTTTGGGTCCAACTTGGGTGATTTAATCATGACTAAATTGTATTGAATTCTTCTGTTGATTGTAATTGTCTATTTGTATATTATCAATTATGTTATATTATTTATATGCTGCATCAATTGGATTTTTTTATATATTATCCTGATATATCAATTTCATAGTTTGGATATTGGTTTGGATTGATGTTAATTGCTATTGGTAAGAGCCTTGTAAATTGAATTGGTTGCAATGGCTAAAGGATTGTTTGTATTGGTGATGGATTTTGGTATGTTGACCTAATATATTTATATTGTGTAGTATATATATTGAATTGTAATGACTTTTATGTTCAGTTATGGTGGCGTGGCTTATGTGTTATAATTGTGATAAACATTAACTTGTCGACATTATTATAATAACATTGATGAACATTACCTTGTCGGCATTACTTTATGAATTGTGATATTATCATGTTATGACTTGTATATGATCAATGTGAAAGAATATGTGATATATATTTATATGTGATATTTGAGTATGAACTCTCCTAATTGACTGTATGTGATCATCATAGATGTAATAATCAGGATAATTACATGTCCAGTAAAGAGCCGAATAGGTCCTTTAGAGATACATAGGCCTTCAAAGGACCAATATTGAGAAATATTGGGCATATTATAGAAAATTGTCCAGGGGGTATTAGCCAATTTCTATATAACGCCAAAATAAGCAAAATATTAGACATATTAGAAAATATTGGCTTGTAGGGTTTTAGCAAATTTTTTTAAGCATTAATGAGATTGTCTAAGAAATGTTCCTGCAAAGATGACCCTAAGCTAAAAACATATATTTTCCAACATTTACACTATAGGTTATAGGCATCCATGTGTCAAGTCTACGCACCATAGAACATGACCACTTAAAATGATAATGTAGATTAAGCAGTACCCAAGGACATAATGACGATCCTTCTGAAAATAAGTAAACATTACTGATGAACGATCAAGAATGTGTAGTTAGGAAGGTAAAAGTAACACGTATTGAAGCCCATGTGCAAGCACATGGGGAAAAACAACCAAAGAGGGGACCACTCTAACCGAATTTGGTTAGGGTAGTTTGGGGGCAGGCGTAAACAAGGTTTCCACAATGTGGGGCATAGACCTCTATCTAATACTAGACACTAACCTACTAAAATAAATAAATTAATAACCTAGGACAAACAAAAATAAATTCTCATGCACACCCGACAACCTATGACTTAATTAGGTAACACTAACCTAGTAACTAGTTAAAGAGAAAACCTGGTACTTATCCTAGGATAGTCCAAAAGGGTTAGTTATGGTGCCAAAGACTTAGGGGTACTTATGTAATTTACCTAGGTACCTTAACTAATTAAATTAACAATTTAATTAATTAATAAAAGTTTCAAATATTGGTCGAAACATAGACTATTTCCAGATTTTTGGTCTAGTTAATGTTTTCTTATGTTTAGAAAACTTTGAAGGGGCATTTTTGTAATTACTAATTCATTTATTTAATTAACTTATTAAAAATAATTTGAATGAGTCAATATTAGTTCCTTAGACTTGTACTCACGTTCAAACACTAGGAAATACACCATACAAAACAGTAAGCAAGCGAACGAAAAAAACAGAAAGTTCCATTGATTCTCTTCGGCGATTTCAAGGTTCTATTCAAGGTTTCATAAAAGGTGGTCTTCGTAAATTAAATTCTACATTAATTTTGGGTTTTATTTTCTCAAATTCTTTCTCCAACAATTTTTTCAATCGTCTTGAATCTATGAGATCTTGTAACTAGGGTTTTTTCCCAATGTACTTTTTGAATGTATTTTTTCCTTAGTATCCTTGTTTCCAATTCCAATAAGTATATAGATGTACTCTCGATCATGTTGTTGGAATGTAGTGCTAGGTGATCTTAATTTGTATTTTTCTTGATCTCAAAATGTCTAATGATTGTATAAGTATATTTGTATGATTCTATGTACTCCTTACGTGAAATAAAGAATGATGTTATATTAATTTGTATTTGAAAGTGCTAAGCATTGATGAGTTACTGTCATAGTGTGTAGTTAATGTTCAATTTGACTTGTTGAAGATGATATGTTAATTAATGTATTCATATGAGGCTATCAGAAAAGGCTAATAATGTTATGCCTACGTTATGATATAAAATTTGCTAGTAATTATTTCATGAAAATTGTATTTTAATGTATGATTGACTTGTGCAAATAAATTTGTTATCGAGTCACTACCAAATTTTCTAGGCCAAAACTAATTTTATGCCAGTCACATACAAACAGAATATTAGAATAACAATTTAAGCACATCTAAGATAATTCAATAAATCTATACCCAAGGGTATGCCAATCATTGGGACAAGTCCCCACATGCCCTAACAAAATGAACTATGAACATAAGTATGTCATCAAATAAATGATGATATGAAGCTACCAAATGAACATAAGCAAGTAAAGTGAGTATTAACATAATATAATAGTGTCTAAGTGAAGAAAGTGACCAGAATGAGTTGTTGAAGGATGTGAGACCATTTACACCTAAGATACTATGTTAAGATACTCACTGAGAAGGGTTTTAGAATGTGTGAGACAAGTCTCATTAACACCAAAGATGTTTTGTAAGGATAAATTCAAATTTCATCAATGTAAATAAAGGGATTACAAGTCATTCATAGAGTAAGCAAACCTTAATCTAAAATCAAGCTTGCATAATGTTTGAGTCTACTCTAAAATATAAGAACATAAAAGAAAGTGAGCAAAGCACTGATAGACTAGTTATGAGTTTGTGCTTTCACATGTAAGTATCATGAGATAAGGCTACCACACGGTGGATAAGAGTCTCCGAATATCTCCTAGTCGTCAAACTATGTTTAGCAAACATGGGAACTAGCCTGTGAATTCCACTTAAGAGAGCTAGGTATGTTTTGGTCTCACCTTGGCCAGTGACATCACCTCTATTCATTGTGGGAAATACAACAAATTTCATGTGTAGCTCACATGATCTATGTCGGTTAATGCTTAACTGAATGTTGTTGGTTCACTTTATCCATAAGCCACCCATTTTCAGTGTGGGGTAAACACTTGACATGGATTCACTTGAGGTGGTGAATCACCTCTTTTCGTTGTGGGGCACACACTGGATTTCAATCTAACTCACATGATCTAGGATTCACTTTGATCGGTATATAACCTCTTTTCCGTGTGGGGAAGACACTGGATTTTATGTCACTTCGCATGATTTTAATGCTACAAACTTCTATAAGGAAATAACAAGAATGAATAGATGTAAGTTCAATGCAAACTAACAAAGTAAGAGCTATGAATGTAAATGTTGATAAGAATGAAGTTTCTAATAAGTAAAGTGCATAGACAATAATGAATTCTCATGTTATGAAAATGACAAATACAAATAAGATTGGATTATAATGACTTTATATAATTGGCAAAAAATCATAGAAAAACAAGATTGGATTATAATGATTTCATAAATTATGTAAAGGGATGCCCAATATGCTTAACTAATAAAGATTGACTTAATAAGATTTCATGCCCAATTTTGAATATCATTTCCTTAATCTCTTTAATTACTTACTTTATTCATTATAGGTATGGGACTATAATGAATCATTGTAGTTATAAGTAAAACATAAGAACAAATGTGATCATTGGAAAACATAACATGAATTGAAAAAAAACTAAGTGTCAAGAAAAAGAACTCTCAGATTTGGGACATCAAAATTAAACATTTTTGCTTGAGTTGTTCTAAAATTATGTTGATGATTCTAATGTCTTGTATTTATATAGTAAATGAGTTGAGTACTTTTAATGCAATAAAATATGTCATATTCATACAACAATTCACAAATAATGAATTAGGAAAGTCTAGTGATACCACTTTCCAAAAATGGCATGTTGTTATAGGAGGAGCTTTCCTTGATCATGCATAGTTCTTATGTGTATGTGTGCAAACAAGTATACTTAGTACAAGTGTGTAATAACCCTATACTATTATTATCTGTTTAGGTGCAGGTTAGAGAGAATGTTGAAGACTTGTTCAAGCTGTTTGGATCATCGTTCTCCAGACATTGGTAGGTTCTCTTGATGTTCGAGGATGCTACACTCATTTATCTAGCATAGTTCTTTAGACATCGCTAGTGGATATTGTCCTTTGAATTTTATTTCACATGTTTGTTTCAAAGCTTTGTATTAAGGCCGTTTTGGAAAACTATTACATTATATATTGATCTCTTGATTTGAATTGATTTTTCTATAGTGGATGGCTGTTTTAGTTTGAGATTATAGTATATGAATCCATATAACTCTTATATGAAGTCTATGTATACTTCATGAAGTTTTAAAAGATTTAAAATTTTCCACAAAATTTAATTATATGAATGTTATGAAAGCAAAGAAGAGGCTTGTCTACAACCTCTAATAAGTTGACGCCAGTAGCACTTGGATTCCAGAATCTACATATGAAAAGCTTGGTATCAGATCATGTGGTTAAATTATCTAAGATCTAAACCTCAAAAAAATAAAATTACGTAGTTTCTAACATATGGTTGTGAACCCTGCCACAATCATGACTTAGAGACTAAGTGATGTTAGTAATCTTCCCTTCTTCTACTCTTTATCGTGTTGTGTAGAGCTTTGACATTTTGTGTCAATCTAGAATCTAATTCACTTCTTGTGTATACGTGTAGAAAATGAACACAAGGAGAAATGCAGGTAGAAGAGTCGAAGAAGCAGCTGCTGACGGCAACCAAGGTCCTCCTCAAGCCCCAACTGCAGGAGTGCAAGTGCCTGTCAATAGAGCTGCCTTGACGGATGAAGAAGTAAGAGAAGCACTAGTCCAGATGGCCCAAGCCATCACTACTCAGGCACAGTCTATCACAGTCCAGGCCACTATAGAGGGTGCTCCCAGGGAGAACCCACTTGCTAGAACC
This sequence comes from Solanum peruvianum, assembly GCA_027705065.1. Classification (NCBI taxonomy): domain Eukaryota; kingdom Viridiplantae; phylum Streptophyta; class Magnoliopsida; order Solanales; family Solanaceae; genus Solanum; species Solanum peruvianum. The sequence continues at coordinate 40,767,449 of JAKWJD010001761.1, forward strand.
ATGGCTAGTAGACTGAGGGATATCACCATTATGAATCCTCAGTCTACTTTGGGTCCAAGAAAAATGTAGATCCCTAAGAGTTTGTGGATGAGGTATATAAGATTCTCAGTGCCATAGGAGTAAATAAATGGGAGAAGGTTGAGTTGGCTGCTTATAAACTTAAAGATGTGGCTCAGGTGTGGTACCGAATATGGGAAGATGGCCGACCACCAGAAGAAACCCCAGTACTTGGGAGATTCTCAAGACTCCATTCCAGGAGAGGTTCTATCCCAGAGAGCAGAGAGAGGATAAGGTTGAGGAGTTCATCAACCTACCACAGGGAGGTATGTCAGTCAAGGTGTATTCATTTAAATTCGTTAAGCTCTCGAAAAATGCTTCTTCTTTAATGTCTAATAGCAGGGATGAGATGAGAAGGTTTGTGACTGGAGTGTAAAAGGATTTGGAAGAGGAATGTCGGGAAACCATGTTGCATGATAACATGGACCTTTGTAGGTGTATGGTACATGCACAGAAGGTTGAGGAGAGTAATCATAGAAAGAGACAGAGTAACAAGAAATCTAGGTCCTCGGAACAGTCGGATTCGAGTAATGGTAATAATTCGTTTGGAGTTTGCAATAGGCCCATGTACAAGAAGGGGCACAAGTACTCAGTTAACCCTACTCCATCTAAAAAAAATAATGCAAAGGAGGGCAACAATAGAAATGCCTAGCATTAAAGAAAGTCGTGTGATAAGTATGGCCATTTGCATAGGGGTGTATGCCTCGTAGGTACTAATATCTTCTATAGATGCGCCAAGAGTTGGCATATGGCCAAGGACTTTCCATAGATGAGGAATCAGCCCTAGATAGATCCTGAGCCTCGACCTAATCCTACTACTACAGCCGAACCTCCCAAGAGGAACAGATTCTATGCATTGAAAGCTAGGGAGGAGCAAGAGAATCAATTGATGTGGTCACTGGTACGTTGCATGTCTTCTCCTTTTCTGCGTATGCATTGTTATATCAAGGATCCATTTTGTCATTTGTTACTCCTTTAGTAGATTGTATGTTTGAATTGCTTCATGTGTTCTTGCATGAACCTTTCCTAGTTAGTACTCCTATAGGAGATGTCACTAGAGCTGAAAGCGTATATAAAGAGTGCCCAATTAATATTCTTGATAGAGTCACCCATGCTGACCTTATAGAATATCCATGCTTGATTTTGATATAATCTTGGGTATGGATTGGCTCCATAACTTTTATGCTATAATATGCTGTCGAAACAAGGTAGTAAGGTTTATGTATCAAAATGAGTTAGAGCTGGAATGAGAAGGTCGTGGTTCAAAAGCAACAAGCCAAAAAATTTCCAACCTCAAAGTTACAAAAATGATATCTAAGGTGTATTTATACAACTTAGTCAGTGTCAATGACTTAGATTATGAGGTTCTTTCCCTACACTATGTGCCCATAGTAAATGAGTTCAAAGATGTCTTTCTAGAGGATTTACCAGGAATCATTCCTCAACAGGAAATTTGTTTTTATGTTGACTTATATCCCACACCAACCCAATTTCCATTCCTACTAATAGAATGGCTCCATATGAACTCAAAGAGGTTAAGTTGCACTTAAAAGATTTACTTGATAAGGGCTTCGTCAATCCGAGCATATCCATTGGGGTGCTCAATTGTTCTTCGTTAATAAAAAGGATGGAACTCTTATAATATGTATCGATAAACGGCGACTAAACAAAGTCACTATGAAGAACGAATAGTCTCTACCCAAATTGATGATCTATTTGATCAGCTCCAAGGTTAAAGTTTCTATTCTAATATAGATCTCCTAACAGGCTATCAGAAGCTTAGAGTGAGACAAGAGGACATTCCTAAGAGTGGCTTCTGCAATAGGTTTGGTCATTAAAAGTGTCTTGTAATGTCATTTGGTCTCTGAAATGTAGAAGCTGCGTTTACGGACATTATGAATAGGGTTCTCTGAGTACCTTGATTCTTTTGTCAAAGTATTCATAGATGACATCCTCATATACTATAAGTCTAGAGAAGAGCATAACATTTGAGAATGACATTGCAAGTACTCAGGGAACATCACTTGAATACAAAGTTAAGTTAATGTGTGTTTTAGCTGAGATCATTTACCTTTCTTGGTCATGTGGTGACCGACCACGGTGTTGAGGTCGATACAAAAAAAGCTAAATTAGAAAAGAATTGGTCGTGACCCCTTACTCCCGTAGATATTTGGAGTTTCTTGTGTTTTGCTAATTATAATCGCATGTTTGTGGAGGGTTTTTCCAATACAGCTTACCCATTGTCACCCTTAACTAAGAAGAAGGTGAAGTTTGAGTGGTCTGAAAAGTGTGAAAGATCTTACAAAAGCTGAAAGACCGACTCACTTCAGTCCAGTTTTACATTGCCGAGGTGTGGTGAAGGGTATGTGGGTATTTTCATGGTTCCCAAGTAGGTTTGGGGTGTGTTCTTATGCATGGTCATAAGGTAATTGCATATGCTTCGATGCAGTTGAATGTCCACGAGAAGAATTATCGTACTCATAATCTTGAGTTAGCTACTGTGGTGTTTACGTTAAGACATTTGGAGACATTATTTATATGGTGTACATGTTGATGTATTTACTGAACATAAAAGTCTTCAGTATGTTTTTAGGCAGAGAGAGTTAAATATTCTTTAGAGGAGGTGGCTGGAGCTACTTAAACATTATGACATTAGGATTCACTATCACCCAGGTAAGGACAATGTAGTGGCTGATGCTTTGAGACATTTATATGGGTAGTGTGGCACATATTGATTATAAAAATATAGAGTTGGTTATGTAGGTACACCAATTGGATAGATTGGGTGTACGACTAGTAGATACAACAAGTAAGGGCGTTTCAGTTCATTCCAGTTCTTAATCCTCATTTGTTTTAGATGTCAAAGCTAAGCAGCATCTAACCTAGTACTGATGGAGTCGAAATACTCTGTGTGAGTAACCTGAATGAATAATTATCTCTTGGGAGGGATGGTGTGCTTCGATATCAAGGTAGATTATGTGTTCCCAATATAGATAGCTTGAGGACTAATATTATTGCAGAGGCTCATGGCTCCAGTTATTATTTTCATCAAGGTTCTACAAAAATGTATCATGATGTCAAGGAGACCTATTGGTTTGAAGGCATGAAGAGAGATATCTCTATTTTTGTGGAGGAGTTTCGCAAGTTCTTACAGGTTAAGGCTGAACACCTTAAGCCTCGGTGTCTTACTCAGTCTAGTGAGATCCCAACATGGAAGTGGGAGTTAATTTAAATGGATTTTATGGATGCTACGCCCAGGAACAAGAAACTACATGATTCTATTTGGGTTGTTATTGAAAAAGTGACTAACTCTGCACACTTTATACCTGTGAAGTCTACTTAAAGGGCCAAAGATTTTGCCATGATTTTTATTTATGAGATATTGAGGTGGCAGTGGATCCCTAGATCCCTTTATCTATCATTTTGGATAGGGGAGACAAGTTCACTTCTCATTTTTGGAGATCTTTCCCAATAAGCTTGGGTACACAGGTCAAGCTCAGTATTGCTTTTCATCCCCAGACGGATGGACAAGTAGAGCATACTATTCATACCCTTGAAGACATGCTCAGAGCATGTGTTATTGACTTCATGGGGAGTCTAGATGATCACATCCCGTTGATTGAGTTCTCCTATAATAAATATCATTCAAACATTAGGATGAGACCTTATGAGGCACTGTATGGAAGGAGATGTAGATCTCCAGGTGGCTGGATTGAGGTAGAAGAGTCTTCTATCCTTGGCCTAGCTATCATAAATAAGGCTGCGGAGAAGGTGAGAATGATCATAGATATATTGACTACTGCTTACAGTTGTAAAAAATCCTATGCAGACAAGGAAAAGAGAGATCTTGAATATGAGGTGGGTGATAAAGTCTACTTGAAGATATCACCCATGAAAAGGGTAATGATGTTTGGTAAGAAAGAAAGTTAAGTACAAGGTATATAGGTCCTTATGAGATCTTACAGAGAGTAGGAAATGTTGCCTACTTACTGAATTTGGCCCATGACTTGGCTTCTGTGTATCCAGTGTTTCACGTTTCAATGCTTTAGAAGTGCCTAGAGGATCCAGCATCCATCCTTCTTGTTAAGGGGTTAGGAGCCGATGAGAACATTTCTTACGAAGAGGTTTCCGTTAAATTTTAGATCACCAAGTCAAATGGTTGAGGAACAAGGATTTTTCCACCGTTAATGTGTTATGGAGGAACCACCTTGTTGAGGGAGCAACATGGGAGACCACGGACGGTATGAGATCCCGTTACCCTTACTTATTCAGTTCTTGAGGGTAGATATACTTTTTCTCAGTACGATTTTGTTAATGACACTCTAAATCTTGTAGCATTAGTCGGTTTTGTTGTTCGATGGCCATAATTATGTGTTTTATACTTGCACTATATGAGTTGATATGAGTTCATGATTTCATTCATGTGCTGTTTTTCTATTGCGTTTACATGAGTTTTGTGTTGCATCAGTTGAGATAAGCATACGTTAAGTGTGACTATTAGGAATTTCCTCAATTTCAAATATGAAGCTTCGGATAATCCTGATTAATATGCATCATCCAAAGTGAGTGTGAATTAGAAATTCAAAAAGAGTAAAGTCTCGAGTATGCTAATGTGTTTTCGAAAATCACCCTCTTTATTTTAAAAATGATGTGTAGCATCATTTGGGGACGAATGTTCCTAACGGGGGGATAATGTAACATTTTGGGAAATTACATGTCTAGCGAAGATCCCAGTAGGACTTTAAGAATGCATATTGGGGATACATAGGCCTCCATGACCCAATATTGAGAAATGTTGGACATAGTATAGAAAATTGGCTAAGGGGTATTAGCCAATTTCTATATAATACCAAAATAAGCAAAATATTGGGCATATAAGAAAAAATTGGGTTAAAGGGTGTTAGCCAATTTTTATAAGCATTAATTAGATTGTTTATAAATGTACCAACAATAAATACCCTAAGTTAAAAACGTAGATTTTCCAACATTTACACAATAGGTGCTAGACATCCATGTCTTAATCCTAGGCACCATAGCACATGAGCACTTAAAATGATAATGTAGATTAAGTAGTGTCCAAGGACATAGTGAGGATCCTTGTGCGAATAAATTGGCTTTGAAGCATTGCAAAATTTTCTAGGGCAATACTAATTTTATGATAATCACATCTTACCAGATTATTTGAATGACAACTTAAGCACATCTAAAATAATTCAATGAATCTATATCCAAGGGTATGCAAATAATTGGGACAAGTCCCAACATTACTAACTAAATGAACTATGAACATAAGTATTTCATTGAATGAAGTTCGCAACATCCAGAAATGATGATATGATGCTACCAAATGGACGTAAGCAAGTAAAGTGAGTATTAACATAATTAAATAGTGTCTAAAATAAGAAAGTGACCAGAATGAGGTGTTGAAGGAAGTGAGACAAATATCATTTACACCTAATATACAATGTTAGGATACTCACGAAGAAAGGTGTTAGAATGTTTGAGACAAGTCTCATTGACACGAAAGATATTATGCAAGGATAATCCACATTTCATCAATGTAAAGAAAGAGATGGCAAGTCATCAATAGAGTAAGTAAACCTCAAACTAGAAGCAAGCTTACATAATGTTTGAGTCAACTCTATAAGATAACAATATAAAAGAGAGTGACTAAAGCACCAATATACAAGATATGATCTTGTTCTTGCACATGTAAGTATCATGAGATGAGGCTACACCATGGTGGATAAGAGTCTCCGAATATATCCTAGTCTTCGAACTATTTCTAGACAACATGGGAACTAGCCTGTGGATTCCACCTATGAGAGATAGGTATGTTTTGGTCTCACCTTTGACAGTGAGATCACCTCTTTTTAGTATGGGGATGACACCAGATTTTATTTTTAGCTCACATTATCAATGTCGGTTAATGCTCAAAAGAATGTTCTGGGTTCACTTTAGCCGTGAGCCACCCCTTTTCATTGTGGGTAAACACTTGACATAGATTCACTTTAAGCGGTGAATCACCCCTTTTTGGTGTGGGGCAGACACTGGATTTCATGCTAAATTGCATGATCTAGGATTCACTTTGGTCATTGAATCAAATCTTTTCAGTGTGGGAAAGACACTGGATTTCATGTAGCTCCATATGATCTTAAAACTACAGACTTCTCTCAATAAATAACATGATAGAAGAGTTGTAAGTTCAAGGCAAACTAAGATAGTAAGAGCTATGAATGCCGAAAGAAGAGATGAAAGTTCAAGGTGAAATAAGAAAGTAAGAGCTTTGAATATCAATGTTTACAATAATGAAGTGTCCAATAAGTAAAGGGCATCTCCAATAATGAATCCTCATGTTATGAAAATGACCAAGCCAAATAAGATTGGCTTATAATGGCTTTATTAATATGCAAAAGATCATAGCAAAACAAAATTGTCTTATAATTATTTCTTAAATAATGTAAAGAGATACCAAATAGGCCTAAACTAATAAAGATTGGCTTAATAAAATTTCATGCCCAATTTGTAGTTAAATCATCGCCTTAATCTCTTAAATTACTAAGTTTATTCATTACATGTATGGGACTATAATGATTCATTGCACTTGTAAGTAAAACATAGGATCAAAGGAGATCATGGAACTACATAACACGAAGAAGAAAAATATTGAAAAAAAACTAAGTGTTAAGAAAAGGAGTTCTTGGGTTTGGGACATCAAATTTAAAGATGTTCGCTCGTGTTGTTCTAAAATTACGTCGATGATTCTAATGTCTTGTATTCATATAGAAAATGAGTTGAGTGCTTTGAATGCATTAAATACGTTACAATCACACCATAATTAAGAAATAATGAATTAGGAAAGTCTAGTGATGTCACTTCCCAAAAATGGCACGTTGTTATAGGAAGAGCATTCCTTGATCATGCATAGTCCTTGTGTGTATGTGTTCATACACCCATACTTAGTACAAGTGTGTACTAACCCTCTACAGTTATTATCTTTTTAGGTGCAGGTCAGAAAGAAGGTGGAAGACTCGTTGAAGCTGTTTGAATAATCGTTCTCCAGACTTTCGTAGGTCCTCTTGATGTTCTAGGATGCTACACTCATTTATCTAGCCTTTTTTTTTAGTTTGAGCTTATTGTATATGAATCAATGTATATTTTATATAAAGTCTATTTATATTTCATTATGATTTAGAAGTTTTAAATTTTCCACAAAGTTTATCTAAATGAATGTTACGAAAGATAATTAGAGGCTTGTCTGCGGCCTCTGAGAGATTAACGACGCCGATTGCACTCGGATTCAAGAATATTGATGTGACAATTGAATATGGTGATGTCTCTAATTTAGTTACAAGTGTATATTATTAGGTTTGATTTATAATTTCTTTGTGATACTTTAACACTATTGTATATGTGATATAAAAATGATATGTGTGTCTTTATAGGTAGAGTATGTTCCTCTTCTTGATGCATGATAAGTATATGAATATGAACATCTTTACATACTAATCTTACGCACCTTAGTCTTTTATGTGTAACGTTCGATGAAACTCTAGGATCCATAGACCTAAGATGGTGCCCTTCATAAGCATGAGTGGTCTGTGAAACATTCTTTTTAGAAAAAAAGTCAACATATCCTTGAAGTTGAAAGTTGTAGTGGTATCCTTCTTTTGTGAATAGTTTACATAGGGATAGGTTGGACGGAATGGAATAAAACCATCTCAAAGGAAGTCATTGATCTATCCTAATTTACCAATGAGTGGCAGCCCTAGTGGATAATATTCGTCCTCGAACGACACTTGCCACTCTCCGAACACTTCAAAGAGTAGAGATTAAGCTAAAAACTCATAACCACACTATATACCACATTATACAATACAAACAACTTGGGAAATATCAATTTCACATAACAAAGAGACTAACAACACTACAAGAAATTAGAAGAAATTCTATAACACATCATGCCATAAAACTCATTTCGTTTATTCCAAAGAGTAAAATCTCATTTTTTATTCATTATAATGATCATATAAATCAGTTTTAATCACATTACAACATTTTTCAAGCAACAAATGAATTAGTCCATTTTTCAAAAATTTTACAGTGAACACCCAATGCTATAGAGAATATGCTTTAAAAGTCCAAAAATGCAACTTTTAGGCAATTGAAGATGGATACATGCTAATATTAAAGAAAAAATATTTTAAAAATCTTTTACAACATAATCATAGCTACATGAAATGCAAGGAACCAATGAAATTCAATTTCACAAGACTCCTAAACACAATGCACAAGCAAAAAGATTCTATGACTTTTTAGCCCCACTAATAAACATACTATCCACTTAGATAGACTAAAAAGATACAATAACTTACCATCATCATTATCACCCTCATCCGGGTTTGCTCCTCTAGTCAAGAGTGCATAGATTAGAAGACACTCATAACTTTTACCATACCGCATGTCATAGGAGTACAAAAGAAGAGAAACTCTACCGTCTTATACCCTCTCTCACATAGATGTGTTATGACTCACACTAATGGTCAAGACTTTACTAGACGTGACTTGATGACACTGTTAGATTCCTAAAACCACTTTCAAAACCTGTGCTGTGATACTAAGATTTGTCAGATCTCGAGACCATACCCTAGAAGACATGGAACTCTTAGAGTGCAACCATCGTACTGGACCTCTCATACGTCTTGTACAAGCCCTTACATATGAAAAGTACTACGGAATTAGAACATTTCACAAACATTGAATAGTCTTAAAAATCACTTTTATATAAAATCGATACGAAATACTAAGTTTCATTTAATCAAATCATAGACACAAAAGTACTTGGGACACGACCCATAAAATAGAAATATATAACTACTAAGTCTATAACAATACTTCAATTAAGAAAAATAAATGAAATATATTCCCTCGAATTAGATGAGGACATACTTCAACTTTCTTGAACGATCCTACTATAAAAGCTTAGCTCCCAAAAGCACCTTCACCGATGAATCCCTTACGAAACAGAAAAAGCATTGAATTAGTACAAACACATGTACTAAGTTTTACATAATGCATAAAAATCATAAATACGGAAATTTAATGGAAATATGATCTTTTAGATTTAAATATCATAACGTAATCACAATAACAACATTTAGCACCTTAGAAATGTATAATAATTCGTTTAAGAATTTATCACATTTTAAGGACAAATTTATAGTGAACTCCTTCACTGTTACAATGAACTCCTACAGTGTCACAGTGAAGTTCCTTAACTCCACCTTAGACACTTTCTAGCATGTATTTCCCTCACTAAAAGCTATCCTATTACTCACTTAATTACAAAAAATAGAGACCGCCCATACACACTTTCTAGGAACACCTAAATGATCCATAATACCACATATATTGAGATGTACACACTTGTAATACCCCGATCATATAAACATGAGATCCTCTTACAAAAAGTGATTCTAAGGTTCACTTGAGTGAGTTGTGAATAAAACACCCATCTGGTCCCTTTCACACACACTTAAGAGATCTTTTAGTTTACCTAGGATAAGAACATTCTCTCTTAAATCAATAGCATTCATAGAATATGACATTTTAATCACAAAGGTTACCAAAACAATTACTCCAAAAAATCAAGAAGAAAACGTCCCTACTTGACCTCTTCAAAATTACCTAAGCAATCCTTAAGACTATCTAAGTTTGGATCATGTCTACATAATAAATCATACTTCCTAAGTAGAGTTATTCTTAAGACTTATCTAGGTAAGATATGAAGTTACCATTCCTATGACTTCTTCACTCGTTAACTAGACAAGCCTTAATTACTCTAGAAAATAGTGTATTCATTTAACATGCTTACATAACTAAAATCATAACATTCATTAGTTCATCTCAGAAAAATTAATCACATAAAAGAAATTCGACTAATGGTCTTGAAGAAGACCTAGGGGCTATCACTTAAATCTTCAAAGACGATTGTGCAATCTCTAGATAGAGTCCCATACCACCACCTAAACCCTATAGATCTTCTTAAATACTACTAGGTATATGATGATAATAGACAATAACCAATATAGACCATGATAGAAAAACATGGAATCAAGAGTTGTAAACTACTCTGATGGATTGTGTTCTACTTTTCAATGGTAGAACATGGACACATCCTATGTAGGCACATTCTAAAGGAATATGAAGGGTTTTATTTATCCACTAGCCTCATTCATCAACTAGAGCCACTTCCCTTACCATACTATCTCGGTGCTAGCCTTTGTTCTGATAGAGTAATTTTCATTAAAGGATAACATGAACAGGTTTCATATCCAATTCATCACCCAATCACATTCACTCTACCAAAGAGGTCCCCTAGGGCTTCCTGACAATGGAGATGAAGATAAATTAATGACTTTTTTACGGATTATATAATTCCATTCCAGACAACCAACCTTAAGTACATCATTCATTACAAGAAGGATACCATTACGACTTTTAACTTCAAGGTTTATAACCTTAACACTAGGTTTAAGGTTTCACATAAAGGACCTTCTTAGAATCATTCAAGGTCTCATATCATTCATACATACAAGACTAAGAGTTATTAGCATCCTGAGTCAAGACATCACATATTCATATTCATATATGTATCAACTAAGGGACACAAGTCAACCATACAAGACACCAATAATTCACTTTAGCACATATTGCATATCATTCTAGAAGCACATTGAAATAACCATTATCGTCTTAAAGTAACCCTATACACTAATACAACATCACCAATATAACCATCGTAGAATAATATAGTAATGTAGGAATAATCATGCATCAACTCTAAGACTACACACGTAAAGACATAGTCATAGTCTAACATGATCACCTAATAACAATAGAAGAACACATACATTTACCTTAAATCACATGTAGATATATATGATAATACTTCCCATAAATCAATACAAAAAGCATCATAGTATATCAAGTACTTTCCCGACAAGGGAATGATCATCATATTACATAAAGTAACGCTGAAAAGGACACATAGCACCACCACCATAAGTGTACCACTCCAATCACAAAATAATACAAGAGCCGCATTGCTAAAAATAAGGAAATTAGGGTAGACTACCACCAATCCATTCTCAACACTTCAATCTATAGATAAATCATCCAATTTAATACAATAAGGCTCTTACCCATGAACATGAACAAGAATTCAATACAAAAACCATAATACTCAATGAATCTAGGGAAATACAGTATATACTTATCAATCTAAGATAGACTATACATTAATGAATACAATTCTTACATCATTAACTAGCCCATAAAAAACTAAACTAGAATTCATAAGCATCAAGTCAATATCAAGTTATCCATAAAGTAGTCAAAACTAGAGTTTATCAATTGCATCGGTTCATACGTAAATTGAGTTAAAATAATATAACTAACAACAATTCAATCAATATACAATAATTTAAAACCATTAATGCAAGAACCCATGGATAGATAATAAAATAGGACAAGTTCATCTTTGGAAAACTTTAAAAATCTCTTTGAATTTTGGGCTCCTTGATGAATTGTTTTTCAAGGATAAAAAACCATACCTCAATGACGTTAATCCAAAATTTTGATGAAGAATCACTACTCAATCTCCAACTCAATCTCTTCCTTGAGTTTTTGCTTGAACGAAGTTCTAGAGAATTTCTTACAGGTTTTGGGGTCTTTATTTGCAAGAATGAATTCAGCTAGGGTTTTAGGTCTTATGTATCAACTTAAAATACGTATAATATGCCTAATTAACCGCCCAAACCCTCATTCGGAAGTTGGGTAAATTTATAAATTCACCCTTGCAACTTACATTGAAGCTGCGCAAGAACAAACCTCACCAACAACTGTCCAGCGATGGACCATTGTCAACAAAGTGACAATCCTATCTGGACGTCATTTGGTTAAGAGGCTGGACATTTGGAGATCTATATATCTAGGCTAAGTATTGACCAACGAATCCAATCGATGGGGCGTCGACTAGCCAGCGAGCCATTGTTTACCTTAGCCGTTTAGGGCAGGTCTTGATAGCCTTTGGCTCTAGGAAGGGTCCTTCCTCAAAGAACCTTGGTTGGTCCTTAAATACGTTTTCCCGGATGTTTCTAATTAAAATATGTTCGAATAAAAAATTTGGACCTCCGATATTACTTTATCCCAAACGAACGCATAAAACATGACAAAACATGCCAAGACAGACAAGGTCGTTTCAAGAAAAACCTTTTGAACATCATCGACATTCTTGAACGTTTGACCTCAAAACATCATGAAACTTAACACACTTCATATAATTACTATAATAACTCATATAAGGAGCTAATTTAGTATTTTAACACACATATAGGCACATAATAACCAATGAGGCACATAGGTGAGTAGTTGTCGAACGTCTTGGTTGTCCCTTGACGTTTGACTTCCAATTAAACTAATACTTTAGAGACTGCCTAAATACAACACTATAAACAAAATTTAGGATCTTATACCTTCATGAAAATATTTTAGGCTCTAGCTTCACCTAATTTATTTTTGAGGTGTCAGATTCTCCCCCACATGGAAAATTTTCATCCTCGAATGACACTTTCTACGCTGCGAACACTTCAAAGAGTAGAGATTCAACTCACAACTCATAAACCATACTATATAAAACATTATAAAATAGAAACATATAGGAAAACTTAAATTTCACATAATTAAGATACTCACAACAAAACAAGAAACTAGAAGAAATTCTAAAACTCATCATGCCATAAAACACAAATCTTCCATTCCAAATAGCAAAACACATTTTATATTCATAGTCATGCTGATATACATCAGTTCTAACTACATTACAATAATTTTTAAGCAAAGAATGAATTAGTCAATTCTTCAAAAAATTTATAGTTAGTTGACAATGCTACAATGAACATGCTTCAAAAATCCAAAAATGCAACTTTTAGGAAATTGTAGATTGAAACATGCTAATATGAAATATAAAGTCATGTAAAAACCCTTTACGATATGATAATAACTTCATGAAATTCAATTCCACAATACTCCTAAAAACAATGAACAAGCAACAAGCTTCTATGGCTTTCTAGACCCTCTACTAACAATATTCCGACTTAGAAGGAACTCCGAACTCTAAAGAGGTATAAGAACATACCATAATAATCATCACCCTCATCAGATTTTTCTCCTCTAGTAGGGAGTACGTCGATAATAAGACACTCCTAACTCTTACTTTATGGCACAAAATATGATTAGAAAGAAGGGAAACTCTAACGTCCTTCCTCTCGCCCATAGATTCGTGACAACTCACACCAATGGTAAGGAATCTACTGGACGTTACCTGATGAAACTTTTAGATTCGTAAGACTACTTTCACAACTTATGCTCTGATACCAAGCTTGTCATATACCGAGACTACACCCTAGAAGATATGGCACTATCAGAGTGCAACCGTCATACTTTATGATATTCTCAAATTATACTTCCCTGAAGAAATATAAGCGGTCGGGTCAAGTAAAGAACCCAACTATTACATTTGGATTGATACGATGAGAAAAATGATTTAGACTTAACTTTAATGTACTATTGCCTCTATTGAGACAGATCCTTTACAAAAACTAATAATTAAGGGGGGGGGGGGTTGTGGAATAAAACGCTTTAATGTTATGAAATATAACAAGTAACAAAAGTAAACTATTGATTCCTATCATGTTTTTAGAGAAGCTAGGATTTAAGTTTTCCCTATAGGTTCATAACGCCGTAACCCTAACTTATACAATTCCTTCCTAAGGTTTTGCATGCAAAGTGATAAGCTAGGTATCTCGTAATCCTTGGTAGTGCATTTATGTATTTTTACCCCATACGTTGGTTCGGATACGTGTGTTTAAATTACTAACCCTTACCTTTTACTTCACATTAATTGTCATATTCAACGTTTGACTTAGTTACCACGTTTCACATACCGAAACTAGCTTATTAGATAGTATGCACTAAATTGATATCTATAATTCATTTCCTATTAACTTTCCCTTTGGAAAAAAATAGCAATAAGGCGAGTTCTAACACTTGCTCTCGTTGAAAATACTAGATGAAAGAATTATCAATTCATGTAATAACCTACTTGAGAATTGTTAATTAGCTAAATTTATTTTGTTACTCACCCATGGTTCCCACAACCCTAGTTGTGGATTTAGTTACCCATTCTTAGAAGTACAAAATTCATATTAGTTGAATAAGAAATCATGAACTTAATTTGACATATTTGAAGAAAATCCAGAAATTATACTTGAAACAACAAAATTTACTTGAGAATCGGTTTCAGAAACAAGAATTAAATGCAAAGTCAAATCACCAAGAACAAAAGTGTGAAAAAATAATAAAATATCCAACCCCAAAGATGAGGTTTTACACCGTAGTGATAAAAGCATTGTCCTAAAATAAAATAAGAGCAATTAAGGAATGTTTGTCCAAAAAATGATGCTTCAATCTACGACCCCACTGACGGTCCGTCGATCAAACAATGCACCGTTGCTACCTTTATCTATCCATAATTAGAATCTTTTCAAAGCCTACACGTTGCATCTTCTCTGATCCAATCCAAAGACCAACAACACGGCCCGTCGATTCACTAACTGTCCATCGATGACTCCGTTGTTCCATGCATAAAATTTTCTTCAACATCTGGTACTGGAGAAGTCTCTGATCTCATCAACGATTTTCCAGGAGGGCCCGTCGATATATCGACCGACCATCGACCCTTCAATATCCCCGCACTTAGTAATAATTCCCCAAGTTTCTTCCAGATGCTTCAATCTCCTATCGACGATCACCACCTACTGTCCATCGATTGGGCGACAGACCTTCGAGGCTTCGTGGGTCACTTCTGCACAAATTTCTGCACAGCCTTCTGCATTTCTTTTTTGGACAACTTTCCCTGCAAAACATAGATAAAACACATTAAATTAGTACATGAAGGTCGTAGGCACACATTAAACTTATGGAAACAGCATCGAAAGTACCCTTAAACAATGGTACATAAACACCCTAAACTTAAATTCATTATTTGTCTTCAACTGATGCACTATGTGTCAACACAACACCTTGTACAAAAGTATCCTATTTTAAGCTTTCACAATCATATGGCTATCATTCCTGAATTTTGTTATTGCTTAAGTGCATACTTTTACTCCTAGGCTCACAAAGCTCATTCATATGGATTAAACCATGACCCAGCATGCACCGACACCTCTATCTTTTATGTCTCATCAAGGTGCCAACTTTCCAGTATTGCAACTAGTGCCCTCACTTCAAAAGATATCCTCCTTTTTCATATAGTTATTTAAAATTTGAGTATCAGGATCATTATTCAACACTTACACTTAAAAAAACATCACACCTAGTTGGTACATGTCCCATAGGCTTGCCCTTATTTTTACTGCTTAAGGTCACCATATTAGACTCTAAGGATTACGATAGGACTTTCTTGGCTTGTAACGTAAGATATGGTTTAGGTTTGATATATATGGGTAAATTTTAGTGACTTGTGGCCCTCTTTGACATTACGACTAAGCATCCTACCGTCTTTCGTTGTATATTATGCCCTACACTTAGTTTTCTTTTAATCTTTCCATTATTTTCTTCTTTCTTTCTCTTTTTTCTTGAAATGAATCTTACTTCATTTTCTTAATTACTTCTTTTATATTCTCTCTCTTTTTGTTTTTTTAAATGGCTTTGAATGAGTCATTTCTCTTATTCACTCTTTTTTTTAAAAAAAATTAGTAGTTTCATCCCCACTTTTCGGGGCATTTCTCATAATATCCACCCTCAACTTATGGCTTGGACATGAATGTAGGTACACAATAACCAAGGTTGGGTCAGGGCTAAGACGAGGTAATTTTCTGCACTAGCCACCCTCAACTTATGCTTTTGACCTAATTTGAGGTTGACATGTCAAAGGAAGGACCAGGGCCATTACATTATACCTAGGGAAGAGGAGTTGGGGTAGAAAAGAAAGGTACATTGCAAGCTTAAAATATTTGGATAAAAAATGGATAAATCTCATTTGGTTTTCTTTTACTTAAGCTAAAGATTAGATAATTTTAACAATGGCCTATGAAACTTTCCTAAATGTCTAACACAAATTTCCTTTTGCAGGGCTAACCGGGCAAGTTATATCTAGATACCAACAGTGGAACAATCATCGTTCCTCACGCTCCCTTAACACCACATTACCCTATGAGATTATCAGACGCCTAGTTCGAGTATTATATTGAGAGTCATGAAATGGTGTATCTATATATCATTCTTAGAGCAAACACATTCAAATTCATTACACCTAATCATGCAAGAATTCTCTTTAGAACTGGATATCATTCATATTTAGCCATCATGCGTGAGATTTCACATTCATACTTTGTACAAGATAATACCCATGCGGTTTTAACAGTAAAATAACCAGTTTCTAGAGGAAAAAGAACAATGGCAAGAAATCTGCCAAGGGAGGATCGTGAGTTGGGCAACTCAAACTTCACCATAGCACTAACTTTCCATTTACACTACCCCCTAAATAAAATGCAATTGTCCCCAGTGCATAAGAAAATAATGCAACGGTGGTAGGTGAAAAAAACCTGAGGCATACAACACCAAAAATCAACAAGGCGACGAGTCTTGTTTCTTTGAACCCTCTCTTTGAACCCTCTCCGATAGAAGTAGGGACACCATCAGTTGTGCCCACAGCAAGATCTGAACTCAAAGTGGTTCTCTTCTCAATCTACATCTATCCCCCTAACAACCAACTCTCTATAACTCAATTGACGGGCCTCCTCATCCAGCAACGATACTCTCCTCATAGCCTCAAAATCTGTGTGCTCCTTCTTATGAGCCCAATCCTCCTCACTCTCACTGGTGTGGATCGACTAGTGCCTCTTCACACGCTCATGTGGCATTGGTAGCGGTGTAGTAGTCCTAATTAATAGTTAAGTCAGCACTGTATCCTGCGCAAGCTCCACAAGTGATGCCTTAGTCTCAATCGCCCTCAAATCGAAAATAACATTACCATCAGCATGCAAACTCTCCATAACCTCCTAAAGAGTAGGCACAACAATAGTGGGATGGAAGAGCTAGGTATCAAAGCTTAAAATCATCTAGGCACTAATGGATTGGCCGAATCTTCAGCTTTGTCTGCTGTGCCAACTTTTTCTACATCGGTCCTCATCCTCGGCAATGGATTTCTGCATCGAAGGCTGCATATGGTGCAAAAAGGTGTGCCTCTAGCTTCTGGACCCCAACAATTGGGACCAGTTCTATTAATTGTGGGGTAGACCAGGAGGAACTAGGCGCCCTACTTGTGCCAGGGGCATACTCGGACGTGATGGCATCAGGAGGGTTCGAAGTAGCATGATTAGTCATTCGGTTTGCTCAATTGTATCCTCCATGTTCTCTCCTAGAGGATGTACATCACATAAGGACCCAGATCGTGGTACCACCTCGTTAGCCTCATCCCTGATGAGATTTATATCAACCGGCTCGGTAAAAGTACAGAGAACATATATGTGCCGAATGGGTAGCCTAGTATCCCTACACATCAGAAAGATCACACAAGCAAATGGGTAAGTGGTAGCGGCCTTAAAAGCCCTCTCATGGATGACGGAGATAAGCAACTCGGTGAAATCAACCTCCAACCAAGCTACCAATATTGTTACCAAGGTCGCCCCATCCCAAGTGAGTATATTAACTGCATCCATAGGGAATAGGTGGTGACAGATCAATAGAAAAAAAAAATTGGCCGTGAACGTGAGGTTGACCTTGTTGATAAGGCCTCTGGTTTCCAACACCCAATTTGCGCCCTAACCATCAATGGAGATCTGCTGAGTAATCGACCTCTTGGTGGACTCTCGAAACTCTCTACTTTGTTGATAATGGCCACTCTTCAAGACGTCCCAAATGTAGTTGATCTCTGACGTGTGGGGGACCCTTGTGGAATTAGTGTCCCTACCTTAAAGAAAGCAACGGATTGCAGGAGAAGAAATATCCACCCGGCAGCCGTGAACACATCATTAATGAGCGGTGGTGTTAGCCCTCCTGTCCGATGGACCTCGGAGAGTCTCCATATAAGAGGAGTAAAACTCTTGCACCATCTCCTCACTGTAGGGCCCCACCCTCCTAGCTGTCCAATAAAGTCGGAGATAGTTAAACAAATCTTATATTTTCGGGACTGCATATGAGCTCTCTTTAATAACCATCCGCTCTACTATAAGTGTCTGAGTCATCACCCCTTGGTCGTTCAACACTTCGGCTTCCATGTAGACTTGGTACTGACCCTTGACGAACCAGCAGTTGGGTGCATCAGAGATCAGTGCAGGGACATCACACTGTGGTACTAAAGAAGACTTCTTAATCTGAGCCTCATTAGATGACGTATTGCAGTATGCAAGGCTGGTGGAGTAGCACCGTAGGCGCGAAAACCAAAGGCAGTGACCTCATTAGAACCTGTAGAGTGAGATGAGACAGAAAAAGAGGCCTCCTCGGAGTGAGATTATCCCTCAAAAACCAAGGAAACCCAAATAGGAGTTTCGGTCAGTATGCACTAATCATCAAACAGGGAGGCAATGACTACATCGGGCGCCATCTTCTTAGGGGTGCTCGAGTAACTCTATCAGCTAGCGTAAGGTTGTAGGTGCTTGGGGGAACAAACTCAGGGTCACTCTCATCATTGGATGATCCAATCAGGCGCCTGGATGGTGCCACAGACTTGGACCGTCCCTTGGAATAGAAAATATCCAGTTTGTGGGGCATTAGTAACTTAAAAGAGAGTTGTTAGTTTCATAGTAATCACACTACACACAAAAGAAGCAAAGGAAAATATGGAAATAGAGGACAAAAGTTAGAGCAGAACTGCAAAATCAGAATATGGGCACTATCGACGGCCCGTTGATGAAATGACAGTTCGTCGATGGTGGCCATCACTGAAATGGACCGTCGATTAATAGACGGACCGAAGTCCTCTTCCGTCGTCTAATACTTACAAATCTCATAGATCAGGGTTTCAATTAGGAACGACGGACGTGCAGAACGGTCCGTCGATTAATATGGAGTAAATGATTGTTTGAGTTAATGGGGAGTTAACGAATTAACTAAGGAAAACGGTTGGGGGAATTTTAAATGGTGTGGGAGGAGTAAATGAATAGTTATAACATTATATAGCTGGTCGAGTCACTAGTTATTATTAACTGATAGTACCCCGTCGACAATTCATATGTGAATCTACATCCTATCGATTGGTCTGTCAGTTTTGTCCTAACTAAGATGTAAATTTAATAATATTCTGGGACCTATGAAACCATTAACGGTCTTTGAATGCAACGACGGCTAGTTGATAGCTCTGTATATTTGTGTTGCAGAATTCTTGTGGTTTTGTCCTTTGGATTGCCTCCCAAGAAACGCTTGATTTAATGTCACAGCACGACGCAAGACTCTTGATTACTCTGACCTCATCAAGGTAATATGCCTCAACCACTTCATGGTCACTCTCCGCATGCCCAAGGTAGATCCTTATTCTCTGCCCTTTGATGGTGAACCTAGCACCTCCTGTTTTCCAACTCAACTGCTTCGTCTGGGAAAACATTAGTGACAAAGAATGGACCAGTCCATTTGTATTTGATTTTGCCATCAAACAAGGGCAACCTATAGTTAAAAAGAAGTACTAAATCCCCAACTACAAATTCACGCTTCTTAATCTTTTGGTGATGGTACTTCTTCATTTTCTTTTTGTAGAGGGATGAACTTTCATATGCTTTGATGCGAAACTCATCAATCTTATTTAACCCATTAAGTCTCTGATCCACCGATTCATTACAGTCCATCTTTTGTTTCTTCATCGCCCACATAGCCTTATGCTCTAACTCAACCGGGAAATGAAAAGCCTTCCCATATACAAGTTTGTGTGGAGAAATACCTATGGGAGTCTTAGATTTTGTTCGGTAAGGCCACAGAGAATCATCAAGCCTCTTTGACCAATCCATCCTATTACAATTCACCATTTTCGACAGGATATACTTGATTTCACTATTTGGCACCTCAACTTGCCCACTAGTTTGTGGATGGTATGGAGTGGCTACATTGTGGTGAACTCAATATTTATCCAATAACCCTTTGAAAAACTTTTTGCAAAAGTGGGACCCCCAATCACTATTGATATCCCTACGTGTGTCAAATCTGGATAATATGTTCTTTTTCAAGAACGCTGTGACACTCTTCCCTTTATTTTTAGCAAGTACTATGGATTCTACCCATTTTGACACATAATCCACCGCCACAAGAATATATTTCATCCATTGAGAACTCACAAACGGGACTATAAAGTCAATGCCCCATACATAAACCTACTCAATTGCTGGAATGGAATTAAAAAGGAGCTCTTGCCTTGTCGAAATACCTCCATCTCTTTGGCACCTATCATATGCCTTGCCGAACTCATGAGCATCTTGGTGGATGGTTGGCCAAAAGTACCCACATTGCAAGATCTTATGGGCAGTTCCCATACCATTATGATTCCCACCCATAGGTGAGGAATGAAATTTTTCCAAAACACTTAACATCTCAACTTCCAGCACATAACGAAGAATAAGCGCATAAGCACAACTCCGGTATAAATACGACTCATCCCAAAAAAACTTTTTCACATCGTGCATGAACTTTTTCCTTTGATTAAAAGACAAGTCCGATGTAACTATATTACTAGCTAGATAATTCGCGAAATCGGTGAACATGGAATCATGTCATGAGAAGAGGCAAATATATGCTCATCAGGAAAGGTATCATCAATTTCAGTCTTTTCACCCAACACTCACATAGCTTCATCCTCTAATCTTGACAAGTGATCGACAACTTAATTTTCGGTCCCTTTTCTATCTTTAACCTCAAAATCAAACTCTTTCAATGAGAGTACCCATCTAATAAACCTTGGTTTTGGATCCTTCTTTGCCATTAAATATCTCAAAGCGGAGTGGTCAGTATGCAATATGACTCTCAATCCAAACAAATAGGATTGAAATTTTTTGAAATAAAATACCACTGGAAGGAGATCTTGTTCATTCATAGTGTAGTTCTTTTGTGTTTCATTTAGAGACTTACTAGAATAATAAATGGTATGAAGGATTTTATCCCTCCTTTGTGTTATTGCTAGACAAAAAGCAACCCCACTAGAAAAACACATCACCTCAAATAGCTTAATCCAATCCGGGAAATAATAATGGACGCATAAACAAACTTCTCCTTCAACTCTCCAATTGCCTTCAAACAGGATTCATATAAAAAAATATTTACAATCTCTCTCAAGTAACTTGCACAGAGAATATGTATTTTTTGAAAATCCTTAATAAACTTCCGATAGAAGACTACATGCCCTAAAAAACTTCTCACACCTTTTAAAGATATGGGTTGAGGAAGTTTCTCTATAACATAAACTTTGGATAGATCAACCTCTATCCACTTCTCAGAGATGTGATGCCCCGATACCATGCCCGGTTTTACCATGAAGTGACATTTCTCCCAATTTAGCACAAAGTTGTAATATTAGTACCTTATTAGAACCCCGGACAAGTGAATCCATTAACGATCAAAAGAGTTGCCAATAACTGAAAAATCATCCATAAACACTTCAGTAGTGTCCTCCACCATATTGTAGAATATCGACATCATACATTTCTGAAAAATAGCAGGTGCAATGCACAACCCAAAAGGCATCCTCTTGAATGAGACTGTCCCATAAGGGCAAGGAAAGGTGGCTTTCTCTTGATCCTTCGGTGCAATAGAGATTTGATTGTAACCCGAATAACCACCCTGAAAACAATACCACCCTTTTCCTGCAAGCCTATCAAACATTTGATTCATGAAGGGCATAGGAAAATGGTCCTTCTTAGTCCATCTATTCATCTTCTGGTAATCCATACAAAATCTCCATCTGGTCACCAGCCTCATTGTAACAAGCTCATTCTTCTCATTAGGGACCACATTTATTCCCTACTTTTTGGTTACACACTGAACAGGGCATACCCAACTACAATCTCCGATAGGATATAGGACTCCGGAATCCAACCACTTAATAGTCTGCTTCTTCACTACCTCTTGCATATGTGGATTTACCCATCTTTTATGCTCAATACTTGGCTTATTATTGGGAATGAGTTGGATTTTGTGTGAACAAATACTGGGTAGAATCTGAATAATGTCCCTAATAGTCAAACCAATGTCTCGTTAGAACCTCTTTGAAATTTCTACAAAAAACTCGAGTTAATCCATATTCAAATTCGATCCAATGAGAACCAGCAAAGTGTCATCTTTTCCCAAGAACACATACCTCATATGTGGTGGTAGAGCCTTAAGCTTTAATTTTGGGGCCTCCTGTGTAGATGCTTTCATGGGTGGAGAGTCGTGATGCTACATACCTAACTCCAATTTCTTTGGTTTGAACCGAACGTCATCTAAAAATACAGTGCAACAACCAATGACCCATACTCCTCAATACCATTACTCTAAAAATTCATGATCACTGCCGCTAGTGCCTCAACAACAAGGTGCTCTTTGATTTGTACCTCAGACGTATTCTTAACTCTATAAGACATAGCAGATAGAGTTTTGAGCTCACCACTCTGCTTCATGTACCTACAAATATTGAAGTTGCTTCTTCATAATTCAACCTAAACTTGATCAACCCTTTTTCCATGTTTACTAAGTCGCGACTGGAAGCAAGGAATGGCCTCCCATGATTAATAGGCACCTCAAAATCCATCTTAATGTAAAGACACAAAATCGGCAGGGAATATAAATGACTCCACCTTTACCAACACATCATTGATTATCCCCATAGGCCTCTTCACCGTTCGACCGGCCATATGTAACCGCATCGCAGTGGCCTTTGGGTCACCCAAACCCAACTTCTTGTAAATAGATAAAGGCATGAGATTTGTGCTTGCCTTAAGATAATATAATTCTTTAGAAAAATGTAACAACCCGATGGTACATGGAATAGTGAAAGCACCCCGATCTTCTTTCTTTTGCATAAGAGACCTTGTAGCGATAGCACTACAATGTTGCATCGGATCATCATCCTCAACACGTACCGATCTCTTGTTAGAACCATATCTTTCAATAACTTGGCATAATCGAACATTTATTCAAGATCTTCTATCAGAGGTACATTGATAAAAAGCATTTTCAGCATAGTAATAAAACGCTGATATTTACCATCCTCGGGTTTTTTCACCAATTTTTGTGGGAATGGTTGTTGTCTAATAGATACGAGGGTAACCTTTTTGGGTATCTCAGCTTCTTTCCTCTATTTGCCTGCCAACTCACCACTAACTTCCACTACCTCATCCTTTATTCGAACCTTATGTTCTATGCCAGACGTCATAGGTGGATGAATGGTTTGCTTACCTCCTCGAGTAGTGACTGCTATGCAATGCCCATCATTTGTTGGATTTTGGAGTTGTGTGCTTTGAATGCATTAAAATACGTCATATTCATACCACAATTCATGAATAATAAATTAGGAAAGGCAAGTGATTTCATGTCACGACCCAAATCGGGGACGCGACTGGCACCCACATTTACCCTCCTATGTGAGCGAACCAACCCATCTAAACCATAACATTTCAAGATATATCAACAGAAAATAATGCGGAAGACTTAAACTCATTTATAAAGCAATTCAAAACTATTATTATTATCCCCAAAATCTGGAAGTCATCATCACAAGAACATCTATCCTCAAATTACTAAACTAAAACGTCTAAGAAGCTAAAACAAATAAAAGCTAGTCCATGCCGGAAGTTCAAGGCATCAAGACTTGAAGAAGAAGATCCAGTCCAAGCTAGACGCATTAGCTCACCCTGAATTTCCGAAGGTCGTGAAGACTGGCTAGATCTACTGTTGAGTTGAAGTTGACGGAACGTTTGCTGCATTCCACAAATAACAAAGAAGAAAACATAAAAGTAGGGGGTCAGTACAACCACAAGTACTGAGTAAGTACCATCGGCGAACTCAAAATAGAAAACAGTATATATCAGTTAATATCATAAATCAACTATAATACTCAAAATGTAGCAACAACAAGTACTAAAATCATCAATAAGTACAAACAAGTTTATCCATGAGGACTCAAGCCTTAATATCATACTCATTTGGGAATTAGATTCATTAGATTGAATTCATTAACATATTTCAAGATTCATTATCTTTATTCCCCTCGTGTCGGTACGTGACACTCCGCTCCATCTACTATCCTGGTTTCGGAACGTGACACTCCGATCCTCATTCTATCCGGGTACCGGAACGTGGCACCCGATCCTCTATCTCTATCCTGGTACCGGAACGTGGCACCCGATCCATATACCATCCTGGTGTTGGAACGTGACACTCCGATCCTCATTCTATCCTGGTACCGGAACGTGGCACCCAATCCATATACTATCCTGGTGTCGGAACGTGACACTCCGATCCTCATTCTATCCTGGTACCGGAACGTGGCACCCGATCCTCTATCTCTATCCTGGTACCGGAACGTGGCACCCGATCCCCTAATCTCACCACTTTTGTTCATCAAGCCTTCTTTTATACCAAGGCATCATCATTAACAAAGTAGATTAGGGTTTCTTTTCAAGATTTGGGATTCAATAGCTTCATCATGCTTATTTATTCACAATTTCATAATCACAATCATGCAAGCATACAATTAAGCATATAGAAGGGTTTACAATACTACCAACACATATCATTCGCTGTTAAGAGTTTACTACAAGATAGCATAAACCATAACCTACCTCCACCGAAGAATTGATCAAGCAAGAATTTTCCCCAGAGCTTTGCTATCCTCTTCGTTTTCTCTCTTTCTCGTTCAATTCCCTCTCTCTCTTGTTCTTTCTATTTTCTTATTCAAACCCTCTTTCTTTTACCCTAATTAACATATAATTAAGTGTAAAAGATGACAATAATACCCCACTAATTAATCCAAAGTTACCTCTTTTATCCCTCAAGAATTTGAGTTATTAATGTAAACCCACGAAATCTATAATTAAGGAAAGAATAGTCCAAAACGTCCCTTAAAACGGGTAAAGTAATCCGATTCTGCCTGGGATTTGCGCAACCTGTGACGGGCCGCCGTGCCTGCGACGGTCCGTCACCAAGGTCGTCGCAAGGACCAAAATTCTATTTTTCACCAAGGACACTGTGACGGTCCGTCACACCCGTGACGGTCCGTCCTGCAAGTCCATTACAAAGTTCAGAGAGTCGATTTTCAGTACCCGATTTCAGAATTCCTAAGTATATTGAGACGAGACCCTGCGACGGCCCGTCGTGCCTGTGACGGTCCGTCGTGGGGTCCGTGGTTTCAGCCAGTTTTTCCAGAAATAAAATCTGCTGCTCAAAACGACTAAAAAGGTCGTTACAATAGATACCAATTTACCCATCGTTCGTCCCCGAACGATCAAAAGAAGAAAAACGATGGCGAAAAGGAGTACCTGAATCTGTAAACAGGTGTGGGTATTTTTCTTGCATATCTGCCTCCTTCTCCCAAGTAGCCTCTTCAACCGGTCGATTCTTCCATTGAACTTTGATGGATGCAATCTCTCTCGACCTCAACTTGCGAACTTCTCTATCTAATATAGCAGCCGGTTCCTCCTCATAAGTCAAATTCTCATCAAGCAAAACTGAACCCAACGGATAATGTAGTTTCCATCTACATGGTATCTTTTCAACATGGACACATGAAATACCGGATGCACTCCGGACAGCCCTGGGGGCAAGGCTAATTCATAAGCCACCTCTCCTATTCGCATTAGTACCTCAAATGGTTCAATATACCTTGAACTTAGCTTACCCCTTTTGCTAAACCGCATCACCCCTTTCATGGGTGAAACCTTCAACAAGGCTTGTTCACCCTCCATGAACTCCAAGTCTCTAACCTTTCGGTCTGCATACTCCTTTTGCCTACTTTGCGCCGCTAGAAGCTTTTCTTGAATAGACTTCACTTTCTCTAATGAATCCCTTAAAAGATCAGTACCCCAAGGTCTAACCTCAAATGCATCAAACCACCCAATGGGAGACCTACATCTCCTACCATACAATGCTTCAAATGGGGCCATATCAATACTGGAGTGATAGCTATTATTGTATGAAAACTCTGCCAAAGGTAAGAAGCTATCCCAATGACCACCAAACTCTATCACGCATGCACGAAGCATATCCTCCAACACTTGAATCGTTCGCTCAGACTGACCATCAGTCTGAGGATGGAACGCGGTACTAAGGTCCAACCTAGTACCCAATTCGGCATGCAATGTTTTCCAAAACATAGAAGTAAACTGCGTACCTCTATCTGATATGATGGATAGTGGAACCCCATGCAATCGAACGATTTTTGAGATGTAGATTTTTGCTAACTTCTCTGCATTGTAAGTCACCTTGACCGGGATGAAATGAGCAGACTTAGTTAACCTATCAACAATCACCCAAATGGAGTCATACTTACCTATTGTCTTTGGAAGGCCAACTACAAAGTCCATTGCGATTCTCTCCCACTTCCATGCATGAATGGGCATTCTCTGAAGCGTTCCTCCAGGCCTTTGGTGTTCATACTTTACTTGTTGACAGTTTGGATATTTGGCATTAAAGTCAACAATATCACGCTTCATTCTACTCCACCAAAAGTGTTGCTTTAGGTCCCGATACATCTTGGTTGCACCCGGATGTATAGAATACCTTGTACTATGAGCCTCTGTCACAATAGTGTTAATCAAATCATCGATGCTGGGTACACATACCCTTCCCTTAATTCTCAAAACACCTTCCTCGTCGATTGTTGCTTCTTTAGCCTCTCCTTGCAACACTTTATCTCGGATTCGCCTTAGTTTCTCATCATCAAACTGTTTTCCCTTAATCTTGTCAAGAAAAGAAGATCTTGACTCCACACTAGCCAACAATCCTCCCTTCTCATTTATTTCTAACCTCATCAAGTCGTTAGCCAGAGTCTGAACCTCTCTAGCCAATGGGCGTCTAGAAGCTTACAAATGAGCTAGACTTCCCATGCTTCCCGCCTTTCTACTCAAAGCATCTGCCACAACATTCGCCTTCCCCAGATGATACAAGATAGTGATGTCGTATTCCTTCAGTAGTTCCATCCATCTCCTCTGTCTCAAGTTCAAATCTTTCTAAGTAAAGACATACTGTAGGCTACGATGATCCGTATAGACCTCACACTTAACCCCATATAAATAGTGTCTCCATTGCTTTAATGCAAACACTACCGCGGCCAATTCCAAGTCATGAGTTGGATAGTTACGTTCATGCACTTTTAATTGTCTTGAAGCATAAGCAATCACGTTCTTCTCTTGCATTAGCACTGCACCCAAACCCGAATAGGATGCATCACAATAAACAATGAAGTTCTTACCCTCTACCGGCAAGGTGAGGATAGGTGCGGTAGTCAACAAAGTCTTGAGCTTCTAAAAGTTTTCCTCACACTCATCCGACCATACAAATGGAACATTCTGCTTAGTCAAGTTCGTCAATTGGGAAGCAATAGAAGAGAACCCCTTGACAAATCGGCGGTAGTAGCTAGCTAACCCAACAAAGCTTCTTATTTCTGACACATTAGTGGGTCTTACCCAGTACTTCACTGTCTCAATCTTAGAAGGATCCACCATCACTCCTTCCTTAGAAACCACGTGCCCCAAGAAGGACACCGCATCTAACCAAAACTCACACTTAGAGAACTTGGCATTAAGCTTTTTCTCCCTCAACATTTCCAAAACAATCCTCAAATGCTCCTCATGTTCCTTCTTACTTTTAGAATATACAAGTATATCATCTATAAATACGATCACAAAGAGATCCAAATACGGCTTAAATATCCCATTCATCAAGCTCATGAAAGCAACGGGGGCATTTGTAAGACCAAAGGACATCACTACAAATTCATAATGCCCATACCTAGTTTGGAAAGCAGTCTTTGGCACATCCGCTGCCCATATTTTCAATTGATGATAACCGGATCTCAAGTCGATCTTCGAGAAGACACAAGCACCTTGTAGTTGATCGAATAAGTCATCAATGCGAGGAAGAGGATATTTGTTCTTAATTATTCAACTGTCGGTAATCTATGCACATTCGAAAACTCCCATCCTTCTTCTTCACAAAAAAAACTGGAGCACCCCAAGGAGATGCACTTGGTCTAATGAAGCCTTTGCTCAACAACTCTTGAAGTTGTGCCTTTAACTCTCTTAACTCCGCGGGAGCCATTTTATAAGGGGGTATGGAAATGGGGCGAGTGCCCGGTTCAAGATCGATACAGAAGTCAATATCCCTATCTGCTGGCATACCAGGAAGATCTGCAGGGAACACATCCAAAAACTCACAGACTACCGAAACCGACTCAATCGAGGGTACTTGGGTAGTGTCATCCTTGAGATGTGCCAAGAAAGCTAAACACCCTTTACTTACAATTTTCTTAGCACGAAGAAAGGAGATGATACGCACCGGATTGGAAGTGTAGTCACCCTCCCACACTAACGGATCTGTCTCAAGCTTGGCTAACGTCACAGTTTTGGCATTACAATCCAAGATCGCAAATTGCGGAGAAAGTCAAGTCATACCCAGAATTACATCAAAATCAACCATTTCTAGGATAACCAAATCTACATAAGTGTTGCTCCCCACAAAATTCACCAAACAAGACCTATATACCTTTTCAACTACCACAGACTTACCCACCGGAGTAGAAACACGAATAGGCATATCAAGTAATTCACAATGTAAATTTAGACCATTAGCAAATGATGAAGATACATATGAAAACGTGGAGCCAGGGTCAAATAATACAGATGCCATGCAATCACAAACCAAAAGATTACCTGTGATAACAGCATCAGACGCCTCCGCTTCAGATCTCCCAGGGAAAGCGTAACAATGGGCCCTATCACCCGTCTGTCCATTGCCCGTACCATGTTGTGTCGTAGTGGCTCCAGTTTGCCCATCACCTCTGCCGTTGTGGTGACCACCATTACCTCGACCACCACGTCCTCCAGAATGACGGCCTCTTCCATAACCACCCCTACCTCTAGCTAGTGGGGTTCTATAACTCTGGTTTGGACAATACCTCTTAATGTGTCCAATCTCCCCACATCCATAACATTCTCTGGGTTCACGCATCGGCCCCTCAGAGAAATGTTGACCGGTCTGAGGTGGACCCCCAACTACAGTCTGTCGTGAAGATTGAATTGGTCGAACTGAGTAGCCTTCAGAACTCTGTCCTCTAGTATACGAACCGTTGAACTCACCTCCCTTTAGAAACCTCTTTGATGTCGATGTTGTAGTGAAGTCATCTGTCTTCACTCCTTCCACCTCTATCACAAAGTCTACCACCTCTTGGAAGGATTTCGCCGTAGCCGCTACCTGTAAGGCTGAAATCCGCAACTCTGACCTCAACCCCTTCACGAAACGGCGAATCCGTTCTTGTGGACTGAAACAAAGTTGGGTGGCATATCTGGATAGTGCGCGAAATTTAGCCTCATATGCGTTAACCGTCATCCTACCTTGCTCGAGACTCAAGAACTCATCCCTTTTTCTATCTCTCAATGTCCTTGGGATATACTTCTCCATAAACAAGGTAGAGAAGGATGCCCAAGTCATAGGTGTGGCCTCTGTCGGTTGACACTCGACATGTGATCGCCACCACATTTTGGCGTTCCCTTGAAACTGATAGCTTACGAACTCAACGCCAAACCGTTCTACTATCCCCATCTTGTGTAGTAGCTCATGACAATCAACCAGAAAATCATAAGCATCTTCAGATTTTGCACCCTTGACGACTTGAGGTTTCAATTTCAAGAACTTACTGAAAAGTTCGTGCTGATCGTTTGTCATTATCGGTACAGTAGTCAGACGTGGAAATGTGCCTATCTCCAATGAGGCATCCATGCGGGGAGCCATAGTAGCCGCATGTCGTACCTCTAAAACCGGAGGGGTTGGTGTAGAAACCATGGGAGGTGCCTGACCGTGATCAGATAACCCGGTAAGATAAGCAAGAACCTGATTGATCATCTCTGGGGTAGGTTGGGGTGGCAATTCCTCATTCTGCTCTTGTTCAGTTTCCCCTTCCTCACCCTCTCTTACTACCTCCTCAGTCGGTGGAGGAGTCACCGCCCTAGCATCAGATGTACTAGGTGCTCGTCCTCTTCCTCTAGAGGACGTCCTCCCACGGCCTCTACCACGGCCTCTTGCCACTGTTCTTCCTCGAGCCACAGCCCCAGTGGTTGGCTCAGATGTTTCTTGTCTTGCCGTTGTTGCTGCTGGTGCGGTCGTTGCTCTAGTTCTAACCATCTGCGAAATAGAGTGAAGATGGTCAGATACAAATTTGTATCACCTAGATACCAATTGTACTCAAGTAGTAGCACGAAAGAAAGAATGAAAGAATGGAATTTTCCTAAAGTCTTATAGCCTCTCAAAGAAAAGTAAAGGCGTCCCCCTACCGTTCCTTAAGACTTTAAATAGACTCGTTCTTGTGTGATGAGACCAATGAACCTAATGCTCTGATACCAAGTTTTTCACGACCCAAATCGGGGACGCGACTGGCACCCACATTTACCCTCCTATGTGAGCGAACCAACCCATCTAAACCTTAACATTTCAAGATATATCAACAGAAAATAATGCGGAAGACTTAAACTCATTTATAAAACAATTCAAAACTATTATTATTATCCCCAAAATCTGGAAGTCATCATCACAAGAACATCTATCCTCAAATTACTAAACTAAAACGTCTAAGAAGCTAAAACAAATAAAAGCTAGTCCATGCCGGAAGTTCAAGGCATCAAGACTTGAAGAAGAAGATCCAGTCCAAGCTAGACGCATTAGCTCACCCTGAATTTCCGAAGGTCGTGAAGACTGGCTAGATCTACTGTTGAGTTGAAGTTGACGGAACGTTTGCTGCATTCAACAAATAACAAAGAAGAAAACATAAAAGTAGGGGGTCAGTACAACCACAAGTACTGAGTAAGTATCATCGGCCAACTCAAAATAAAAAACAGTATATATCAGTTAATATCATAAATCAACTATAATACTCAACATGTAGCAACAACAAGTACTAAAATCATCAATAAGTACAAACAAGTTTATCCATGAGGACTCAAGCCTCAATATCATACTCATTTGGGAATTAGATTCATTAGATTGAATTCATTAACATATTTCAAGATTCATTATCTTTATTCCCCTCGTGTCGGTACGTGACACTCCGCTCCATCTACTATCCTGGTGTCGGAACGTGACACTGCGATCCTCATTCTATCCTGGTACCGGAACGTGGCACCCGATCCTCTATCTCTATCCTGGTACCGGAACGTGGCACCCGATCCATATACTATCCTGGTGTCGGAACGTGACACTCCGATCCTCATTCTATCCTGGTACCGGAACGTGGCACCCGATCCATATACTATCATGGTGTCGGAACGTGACACTCCGATCCTCATTCTATCCTGGTAGCGGAACGTGGCACCCGATCCTCTATCTCTATCCTGGTACCAGAACGTGGCACCCGATCCCCTAATCTCACCACTTTCGTTCATCAAGCCTTCTTTTATACCAAGGCATCATCATTAACAAAGTAGATTAGGGTTTCTTTTCATGATTTGGGATTCAATAGCTTCATCATGCTTATTTATTCACAATTTCATAATCACAATCATGCAAGCATACAATTAAGCATATAGAAGGGTTTACAATACTACCAACACATATCATTCGCTATTAAGAGTTTATTACAAGATAGCATAAACCATAACCTACCTGCACCGAAGAATTGATCAAGCAAGAATTTTCCCCAGAGCTTTGCTATCCTCTTCGTTTTCTCTCTTTCTCGTTCAATTCCCTCTCTCTCTTGTTCTTTCTATTTTCTTATTCAAACCCTCTTTCTTTTACCCTAATTAACATATATTTAAGTGTAAAAGATGACAATAATACCCCACTAATTAATCCAAAGTTACCTCTTTTATCCCTCAAGAGTTTGAGTTATTAATGTAAACCCATGAAATCTATAATTAAGGAAAGAATAGTCCAAAACGTCCCTTAAAACGTGTAAAGAAATCCGATTCTGCCTTGGATTTGCGCAACCTGTGACGGGCCGTCGTGCCAGCTACGGTCCGTCACCAAGGTCGTCGCAAGGACCAAAATTCTATTTTTCACCAAGGACACTGTGACGGTCCGTCACACCCGTGACGGTCCGTCACACCCGTGACGGTCCGTCCTGCAAGTCTGTTACGAAGTTCAGAGAGTCGATTTTCAGTACCCAATTTCAGAATTCCTAAGTATATTGAGACGAGACCCTGCGACGGCCCGTCGTGCCTATGACGGTCCGTCGTGGGGTCCGTGGTTTCAGCCAGTTTTTTCAGAAATAAAATCTGCTGCTCAAAACGACTAAACAGGTCGTTACATTTCACTTTCAAAAAATTATATGTTGTTATTTGAAGAGTTTTCCTTGATCATGCATAGTCCTTATGTGTATGTGTGCATACACCCATACATAGTACAAGTGTGTACTAACCCTATACTATTATTATCGTTTAAGGTGCAGGTCAGAAAAGGTTGAGGACTTGTTGAAGTTGTTTGAATCATCGTTCTCCAGACCTTTGTAAGTCCTCTTGATGCTCGAGGATGCTACACTCATTTATATAGCCTAGTTCACTACACATAGCTAGTGGATGTTGTCCCTAAAAGTTTCTTTTCAGTTGTTTGTTTAAAAGCTTTGTAATAAGGCTATTTTGGCAAAATATTACATTATATATTGATCTCTTGATTTTAATTGATTCTTCTGTATTAGATGGTTTTTTTTTGTTTGAGCTTATTGTATATGAATCCATGTAACTTTTATATAAAGTCTTTGTATACTTTATTATGATTTAAAAGTTTTAAATTTTCCACAATAATATCATGTAAACACCTTTTACAACATAACCATAACTATATGAAATGCAAGGAACCAATGAAATTCAATTCCACAAGACTCCTAAACACAATGCCCAAGCAAAAAGCCTCGATGACTTTGTAGCCCGTATGCTAACCATACTCCCTACTTAGAAGGAACTCATAATACTAAAGACACACAATTACTTACCGTCATCATTATCATCGTCATACATGTTTTCTCCTCTAGTCTAGAGTGCATAGGTTAGAAGACACTCACAACTTTTACACTACCGCATGTCTTCGAAGTATAAAAGAAGGGAAACTCTATCGTTCTACACCCTCTCTCCCATAGATGTGTCACGACTCACACCAATGGTAAAGACTTTACTAGACATGACTTGATGACACTTTTAGATTCCTAAGACCACTATCAAAACCTATGCTCTGATACCAAGCTTCTCACATCTCGAGTCCACACCCTAGAATACATGACACTCTTAGTGTGCAACCAGCATACTTGACATCTCGGAGGTCTTGTACAAGCATTACGTATCGGTTATGGAATATATACTTATGTAAAGTGCTGGGGAACTAAAACTTTTCACAAACATTTGAATAGTCTTTAAAATCTCTTTTATATAAAATCGATAGGAAATACTAAGTCTCATTATCATCAAATCATAGACATAAGAGTACTTGGGAAACGACTCATACTGTAGAAATATAGAACTACTAAATCTATAAGTGTACTTCAACTTATTGAAATAAAAGAAATCTATGCCCTCGAGTTAAATGAGGACATACTTCAACATTCTTGAATGATCCTATTATCAAAGCTTACCTCCCAAAAGCACCTTCATCTATGATTCCCTTTAGAAATATATAAAAGCATTTAATTAGTACAAAAGCATGTACTAAGTTTTTCATAAATCATAAAAATCATGAAAATGAAAATTTAATGGAAATATGCTGTTTTAGATTTAAATATCGTAATATAAACACAAGAACAACATTTAGCACCTTAGAAATGCATCAGAATTCATTTAAGAATTTATCACATTTTAAGAACAACTTTACAGTGAACTCCTTCACTGTCATAG
The DNA here is from genome assembly GCA_027705065.1 of Solanum peruvianum. NCBI lineage: Eukaryota > Viridiplantae > Streptophyta > Magnoliopsida > Solanales > Solanaceae > Solanum > Solanum peruvianum. The sequence continues at coordinate 40,801,612 of JAKWJD010001761.1, forward strand.
TGAAGTTCCTTAACTCCACCGTACACACTTTTTAGCATGTAATTCGCTTACTAAAAGCTATCCTATGACTCCCTTAAGTAATACAAAGAGAGATCGCTTATACACCCTTTCTAGGCACACCTAAATGATCTTTAAGACAACCTATCATAAGATGTACACACTTATGATACACCTAACATATGAACATGAGATCCTCTTACAAAAAGTGATTCTAAGGTTCACTTGAATGAGTTGTGAATAAACCACCCATACAATACCTTTCACACACACTTAAGAGATCCTTTAGATGACCTAGGATAAGGTCATTCTCGCTTAACACAATAGCATTCACAGAGTATGACATTCTCCTCACAAAGGTTACCAAAAGTATTACTCCAATAAATTAAGAAGAGAACGTCCATACTTGACCTCTTCAAGATTACCTAAGTAATCCTTAAGACTATCTATGATTGGATCTTGTGTACATAATCAACAATATTTTGTAACTAGTGTCATTCCTAAGACTTATCTGGGAAAGATACGAAGTTACCATTCCTATTTCCCCTTCACACCTTAACTAGACAACCCTTCATTACTCTAGATAAGTGTGTATTCATTTAACATGCTTACATAACAAAAATCATTAAATTCATTATTTTATTTCAGAAACATTCATCAAATAAAGGAAATTCAACTAATGATCTTGGCAAAGACCTAGGGACTCTCACTAATATCTTAAAAGTCGATTGAGAAATATCTAGATAGCGTCCCATACCACCACCTAAACATCACAGAACTTCTCAAATACTTGTAGGTATCCCATATGATGAGAATAGACAATAACCGACATAGACCATGATAGAAAAACATGGAACCCGGAGTTGTAAACTATTCAAAAGGAGGGTGTTCTACTTGCCAATGGTAGTACATAGACATATCCCATGTAGGTACATGCTTAAGGAATATGAAGGGTTTTATTTATCCTGTAGCCTCATTCTATAACTAGAGCCACTTCCCTTACCATACTCACTCTGTGCTAGCCTTTGTTCTCATAGAGTAATTTTCATTAAAGAATCACATGAAGGGTTTCATATTGAGTTCATCACCCCAATCACACTCACCCTACCAAAGAGTTCCCCTAGGGCTGCCTTACAATGGCGACAAAGATAGATTAATGACTTTCATGAGGATGATATCATGAATTTCAGGCCAAGCAACCTTAATTACATCATTCATGACAAGAAGGATACCATTAGGACTTTTGACTTCAAGGTTTATAACCTTAAAACTATGTTCAGGGTTTCACATTACATACCTTCATAGAATCATTCAAGGTCTCATATGATTCATGCATAAATACTAAGAGGTTTTAGCATCCTATGTCAAGACATGACATATCCACATTCATACATGTATCATTTAAGGGACACAAGTTAACCATAAAAGACACCAATACTTCAATTTAGCACATATTGCAGATCATTCTAGAAGCACATAGGAATAACCGTTATCATCATAAAGTCACCCTATACACTAATACAAAATCATCAATATAACCATCATAGACACACATAGTCAAGTAGGAATAATCATGCATCAACTCTAGGACTACACACATAGAGAAATAGTCATAGTCTAACATGATCACCTAATAACAATAGAAGAACACATACTTTAACCTTAATCACACACACACACACACAAACACAGATATATATATATATATATATATATATATATATATATATATATATATGATCATTCTTTACAAAAACCACTACACAAAGCATCATAGTATATCAAGTAGTTTCCCGACAAGGCCATGATTATCACGTTATGTAAATTAACGCTAACAAGGCCACATCATTCACATAGCACCACCATCATAAGTGTACTACACCAATAACAACATAATACAAAAGCCACATTACCTAAAATAATGAAAATTAGGGTATCATAGCACCAATCCATTCTCACCTCTTCAATCCATAGATAAATCATACAATTCAATACCATAAGGCTCTTACCCATGAACATGAACAAGAATTCAAAACAAAAACCATAATACTAAAAAAATAAAAGGAAATTAAATATAGACTTTTAAATCAAAGACAAGCCTATACATCAATGAATATAATTCTTATATCATTCACTGCACATAGAAAAGTACACTAGAATTCATAAGCATTAAGTCAATTTCAAGTTAACCATTAGATAGTCCAAAAGAATAATTAATTAATTACATGGGCTCATACATCAATTGATTTAAAATCATATAATTAACAACAATTCAATCAATATACAATGATTTAATACCCTTAATGTAAGAACCCAGGGATAAATCATAAAATTGGACAAGTTTATCTTTGGAAAATTTCAAATATCTCTTTGGATTTTAGGCTCCTTAATGAATAGAGTTTCAAGGATAAAAAACCATACCTCTATGATTTTAATCCACCAAATTGATGAATAATCATAACTATAGTCTCCAATTCAAGCTCTTCATTTAGTTTTGTCTTCAATGAAGTTCTTGAGAATTTATTTGACATTTTGGGGTTTTGATTTGCAAGATTGAATTCATCTAGGTATTTAGATCTTATATATCCACTAAAAAACCTAAAATATCCTTAATTAAACTCCTAAACCCTTTTTTGGAAGTTGGGTAAATTTACAAATTTACCCTTGCAACTTACAGTGAAGTTGCAAAGGAACAAACATTATCAACGACTGGCCAGCGATGAACTATTTATCCACGATTTGACCGTCCTATCTGGACCACGTTTTGTTCAGAGGATGTTTGTGAGATCTAGAGATCCCTAGTCTAATTTTGACCAAAAGATCCCATCGATGGGTCGTCAATTGGCCAACTAGTCATTGTTTGCCTCGGTCGATTTAAGCTGGTCTTGACAACTTTTGGCTCTAGGAAGGGTCCTTTCTCACAGAACATTGTGCCTTGGATATGTTTTACCAGACGTTTACAGCCGTAATATGTTCATATAAAAGTTTAGGACCTTGTAAATCAAATTTATCCAAAACAAACGCATAAAACACGACGAAACATGCCAAGACACACAAGGTCGTTTTAAGGCAAACCATTCGACCGTCATCGACGTTCATCAATGTTTAACCTCCAAATTTAATAAAACTTGACACAATGCCTATAAACACTATAATAACTCATATAAGGACCTAATTAACTATTTAAAGACACATATAGGCACATAACAACACATGAGGCACATAGGTGAGTAGTCGTTGAACGTCTTGGTCGTCCCTTGACGTTTGACTTCCAATTAACCTAATACTATAAAGAATGCCTAATTACAACACTATAAAACAATTTAGGACCGTATACCCTAATGAGAAATACATTATAATCTAGCTTTACCTATTTTATTTTTGAGGTGTCAGATTCTCCCCCACTTGGACAATATTCGTCCTAGTTTGACACTTTTCTCTCTACGAACACTTCCAAGAGTAGAGATTCAACTAAAAAATCATAAACCATAATATATAAAACATTATACAATAGAAAAATCTAGGAAAACATCAATTTCACATAATCAAGAGACTTACAACATAACAAGAAACTAGAAGAAATTCTATAACTCATCATGCCATAAAACTTACATCTTTAGTTCCAAATAGCTAAAACTCATTTTAAATTCATAGGCATGCTGATATACATCAGTTCTAACAACATTACAACAATTTTTAAGCAAAGAATGAATTTGTCAATTCTTCAAAAATTTTACACTGATATGCCAATGCTACATTGAACATGCTTCAAAAATCCAGAAATGCAACTTTTAGGCAATTATAGATTGAAACATACTAATATGCAAGATAAAAATCATGTAAACACCTTTGACAATATAATCATAACTTCGTGAAATTCAAGGAAATAATGAAATTCAATTCCACAAGACTCCAAAACACAATGCACAAGCAAAAAGTTTCTATGACTTTCTAGCCCCTCTACTAACCATACTCCTCACTTAAAAGGAACTCATAACACTAATGAGATACAACAACTTACAACAATCATCATCACCCTCATCCGGATTTCCTCCTCTAGTTCGGAGTGCGTACATTAGAAGACACTCATAACTTTTACTCTATGGCATAAAATAGGAGTTGAAAAGAATGGAAACTCTATTGTCTTTCCTCTCGCCCATAGATGTGTTACAACTCACACCAATGGTAAAGAATCTACTGGACGTTACTTGATGATACTTTTAAATTCCTAAGACTTCTTTCATAGCTTATGATCTGATACCAAACTTTACACATCCCGAGACCACACCCTAGATGATATGGCATTCTGCGAATGCAACCGGCGTACTTGATGATATGCTCAAATTTTACTTCTCTAAAGAAATATAAGCGGTGTGATCAAGTAAAGATCCCAACTATTATTGTTGGGGTATACACCACGCAGAAAATGATTTAGGTTTAAGTTTAATGTACGATTACCTCTATTAAGTCAGATCCTTTACAAAAACTAATAATGAAAAGGGGGGTTTTTATGAAGCAAAAATATTTTAATGTTATGAAATCTAACAAGTAACAAGAGTAAATTGTTTATGCTTGTCAAGTTATGAGAGAAGCTAGGATTTAAGTGTTCTCCATAGGTTCATAGTGCAATAACCCTAACTTATAAGAATTCTTTCCTATGGTTTTGCATGCAAAGTGATAAGTTAGGTATCTCTAAATACTAGGTCCGACATTGAATGTATTTCACTCAATACCTTGGTCCAGTTATGTTTGTTTAAATTACTAACCATTACCTTTTAATTCATATTAAGCGTCATATTTGTGTTTGACTTTGTTACCACCTTTTACCAACAAAAACTAGCCTATTAGAAAGTATCTACTAAATCTATGTGATAATTCTTTTTCTATTACCTATCCCCTTGGGCCGTCAAATAGCAATAAGGCATGTTCTAACACATGCTCTCGTTATAAAGACTTCGAGATGAAAGAATTAACGATTCATGAAATAACCTAGTTGAGAATTGTTAATTAGATAGGTTTATTTTGTTAGTCACACATGGTACCCACAACCGTAGTTGACGATTTAATTACACATGCATAGAAGAACACAATTCATATTTGTTGAATAATAAATCATGATCTTACCTTGATAAGTTGGAAGAAAATCCACGAATTATACTTGATACAACAAAATTAACTTGAGAATCGATTCCCGAGACCTTAATTAATTTCAAAAGTTGCAAAGTAAAATATCCAAGAACAAATCAATGAATAAATAATAGAAGATCCAACCCATAAAAAAACGAAGTTTTACACCCGATTTATGAAAACATTTTCGTAAAATAAAATAAAGCAATTAAGGAAAGTTTGTCCAAAAAACGCGGCTTCAATCGACAACCCCACAAAAGGTCAGTCGATTAAACGACGCACCGTCGACTTTCTTTTTCAGTACAATTCACATCTTTTCAAAGCCCACAGGTTGGATCTTCTCTGATTCACTTACTTTCCGTCTATGCACCATGTAGGTTTTTCAAAGATACGAAGTATGGACCGACAAAGGAAGTCGATGGTGCGTCGTTTTATCGATGGACCATTAGTGGTCCGTCGATTCAGTTACTGTGTGTCAATGCCTCCATTGTTCGATACTTTAACTTTTCTTCAACATCCAGTACTGGAGTAATCTCAGATCTCATCAATGATTTTCCAAAATGGTACTTAAAGTTGCTTATAGATTATTGAACCTCTAGCGGATGGTCACCTCCTATGGTCCATTAATGGGACGACGGGCCTTCAATGGCTTTGTGGGTCACTTCTGCTCTGATTTCTGCACTGCCTTCTACATTTATGTTTTGGATAACTTTCCTGCAAAACATAGATAACACATATAGAAAGTACTAGATGAAGGCCATTGAAACGCACTAAACATAAAGAAAAGCATCGAAAGTATTGTGAAACAACTGTACATAAACACCCTCAACATAAATTCATTGCTTGTATTAAAATGATGCACTATAACTTAACACAACACCTTGTACAAAAGTATCCTTTTTTAAGCTTTTACAATCATATGGCTATCGTTCCCGAATTTTGTTATTGCTTTAGTGCATGCGTTCACTCTTAGGCTCACAAAGCTCATTCATATGGATCAGACCATGAAAGAACATGCACCGACACCTCTAATCTTTTAACTCTCATCAAGGTACCAACTTTCTAATATTGCAAGTAGTTCCCTTACTTCAAAAGATATCCTCCTTTTTCACACACGGATTTTAAATTTGAGTATCATAGATAATTATTCAACACTCACGCTTACAATAACTTCACACCTAGTTGATACTTGTCTCATAGGCTTGCCCTTATTTATATAGCTTATGTTCACTATATTAGACTCTTAATATTATGATAGGACTTTTTTGGCTTATAATGTAGGTTTTGGGTCAGGGTTGATACATACGGGTACATTTTAGTGGCTTGTGTCCCTCCTTGACATTACTGCTAAGCGTCCTACCCTCTTTAATTGTCTTTTATGCCATACTCTTTGTTTTCTTGTACTCTTTGCCTTGTTTTATCCTTTCATTTTCTTTTTGTGGAAATGACTCTTACTTCTTTTTCTTAATTACTACTTTTATATTTTGTCTCTTTTTGTGTTTTTTGATAATGTATTTTACTATGTCACCTCTCTTATTCACTCTTTTTTTTATATTGATACTTTCATCCAAACTTTTCTGGACATTACTCATAATAGACACCCTCAACTTATGTCATTGCCATTAGTTGAGGTAAACAATACCCAAGAATAAGTAAGGGATAAGACGAGGTCACTTTCTGCACTAGACACCCTTAACTTATGCTTTTGGCCTAAGTTAATGTGGACATGTCGAAGGAATGACCTGGGCCAATACATTACACATAGGGAAGATTAGTTGGGGAAGAAAAGAAAGGTCCATTGTAAGCTCAAAATGTTTGGATAAAAAAGGGATCAATTTCATATGGTTTTCTTTCATTGAGGCTACAGATTAACTAATTTTAACAAGGGACTATGATCCTTTCCTAAATGTCTAACACAAATATCTTTTTGCAGGACTAACCGGGCAAGTTCTATCTAGGTACGAACAGTGGAACAATAAACTTTCCTCACACTCTCTTAACATCTAATTACCCTATCAGATTATCGGACGCCTAGTTTGAGTATTAAATTGAGAGTCATGCAATGGTGTATCTCTATGTCATGCTTAGAGCCAACACATTCTTATTCATTATGCGTAATCATGCAAGAATTATTGTAAAAATTGGAAATCATTCATATTTAGCCATCATGCTTCAGATTTCACATTCACACTTTGTACAAGATACTACACATGTCAGTTTAGCACTAAAACTAGTCTCTTGGAGAAAAAGAACAATTGCAAGAAAACTTCCAAGAGATGATCGTGACATAGGCTGCTAAGACTTCACCCTAGCACTCACTTTTAATTTAACCCATCCCCCCCCCCAAAAAAAATGTAAATGTCCACAATGCAAAAAAAAAAATGGTAGGTGAAGCAAACCTGAGGCACATAGCACCGAAGATCAACAAGATGGCGGGTTCGGTATCCCAGAAAGGGGTCCCTCAGTAGTAGGGCCCCATAAGTTGTGACCAGAACAAGATTTGAACCCTTAGTGGTGCTGTTCTGACATATTCTAATCAGGAGCAACAATACCCAACAATTAACTCTCTACACCTCAACTGACGGGCCTCCTCATCCAACAACAACTCTCTTCTCGCAGCCTCCAAAATATGTGCTCTCCTTCTGCCGAGCCCGAGCGTCCTCACTCTCACTGGTGCAGTTGAATCACTACCTCTTGCTACGCTCACATGGCACTGGCGATGGTGCAGTAGTTGTAGTGAATAGTGCAGTAAGCACGATATCCTCCACAAGATCCGTATGTGAGGCCGTAGTCTTAGGCGACATTACATCTAGTATAGCATAAACATAATCAAGAAGACTTGCCAAACAAACCTGTTGAGTAGTCACAACAATGGTGGGTCAGATGAGCTAGGCCTTAGAGCTCAAAAGCCTCTAGGCGCTGATGGATTGCCCTAATCCTCAGCTCTGTATGTTGCGCCACCTTTTTCTCAATCCGTCTGCAACCTTTACAATGGATTTGTTCATCCAAGGCTGTATATGGTGAAGAAAGGTGGAAATTTGGGCCTCTAGCTTCTGGACTCGAGCAATAAGGTCGAGTTCTACTAATAATGGGTAGATAGGGACGAACTAGGCTCCCTACTCGTGCTAGGGGCAGACTCATCTAGGGTGGCGTTAGGAGGTTCCTATGTAGCATGATTAGACCCTTGGGTTTCCTCAACTGTATCCGCAAAGTTCTCTCCTAGCTGTTGTATTTTACTTCTGGGCCCATGCCGGGGTGCTGCCTCAATGGCCTCATCAGTAATGAGACCGATATCAATAAGCTTGGTAGAAGTGCGGATAACATCTGTATTCCAAATGGGCACTACAGTATCCCTGCATAGAAGCAAAATCATACAAGCAAATGGGTAAGTGGTAGAGGCCTTAAAATCCCTCTAATGTATGAAGGAGATTAGCAACATGGCGAAATCAACCTCCAACCTGGCTACCAAAGTTGCTACCAAGACCACCCTATCCCAAGTATGTATATCATCTACAACCATAGGGGATAGGCGGTAACGGATAAATACCGAGATAAATTTTGCAGTAAACATGAGGTTGACCTTCTTGATAAGGCCTTTGGTGTCCAACAAGAAATTTGTGCCCTCACCATCAATAGAGATCTATTGATCAATCCACCTATTGGTGGAGTCTCGCAATTATTGACTTATTAGAAAATGACCACTCTTAGCGACGTCCCAACTGTAGTTGAACTCTTGGGTGTGGGGGACCCTCGTGGCATAAGTGTCCATAACGTAAAAGAAGCGGCGGATAGCAGGAGAAGAAATCTCCACTTGGCAACCTTGAATAGTGACATCAATGAGCGATGCTTGCATGGCGGGGTTAGCTTGCCCATCAAAATGACCGCAGAAAGTCGCCACATAAGAGGCGTAGAAATATCGCACCATCCCCTCACTATAAGGCCCCAATATCATAGCCGTTCACTCAAGTAGGTGACGGTGAAACAAATATTGTACTGCAAGGACTGTCTGTAGGCTCTCTATAAGAACCCTCCGCTCAACTTTCAGCATTTGAGTCATCACCCACTTGTCTTTCAACACTTTGGCATCCATGTCGACTTGGTACTGACCTGAGACGCACCTGTAGTTAGGTTCATTAGCGACCGGTGTAGGGACCTCAAATTGGGGTGCAAAAGCAGACTCCAAATTTCGGGACTTATCAGATGAGGCATTGCGGGTAGGCACGGTTGGTGGAGTGACACCCTAAGCGCCAAAATCGGAGGCAGCGGCCTCAGTAGACCCTTTAAAGTAGGACGAATCAGAATAAGAGGCCTCCTCGGATTTAGGAACTCACCAGAACCCGGTGAAGACCCAAACAGTGTGCTGGTCAGTCTGCGCTATTTATCAGACTGGGAGGAAGTGACTACGTCAGGTGCAACTTCTTGGGGGGGCTCCGATTGACTCTAGCAGCAAGTGTCGGGTTCTAGGTGCCTGGGCGCAGTGACTACGTCAGGTGCAACTTCTTGGGGGTGCTCCGATTGACTCTAGCAGCAAGTGTCGGGTTCTAGGTGACTGGGCGCATATACTCAAGATCAAGCTAATCATCGGATGAGTCAATGAGGTGCCAGGATGGGGCCCACAATCATGGACCATCCCTTGGAATATACAATATATGGTTTAGGGCCAATTAGTACCTTAAAAGAGTGTTGTTAGTTTCATAGTAATCAGAAGACAAATGTTAGTGTAGAGCTGTAAAATCAGAAGATGGGTAACATCAATGGCTCGTCGATTAAACGACTATCCGTCGATGGATACATAGAAAATTTTAGAATTTATTTTTCCTCAAAACTTGTAGTTAGAAATGACGGACGTGCAGAATGACCCACCGATAAAGAGACGGACCGTATTCCTCTTCTTTCGTCTGATACTTAGAATTTTTTTAGAATGAATCAGAGATTAGGGTTTCAGTTAGGAACGACGAATGTGCACAACGGTCCATCCATTAATGTGAATTAAATGATTGTGGGAGTTAATAGGGAGTAAAGGGATTAAGGAAGGGAAACGGTTGGGGGAATTCGAAAAGGTTTGGGAGGGGTAAATGAATAATTATAACATAATATCTCCGGTTGGTTCTGTACGGGCCACTGGTTTTCGTTAAGTGATAGTACCCCGTTGATGGTCCATAAGTGAATCTACATCCTGTCGATGGGTCTGTAGGTTTTGCCCTAACTTAGATGAAAATTGAAAAACATTCTTGGGACCTATGAAACTATTGACGACCTGTTGATTGATCCGTATACCTGTGCACAAGACAATTTTCTGCAAAATTTATGTGGTTTGGTACCTTGGATTGCCTCCAAAGAAGAACTTTATTTAACGTATCAACACGACACAAGACCCTTGATTACCCAGACTTCATCAAGTTAATCTGCCTCAACCACTTCATGGTTACTATCTGCATGCCTAAGGTAGATATTGGTTCTCCGCCCATTGACCGTGAACCTAGCACCCTTCTTATTTTCCAACTAAACCACTCTGTGTGGGAACACATTGGTGACCAAGATTGGACCAGTCAATTTGGACTTGTATTTGCTGCAAAGAAGAGTAACCTAGAGTTAAAAAGAAGTGCTAAATCCCCAACAATAAATTCATGCTTCTCAATCTTTTTGTCATTGTAATTATTCATCTTCTCTTTGTAGAGTGATGAACTTTCACATGATTTTAGGCGAAACTCATCAAGCTCATTCAGCCAATTAGGTCTCTGATCCACTGCTTTATTCCAGTCCATCTTCAGTTTCTTCATCGCCCACATAGCCTTGTGCTCTAACTCAACCACCAAATGACAAGCCTTCACGTATACAATTTGGTGCGGATATATACCTATGGGAGTCTTTTGTTCTGTTCTGTAAGTCCACAGAGCATCATCAAGCCTCCTTGACAAATCCATCCTATTAGTATTCACCGTTTTCGATAGGATCTACTTAATTTTTTTTGGACACCTCAACTTGTCTACTAGTTTGCGAATAGTATGGACTGGCTACATTGTGGAAAACTCCATATTTCTCCAATGACCCTTTTAAAAACTTGTTGCAAAAGTGGGACCCCCGCACTGATAATAGCCCTAGGTGTGCTAAATCTGGAAAATGTGTTCTTTTTCAAGAACGCGGTGAAACTTTTCACTTCATTGTTAGCAAGTACTATGGCTTATACCCATTTTGACACAAAATCCACAGCCATAAGAATATATTTCACCCCATGAGAATTCACTAATGGGCCCATAAAGTCAATGCCCCATATATGAAACAACTCAATTACTAGAATGGAATTCAAAAGGAGCTATTGCCTTTCAAATACCTCCCTCTCTTTGGAACCTATCACATGACTTGGCGAACTCATGAGCATCTTGGTGGATGGGTAGCAAATAGTAGACACATTGTAAGATCTTATGTGCAGTCCAAATACCAGTATGATTCACACCCACATGTGAGGAATGACATGCCTCCAAAATACATAGAATCTCAACTTCCGACACATAAGAGAAAATAAGCGCATAAGCACACATCCGGTATAAATATGGCTCAACCCAAAAAAAAACCTTTTCACATCACGCATGAACTTTTTCCTTTGATTAAAGGACAAGTCAGATGTAACTATATCAATAGCAAGATAATTTGCGAAATCGGATAACCATGGAATCAAGTCATGAGAAGAGGCCAATACATGCTCATCAGGAAAGGTATCATCAATTTTAGCCATTATACCTAATTGTCGCATAGCTTTATCCTCATATCTAGACAAGTGATCGGTAACTTTATTTTCTTTCCCTTTTCTATGTTTCATCTTAAAATAAAACTCTTACAACACTAGTACACATCTAATAAACCTTGGTTTCACATCCTTCTTTGCCATCAAATATCTCAAAGCGCAGTGGTCGTGATGCATTATGACTCCTGTTCCAAGAAAATAGGAGTTAAATTTTTCAAAAGCAAATACCACTGTGAGGAGTTCTTTTTCAATCACAGTGTAGCTCTTTTGTGTTTAATTTAGTGCCTTATTAGCATGATAAATGGGGTGAAGGATTTTATCCCTTATTTGTACCATGACTACACCAAGAGCAACCTCACTAGCATCACACATCACTTCAAATGGCTTAATCCAATCCTGGAAATAACAATGGGTGTAGACACTAACTTCTCCTTCAACTATCCAATTGCCTTTAAATAGGATTCATCAAAATAAATTTACAATCAAGTATCTTTCACAGAGTTTATGCAATTTTTAAAAAATCTTTAATAAACAAAAGGTAGAAACCATCATGCCCAAGAAAAGTCCACATACCTTTTTAGAGATTGGTAGATGAAGTCTCTCTATTACATAAACTTTGGCTCGATCAACCACTATCCCCTTATCGAAGATTCGATGGACCAATATCATACCATCTTTCACGATGATGTGACATTTCACCCAATTTAGAACAAGGTTTCAATCTTCACACCTTTTGAGAACCTCGGCCAAGTGAATCAAATAACAATCAAAAGAGTCGCCACCAACTGAAAAATCATCCATATACACCTCAATAGTGTCATCAACCATGTCATAGAATACTTACATCATAAGTTTTTTAAAAATAGCAGGTGCATTACACAACCCAAGGCATCCTCTTGAATGAGACTGTCCCATAAAGGCAAGTAATGGTAGTTATTTCTTGATCCTCTGGTGCAATAAAGATTTGATTGTAACCCATATAACCATCAAGAAAACAATACCACATTTTTCCTGAAAGCCTACCTAACATCTTATTCATGAAGGGAATAGGAAAATGGTCCTTATAAGTCTATGTATTTAACTTCTGGTAATGCATACAAACTCTCCATCCGGTAACCAGCCTTATTGGAACAAGCTCATTCTTCTCATTGCGGACCACATTCATCAACCCCTTTTGCTCACACACTGAATAGGGCAAACCTAACTACTATATCTGAAAGGATATATGACTGCGGCATGCAAGCACTTAATAATTTCCTTCCTCAATAGCTATTGCATAGGGTAATTTACTCGTGTTTGATGCTTAATACTATGCCTATTATCGGGTATGAGTTGGATTTGTGCGAACAAATACTGGGTGGAATCCCAATAATATCCGCAATAGTAAAACCAATGGCTCGTTTGAAACTCTTTCAAACTTCTACGAAACAGCTTACTTCCTCCATATTCAAATCCAATGCAATGATTACCGGCAAAGTTTCATATTTTCCCAAGAATACATACTTCATATGAGGTGGTAGAGCCTTAAGCTCTAATTTTGGGGACTTCTCAATAGATGGTTTCACTGGTGGAGACTCGTAATTTTTCATATCTAACTCTAATTTCTTCGGTTTGAACCGAACGTTACATCAAAATCAAGTGTCGCAACAAATGAGCCATACTCCTCAGTACCATTACTCTCAAAATTAATGATCACTCCTGCTAGTGACTATACACAAAGGAACTCTTTGATTTGTACCTCAGACGTACTCTCAACCCTGTAAGATATAACAGATATAGTTTGGAGCTCACCACTCTTCTTTATGGACCTACACTGTTGAAAGTTGCTTCTTTATTGTTCAACCTAAACTTGATTAGTCCTTTTTCCATGTCAACCAAGGTGCGACATGTAGCAACGAATAGCCTCCCACGAATAACAGGTACCTCAAAATCCATATCACAATAAAGAATCACAAAATCTTCAGGGAATATAATTGACTCCACCTTCACCAACAAATCATGGAGTATCACAATAAGCCTTTTCACCATTCGATTGGCCATTAGTAACCACATCGTAGTGGGCTTTTGGTCACCCTAACCCCAAATTCTTGTAACTAGAGAGAGGCATGATATTTATGCTTGCCCTAAGATCACATTATGCTTTAGCAACTTGATGGTACATGGAATAGTGAAAGCGCCCAGATATTCTTTCTTTTGCACAAGAGACCTTGTAGCAATAGCACTACAATGATGCATCCGATCATCATCCTTGAAACTTACCCAACTCTTCTTATTAACCATATCTTTAATAAACATGGCATAACCGAACATTTCTTCAAGAGCTTTTATCAAATGGACATAGATTGAAAGCTATTTCAATATAGTAATAAAACGCCCGTATTTACCAACCTCGATTTGTTCACCAATATTTGTGGGAATGGTGGTGGTGGTAAAGGAACGGGGGTCACCTTTTTTGGGTATCTCAGCTTCTTTCCTAGATTTGTCTACCAACTCACCACTAAATTCAACTACCCTCATAATTTCTTCACACCTCATCTTCTATGACCTAGGTTGACCAATGGTTTTCCTACCCCCTCGTGTAGTGAAATCCATGCAATACCTATCATTTTTTGGATTTTCAATACTACTGTTAGGAAAAGTACACGATTTACGTTGGTTCATAGTAGAAGACAATTTTGTCATTTTGAACTCAAGATGCTTGATTGAGATTACATGTGCTTTATCCTTTAGCGTAATATTAGACAAATCACCTATCAACTCTTTGCCGTTCTCATCACTAGTATAAAACCTCATCATCATCTTTTGCAACATGTCTTCAACTCGCCATACTACCTCCACCATACCTAGGAGCAACTTCTTGATTTTGAGGTGGAACATAGGGCCAACTCCGATACTTTCTGTTACCATAGTTACCCTGGTTGAAGTTGTTGTCGCGGTTTTAGTTTCCATCTCGAACATAATGACTCTCTCGGTTGTAATTCCTATAGTTTCGACCTTGATTTACTTGACGTTGCGACCATTTCTCCTAATTGGAGCCTTGGATGTTCAGTCAAAAACCCCTAGTTTGATCATTCACTACACAAGAGTCCTATTCAAAGTAGAATTCATCCTCTTATGGTGGGGGTTTGGTAAAATAATTCACTACATTTACTTTCCCCAAACCTCCAGTGATATGTTTCAATAACAACTCGAGCTCAGTTCTCATTTGAGCCATCTCTTCACGAATATCATCTAAGATCGGGTTGTGTGTATCTTGAATTGTAAAGGTGTTTCTCCCAGTGTCTGACTTTCTACTGCTCCAAGCCTTATTGTTTCGAGAGATTTTCTCTAACTTCTTTGCAATCGCTGCCTATATTCACTCACCGTAATAACCACCCACTAATTTTCAAGTACTGCCTTATTATTATCATCTTTCTCCCTATAGAAGTACTTTTTCAACGACGCATCATCAATGGGGTGGTTGGGAAACTTCTCACTAATAAGGTGAACCTATCCGAAGAGCTACTTACTTACTCCCCAAAAAATGCAATAAAGTTATTCACTCTATCTTTGTGGTTGACCTTTTTAGACACCGGGTAATACCGTGCTAGGAACACATCCCTAAACTGCTCGCAAGTATAGATCGATTTATAGGGCAACTCACTAAACGAAATTGCAGCCTCTCTCGTCAGTGAGATAGGGAACACCCTTAATCCGATGACATCCATTTCTAAGTCTGCCCCCATACACAACTCTTACACACTGGCCTCTTTTTGGCGATATAAGCTTGTGGATCCTTAGGTGGTAGTCCCGAAAACAAACCTCTAGCGTTTATCATCTAGATCTATCTACTAGTTACCATGAATGTATAACCTTATAGTAGAGGAGATACGACAAGAGGTCAAAATGAATCTATGATTTTAATATAGTCCCTATAATACTCTTTAGGACGTGGGGCGGGAAGTTTCCTCCTCAAAGAACCATCAACAGGAATTTCAACAGTCACTTGGTTGAGAGCATCAAACAGCGGAGGAAGTTGATTGATGATCCCATCACCAATATAAGCAGAATTGTGTAGATCGTTCACTCAGCGGAGTTTACGGTTCAGATCTGTATCAAATGAATGTATTGGTTTTCCTTGAATCCGTGTACTTGCATACACTAGAGCTAGAACTGAAAGAGACAAAAACAAATAGAAAAAGTAAAATTAGGAGTTGTTGATTAAACTTTAGTAATTGCTCATAAAATTAATCTAGAAGACTTTCCCCGACAATGGTGCCAAAATTTGACACGCTCAAATTATACTTTTTTAAAGAAGTATAAGCGGTCATATCAAGTAAAGAACTCAACTATTAGGTTGGGGTCGATCGCACGAGAAAAATGATTTATACATAAGTTTTATGTACGATTAACTTTATTTAGTCAGATCCTATCGAAAAACTAATAATTAAAGGGGGGGCTTGTGAAACAAAAATGTTTTAATGTTATAAAATCTAACAAGTAACAAGAGTATGTTGTTGATGTTTATCAAGTTATAAGATAAGATAGGATTTAAGTGTTCACCATAGGTTCGTTACGCCATAACCCTAACTTATAACAATTCTTTTTTTAAGTTTTTGCATGCAAAGCTATAAGTTAGGTATCTCGAAATCCTTGGTCCGGAATTTAGAGAATTTCATCCCATACCTTGGTCCGGCTACGTGTGTTAAGATTACTAACCCATACCTTTTACTTCATATTTAGAGTCATACTCGATGTTTGTCTTAGTTACCACCTTGCACACATCAAAACTAGCATATTAGATAGTATCCATTAAATCAATGTCAATAATTATTTTCCTATTAACTATCCCCTTTGTCCGGCTAATAGCAATAAGGCATGTTATAACGTGTGCGCTCATTAGCAATACTTCTACACAAAAGAATTATCGATGCATGAAATAACCTAGTTGAGAATTGTTAATTAACTAGGTTTATATTGTTACGGACCCATGGTTCCCACAATCCTAGTTTTAAATTTAGTTACCCATGCTTATAAGAAAACAATTTATATTTGTTCAATATTAAAGCATGAACTTACATTGATATGTTTGAATAAAACCTGAAATTATACATGAAACAATGAAATTCACTTGAGAATCGAATCCGGAAACTTGAACTAATTTCCTAAATTTCAAAGTCAAATCTCCAAGAACAAATGGTGAAAAATAATAAAAGATCCAACCCAAAAAAGGAGGTTTTAAACCCTATTTATAAAATTATTATCCTAATAAAAGGAAAGAAATTAATCTAAGTTTGTCCAAAAAAAAGCGGCTTCAATCGACAACCTCACTGATAGTCTGTCGATCAAATGACAGAACGTTGACTGTCTCCGTCGGTACATACTTAGAATCTTCTCAAAGCATGGATGTTGCATCTTCTCTATTCCAATCGATGGACCAGCAGCGTGGTCCATAGATTAACTTACGGTTTGTTGATGCCTCCGTTGTTCCATACATACAATTTTCTTCAAAATCGGGTACTAGAGCAGTCTCTTATCTCATCAATGGTTTGCTTGGATGATCCGTCGGTCAGTCGATGGACTGTTGAGACTTTTGTAGCCCAACACTAAATAAGAATTCCGTGTGTTGCTTCCAGATGCTTGAT
This sequence comes from Solanum peruvianum, assembly GCA_027705065.1. Classification (NCBI taxonomy): domain Eukaryota; kingdom Viridiplantae; phylum Streptophyta; class Magnoliopsida; order Solanales; family Solanaceae; genus Solanum; species Solanum peruvianum. Next base: position 40,819,102 of record JAKWJD010001761.1, read on the forward strand.
CTCCAGTTGACGATAACCACCTACGGTCCGTCAATGGGACGACGGGTAATCAATGGCTTCATAGGTTACTTCTGCATTGATTTTTGCACAGTCTTTTGTGTTTCTGTTTTGGAAAATTTTCTTGCAAAACAAAGATAAAACATATTGAAATTAGTACAAGAAGGCCCTAGACACACACTAAACTTAAGGAAAAAGCATTGAAAGTACAGTGAAACCACGGTACATCACTGACCTCTCAGAGCTTTTGTACAAGCCTTTTCATAACGTTCATCGCATATATACATATGAAAAGTAGTGTGTAATTAAAACTTTTTACAAATATTCTAATATTCTTTAAAATCTCTTTTATATAAAATCCATTGGAAATGCTAAGTCTCATTTCATGAAATCTTAGACACATGAATACTTGGGTCACGGCCCATATAACAGATATATAGAACTACTAAGTAAAATACAATACTTCAATAAGAAAAAGAAAAGACATTTATGCCCTCGAGTAAAAGAAGGACCTATTTAAACTTGCTGGAACGATCCAATAATCCAAGCTTAGATCCCAAAAGCACCTTTAACCTATCAATCACTTTAGAGATGGATAAAAGCATGGAATTAGAACAAACACATGTACTAAGTATATCATAATGTAAAAAATCATGAAAACAAACATATAATCGAAATATGATCTTTTAGATTTAAATATCATAATATAAAAAATAGAACAACATTTAACACCTTAGAAATTCAAAGGAAGTCACTCCAGCGGTTATCACATTTATGAAAAACTTCAAAGTGAACTAATTTTTTGTTAAAGTGAAACTGTTACAGTGAAGTTGATTAATTCCCCCTTTAACACATTCTATTATGAAATTCCCTCACTAAAAGATATTCTATGACTTACTTATGTAAGACAAAGATAGACCACCCATATACCCTCTCTAGGAATACCTAAATGATCCTTAAGACCACCTATAATTATATATACATACTTACAATACACGAAACATGTGAACATGATATCCTCTTACCAAATGTGATTCTATGGTTCACTTGACTGCGTTGTGAAGCGACCGCCCATACAATCCATTTCAGACACACTTAAGATGTCCTTTAGATTACCTAGAATAAGATCATTCTAACTTAACATAATAACTTTTAAAGAATATGACATTCTTCTCACAAATGTTACCAAAAGACATACTCAAGTCAATCAAGAAGATAACATCCATACTTAACCTCTACAAAATAACGTACGTAATAATTAAGACTACATAAGTTTGGATCATGTCTACATAATGAACCATATTTCCTAACTAGAGTCATTTTTTAAGACTTGTCTAGGTAAGACATAAAGTGACCATTCCTATGCCCTCTTCATACCTTAACTAGATAACACTCAATTACTCTAAATAGGTGCTTATTCATTTAACATGCTTTCTTAACATAAGTCTTTATATTCATTAGTTCATTTATGAAACATTTATCACATAAAGGACATTCAAGTAATGGTCTTGGATAAGACCTAGGGACTCTCACTAATATCTTTATATCCTATTTAGAAATGTCTCTATAACTTCCCATACCACCAATTAAACTTCATAGAACTCAAATACTAGTAGTTATCACATATAATGAGAATAGGGAATAACTGACATAAACCGTGGTAGCAAACACATGTAATCCAGAGTTGTAACCTACTCCAATGGAGGCTGTTTTATAATCCAATGATAAAACTTGAAACATCCCATATAGACACATGATTAAGAATATGAAGGGTTTTCCTTTTCCTCTAGCCTCTTTCATTAACTAGATCCATTTCCCTTACAATACTCACTTGGTGATAGCCTTTGTTCTCTTAGTGTAATTTTCATTAAAGGATTATATGAAGGGGTTCCATTTCAATTGCATCACCCAATCAAATTCACCCTACCAAAGAGGTCCCCTAGGGATACCTTACAATGGCAAAAAAGATATATTAATGAACTTCCTAAGGATGATATGATTTCATTCCCGCAAACCAATCTTAACACCATCACTAAATACAAGAAGGATACTATTACGACTTTCGACTTCAAGGTTTATAAGCTTACCACTAGGTTTACAGTTTTACATAAAGGACCTTCTTAGAATCATTCAAGGTCTCATATCATTAAAAAATACAATACTAAGAGGCTTTACCATCCTAAGTCAATTTATAAAATACACATTCATACATGTATCAATTAAGGGAGATATGTCAAACATACAAGACACTAATAGTTCACTTTAGCACATATTTTACATCATTCTAGAAGCACATAGGAATATACGTTACCATCTTAAATTCATCCTATATACTACAATAAAATCATCAATATATCCATAATAGAGTCAAGTAGAAATAGTCGTGCATCAACTCTAAGACTATACACATAAAGACATAGTCATAGTCTAACATGATCACCTATAACAATAGAAGAACACATTCTTTCACCTTAATCACATTTAGATATATATGATCATAATTCACATAAATCGCTAAACAAAGCATTATACTATATGAATTAGTTTGCTAACAAGGCCATATCATGATATTACATAGAATAACATCGACATGGCCACATAACTCACACAGAACCGCCACCATAAGTGGAACATAAAAATACAAATTAATACAAGGGTTAAAACCACTTCAATCCATAGCTAAATCATCCAATTTAATACCATAAGGCTCTTATCCATGGTCGTGAAAAAGAATTCAATACAAAAACCATATTACTCAATTAATCTAGGTCAACTCAATGTGTATTTATATATATAATACAACCTATATATCAATTGAATACAATTATTACATCATTCAATACCCCATAGAAAACTACACTAGAACTCATATGCATTAAGTCAATATCAAGTTAACCATAAAGTAGTCAAAAACTAGGGATCATCAATTACATGGGTTCATAGGTAAATTTAGTAAAAATAATTTAATTAAAAACATTTAAATCAATATAAAATGATTTAAAACATTTAATGCAAGAACCCATGTATAGGTCCTAATGTTGTACAAGTTCCTCCTTTAAAAACTTCAGAAATATCATTGAATTTTGGGCTCCTTGATGAATAAAGTTTCAAAGATAAAAAACCACTAATCAATGATTCTAATACACCAATTTTATGAAGAATAACCTTTCAAATCTCCAATCCAAGTTCTTCCTTGAGTTTTGGCGTCAATGGAGTTCTAGAAAATTTCTTAGAGATTTTTGGGGTTTTGATTTTGAAGAATGAATTCATCTAGGTATTTTCCACTTATATATAAACTTAAAATACCTAAAATAACCCTAATTAACCTCTTCAACTATTATTTGTACGTTGTATTAATTTACCAATTCAGCCTTGCAACTTATCGTGAAGTTTTGCAGGAAAAGACTGCACCAACAACTGGCCATCGACTGATCGTTTGTCGATAAATAGACCATCCTGTTTTTCCATCATTTGGTTTAGAGGCTGGAAATGGGAGCTTTATCTCTCTAGTATATGTATTGCACAATGAATCCCATCAACGTTGGCATCGATTGGCCAATAAGCCGTCGTTTGCCTCAGTAGATTGAGGCTTGTCTTGACTGCCTTTGGCTCTAGGAAGGGTCCTTCCTCAAGGACCCTTGTTTGGTCCTTGGGATGTTTGCCTGGATGTTTTCAACCAAAATATGTTCGTATATGATTTTAGGATGTCCCTATCAATTTCAATCAAAATGAACACGTAAAACTTGACAAAACATACCAAAACACACAAGATAGTTTCAAGGCAAACCTTTTGAACGTCATGGACGTTCTTGAATGTTTGACCTACAAACTTCATGAAACATGACACACTTCATATAAATACTATAATAACTCATAGAATGACCTTATTAAATCATGAAACATACATATAGGCACATAACAACACATGAAGCACATAGGTGACTAGTCGTCGAACGTCTTGGGTGTCCCTTGACATTTGACTTCCAATTCACCTAATACTTTAGAAACTGCCTCATAAATACATTATAAATTAATGACCATAGAACCTTATTAAAATTATGTTAGGATTAAGCTTCACCTAAGGTATTTTTGATGTGTCACAAATAACCCTTGGTAGGATGTTTATATTCTTATATGGTTTGATGTATTGATAATGCTGTTACGTGGATTTTTTGAATATTTATTGCATATGAAATTTTTTGTTAAAACTATTTATTATACATATGTTGTGAAGCTTTCTTCAAAAGAGCATAAAAGAATATGTTTTTATACATATGTTTTTATACATATGTTTTTTGGCATGATTTTATTGCATATGACCATACTTAGTGCATTCTAATGTACTAATTTCATATATCTGTTTTATCTCTAATGTTGTAGGTGAGATTTGAGGGGAGAACTTTGAAGTGAAGCTTGTATACTAGCATCCTTTCAAGAAAGTTGTGGTATTTTCTTAATAAAATCTAGGACAAGTTATGCTTAGCTTTTCGTGCAAAAAGATATTGTACTGGATTTTGTTATTTCTTATTCTTTTTATATATCGGTTGTGACCTAAAGATATTTCTTATTCTTAAGATGTTGTTGTTGTAAAATGTTTTAATTACGTACTACTTTTTATATATGTTATGCAATAAATTATGTCAAAGGTTTGTTCATGACCTCCGAGAGGTCAAGTATGAGTTTGTTGATTTGAGGATACCATTTCTTCCAGGGTATACCCTCATGTCGTTTAAAAGTTGGTGTCAGAGCATAAGGTCATGAAGTAGTCTATAGGATTGAAAGCCTCGTAAAAGCAAAATTTAGTAGAGTATCATTCATTGATGTGAGTCTCAACACATACATGAGGGAGAGACTATATTATGATTGAGTTTCCCTTATTTTGTATCCTTTTTTCGTGCCGTAGATATTAAAAATTGTAGGTGCTATTTCTTAATATTTTCTCTTATTTTTAGAAGAGATGAATAAGAGGACACTGACTAGGAGAGTTGTTGAGGAAGTGGTGATTGGGGGAGTTCCTCCATAAGGTGAAAAAGTGCCCAAAGATGGACAAACTCCACAAGGTGCGTAAATTTGTAAAGTTGAGAAAGTCCCTTATGTGGGTAAAGATGATGAGGTTCTGGTGGTTTCCCCCACTTATGGCTTATGGGGAGATCAAACTGGATCTCCTTACCCTAGTCTGAGACATGAAAATTCAAGTGAATAAAGATATTGGGACTAGGTTAAATTCTATTGAGATTACTATAAGCTCTATATTAAGGGACATTGTGACGATTAATCCTCCTATCTTTCTTGGTTCTAAGGTGGGAGAGGATCCCAAAGATTTCTTAGACAAGGTGTATAAGATAGTGCATGCTATAAGTGCGACTTCTAGGGAGAAAGGGGATTAAGCTCTGTATCAATTGAATGATGTGGCTCAAATATGGTTTACTCAATGGAAAGATAACAGGCAAGTTGAATCTTTCCCATTAGAGTGGGAAGAGTTTAAAGAAGCATTCTTAGGAAGATATTTTTCATGTGAGAAGAAGGAGATTAAGATTGTGGAGTTCATAAACCTTAGGCAAGGTAACATGAGTGTTGACAGATATTCCTTGAAGTTTATCATATTGTCTAAGCATGCTCCATCCTCGGTGTCTAACCCTAGGTATGATATGTGTCGATTCTTGAACGGTGTTTTATATTTTATGAAGGAAGAGTGACGTACGACAATGCTTCATTGTGAGATGACTCTGCCTAGACTTATGGTGCATGCTCATTCCATTGAAGACTATGAACATGGGTGGAGGACTAGAGATTCTAAAAGGGGAAGGAAGTATGAGCAAGTTCAACCTAAGTTTAAGAAGAGGTCCCCAAATCAATATGGTTTCCGCTCTTAAATCTAACTATGAGATATGTGGTGGTTCCCAAGTGGTTAAGCCTACTTGTGCTACTTGTGGTAAAAACACTTCAGAAAATGTGTAGCCGGTACTAGTGGTTTCTTTAGTTGTGGTAAACATACTCACAAGGTGATAGATTTTTCTACTATTGCATCTAGAAGAAGGGAGGCTAATAAAGTTCCTTCCAATGCTCCAAATTTGGGTGCACCAAAGAGGAATCGTTTCTATGTTCGCCAAGCTATGGGAGGTAAGTCGGATGATGATTCTGGTAAGCTATGGTTTTCTCTCTTTAGTTGTTATGGTTTCCTTCTAATGGGGAAGTATGTTGAGTAGTTTGTTTGTAGATTGTTATCTTTTCTCTTCTATTCCATTCAAGCTTGAGATTAGCTCTTGATAGTAGCATGATGCATTTGTTAAGGGGTCTTAATTGAAAATGAATTTCATTTATCTCCTTGAATTGTGTATTTCAAGAGGTTATGTTTATGTGGTAAAATGTTTTTATATGATTTTGTCTCTCATATTGCCATTCCTTCATAATAAATTGCTTAAAAAGTAGCATTAGTGGTCTAAGAAGCATGCTTACTGTAATGCATTTGAAATTCTAACTCTATTGTGCTTTTATGGGAATTGGTTATAATGTGCTTCGAAATGATGTATGTCAGCATGATAATGTGTTGAGAAGGAAATTTCTCCTATGTGAAATGAAAATGTGAGTCTTATTGTATGAAAAGTTGTGGATAAAGTTTCTACATCCTTGTTGTGTTTTGAGTCTTTGTTCTAAGGAGTTGTTGTTCGTCTTATCTATTTGTATTGTATATTATGTGGTATGGTTATGAGTTTGTAGTCTTGAGAATTTACTCTTGGTAGTGTTTAAAGTGTGGAAAGTGTCATTCAAAGACGAATGTTGTCCAAGTGGGGGAGAAAGTAACGCCCGTAAAATTGAACTTTGTGAAACTAGATCCTATCATGTGTTTCGTGATGTTTTAAAGTTCTAAAATTTTTAATTATGTTATTTAGAGGCAGTGTGTGATGTTTGGATGAGTTTGGAGGTCAAACGTCCAAGATCATCGAAGACGTTAGAAAGAAAGCCATGTGACATGCTTGTGTGTTGTGGCATGCCTTTGTATGTTTTACGTGTTTGTTTTAGTGGAAATGGATGGGAGAGGTCCCCATCATCTAGATGAACGTGTTTGGGCTTGAAATGTCCAGGATAGAATCCCCAAAGACCAACCTAAGGGTCGTTGAGAAGGACCCAAACATGTGGCTTGAAACTTCCAAAATATTCCTAAGCCACGAAGTAAATCAACGTCCCTTTGTCCAATCGACGCCCCGTCGATTGGGGCATAGACCCATACTTGGTGGTGAGAGATTAATCTCCATTTTTGGAGTCTCTTACCCAAATGACAGTTTCCAGTAAGTCCTGTCGATGGGTCTACGACTTTTGAACTCATTCATCAATTGAAACATGAATATTTTTTGCAGGTGTCTCGGCCAAGCCAAGGGGCTTTTGGTAATTTCGGCTAGCCTTCAAACATATTATCTCTTAAATGTTATCTTATGTGTTTCTAAGTTGTTAAATGTTGTTCTTATGATTACCATATGAATTTTTAAATAAAATGATGCATATTTCTAATAAATGACTATTTTCCTGATTTTCATGCATTATGTGATACTTAGTACATGTGGTTTGTAGTAATCCATGCTTTTATCTATCTTTATAGTTGTTGGTAGGTGAGGAGCATTTGGGAAGTTAATAGTGAGATGATAAAATCATTCAAGTGAAGTCGAAGTATGTCCTCATTTGATTTGCGGGCATAAATGTCTTTTATGTTTCTTATTAATGTATTGTAATAGCCTAAGTTTTTCTAAATTAGTATTGTGTATAGGCCGTGTCATAATTCTTCTCATGTCTTATGTTTGATGAGATTTAGAACTAGTATTTCCTATGATTTTACATGAAAGAGTTTTTTTAAGAGTATGCAATGTTTTGGAAAAAGTTTAAATCCGCACTATTTTTTATTATGTTTATGCCATGAATGATATGTAAGGTATTGTACAAGAGCTTCTAGAGGTCAAGTACGCCGGTTAAAATTTGAGATTGACCCTAACTTCTAGGTCATAGTTTCGGGATGTGACACACACACACACACACACATATATATATATATATCAATATACCATTACTATTTGCATAAGAATTCAGAACTATTGAGTCAAGATCAATCACCACATTAGAGCTAAAATAGGTAATCATGATTTGCATGGGTTCATAGATATGTTATCCATAAAACATTGTATTAAAATCTATTCAATCATAAAACATTGATTCAAAACCTTTTATGGAAGAACCGATGGCTAGAAATCAAAGTAGAAGATTTCATGTTTTGGTCATCTTTGAAAACCATTTTAACTTCAATATTTGAAAGAAAGAAGAGTAACGGATGAAAACCGTAACATTATTGATGAAAATACAAGAAAATGATGAAAATTTGATGGAAAAATCAAGCTACAAACTAAAATCCCCCTGCAAGCTTCCATGGAGTGCTAGAGGTTTCTTGTTTGGGGGTTTGTGTTTTGATTTTCGATTGTGAAGTAAACTATATGTTCAAGACTTAACAAATCACATAAAATACCCATAATGAACCTGAGTGACCATCAATTTTATCACATTTTTTGACAGACTTTACAGTGAACTACATTAGGTGTAAGTGAATTACTTCACTGTTACAGTGAAGTGCTTATTCTTCCTTTCTAGTACTTTCTAGCATGTAGTCTTCTCACTAAAAATTATCCTAAGACTTAATAAAACAACACAAAGAGAGAACTCCAATAAAACCACCCTAACCATACCCAAATGACCCTCACGAACACTTATAACAAGACATACACACAATTATAAGAAATTAACACATCAACATGAGATTTCCTCTACCAAAGGTGTTTCTAAGTCTCACTTGAGTGAGTTGTGAAGAGACCGCCCATAAAATTCCTTGCGCACATACTTAAGAGATTCAATAGAGTACATATGATAGCATTAATTCTAGCTTAACACCTCAACATATAGGTAATATGATATTCTTTTACCAAAGGCTATCAAAATGCTTACTTAAGTACATAAAGGAGATAACATCCATAATTGACCTCTTCAAGACTACCTAAATAATCCTTATGACTACTTATGTTTAGATCATGTATGCATATTCATCATCTTCCCTAAATAGAGTAATTCTTAAGAATCATCTACGTATGATACAAAGTATCCATTCCTATTCCCCCTTCATACCTCAACTAGACAACCCTTAACTACTCAACATTAGTACTTAATTACTTGACATATTTTAATAACATAAATCATTACTTTCCTTAGTTCATTTAGTAGACATATGACACATAAAAGACATTCAGGTAATGATCTTGCACAAGACCTAGGAACTCCAAATAACACCTTCAAAGCCTATTTTGCAATGCCTAGATAGCGTCCCATACAACCACAAAACTTCTTAGAATTTCTGTAACACTAATAGGTATTCCATATGATGAGAGTAGGCAAAACCGACACAAACAAAGATAGAAAAGTAATCCGAAGTTCTAACCTACTTCCATGAGGGTGTTGTACTTGCCAATGAAGGAACATGGACACATCCAATGTAGGCACATAGTTAAAAAATATGAAGGGCATGCTTTGTAATCTAGTCTTATTCTTTAACTCGAACTACTCCCTTACCATTCTCACTCGGTACTAGCCTTCTTTCTCATAGAGTTATTTATACTTATAGTTTGCATAAAAGGGTTCCATATCATGTTCATAACCCATTAACATTTACCCTACCAAAGAAAGTTTCACTAGGGATACTTCACAACGGCGAGAATAAGCTAATCTTGAATTTTCTAAGGATTAATATGATCTCGTCCCAGCCAATTAAGCTTAATTTTATCATTCCTTTACTTTGAAGTATATCATTACAACATACGATTTCAACATCCATAAACTTACCACTAGGTTAAAGGTTTCACATTAGTGACCCTCTTAACTTCATTTAAGATAACATTTCATAGATACATTCAAGACTAAGAGGTTTTAATATACTAAATAAAGACATCACATATTCACGTTTATTCATACATCAAGCAAGGGACAAAAGTCGATCAAGACAATACACCACATACTTCACTTTAAATCATAATACATATCATTTTGGAAGAACATATAAATAGATCTGATCATCTTAAAGTCATCCTATATACTATCATATTATCATCCATATGACTAAAATAGACTATACAAGCCACATATAAGCCACATATTCATAGTCTATATGATTTCCTAGCATGAACAGAAGGAACACATATACTTTAACATTACTTAATATGCATATAGATATAATCATACTTCACATAATCAACTAAACAAATAATCACATTACTTTAAGTATTGCCGACAAGGCCATGATCATCATATGGCATAAAGTAACGCCTACAAGGCCATATCAATTGCAAGTAAAACACATAACACTGACACCATAAGTGGACAATACCAATCACAATATAATTAGAGTCTAATAATCATAAAAATTGAGAAAATAGGGAAGATAACCACCACTTCTTTGTCAATACCTTAAACAAAAGCCAAGTCACTCAATTCGATAACACAAGACCTTTACCCATGGCCTTAACCAAGAATTAAAGATAATTGAAAAAATATTCATAAAATTAGGTCAAATTACTACATAATCATAAATCCTATACCACCTATTTATCAATTTACTACAATTAATATATCATTGAATAGCCTACTCAAAACAACATTAGAATTCATCAATATTAGATCAATATCAAGTAATAAATAATTAGTCAAAAACTAGTGTTCATTCAATTAATGGGTTCTTACATTATTTTTATTTTAAATAACGAATACAATAACCATTTAAAAAGTATTCAATGTTTATAAACTATTAATGAAGAACCCATGGAATAGATCATAATATTGGACAATTCTACTTGAAAGCTTAGAAAAAATCTTTGATAGTTGGGATACTTGATGAAGAGAGTTCCAATTATAAAAATACATAACTTGATTAATATAAATCTTTTATTTGATGAATAATCCACAGTAAATTCATCACTCCAAGCTCTTCCTTTAGTTTTTACTCCAATGAAGTTCGAGACAGATTTCTAAAGGATTTGGGCTTTGATTTTTTAAGAATGAGAACTTCATAGTGTTTTAGGCTTATAAACACACTTAAAATACCCAAAATACCCTTTAGGAAACGTCACTACTCTTATTTTGAAGTGTGGTGAAATTACAAGTTCACCCCTCACTTTGTAGTGAACCTGCGCAGGAAATAGACTCCATCGACGGTTTTCAGTCGACGGACCGTTTGTCCACAAACGGACCGTCCATTCCTTCCGTCGTTGGGTTCAAAGACTCCATGGTTCTCATTTCTATAAATACTAAGTACTTAAAAATGGAACCCAACATTGTGGCGTCGACTTGCCCACGAGCCGTCGATTGCCTCTGCCGTTTGGGGATGCCTTGGATAGTCTTGGTAACCATTTTGTGTCCTTCCTCAAGGACCCTGTGATTGTCCTTAGGGATGTTTTCCCAGACTATTTCAACTTAAAAATGATAGTATACGATTTAAGCATCTCTTAAATGAGTTTCATCAAAAATAAACACGTAAAACACAACAAAACATGCCTAGACACACAAGGTCATTTCAAATCAACACTTTTGAATGTCAAGGACGTTCTTGGACATTTAACCTCCAAACACCACGAAACTCGACACACTGACTACATATACTATAATAACTAACTTAAGTACATTAAAACCTCATGAATCAAACGTAAACACATAGAACCACATATGAGGCACATAGGTGACTTAGTCGTCAAACATCTTAGTCGTCCCTTGACGTTTGACTTCCAATGCACCTAAAATCTTTGACACTGACTAAATACAATATTATAAACCAATTTAGTACCTTAGAACATCACAAAAACCATGATAGGATCTAGTTCACCAAAGTCATTTGCGTGGTCTTACATTCTGCCCACTTGGACAACATTTGTACTCGAATGACTCTTGCCTCTCTCTGAACGCTTCCATGAATATCCATTAAACTATAAGCTCATGAAAATACCATGTAACACATAATCAAGAAGAAAACATAAATTTCACATAGTCTAGAGATTTACAACACAACAAGAAACAAGAAAACACTCTATTTAATAAACTCACACACTTTATTCCAAATAAAAAAAACCCATTTTATATTCAATATTATACTCATATACATCATTCCTAACTTTTTTACAACAATTTTAGACCAAAGAATTATTTATTCCATTTTCCAAAAATTAAATAGTGAACAGTTTCAAACTACAATGATTTTTTGCAAATATTCCAAAAATGCATCTTTTTTATGATAGAAACATACTAATATGCAAGGTAAAATCATATAAACACATCTTACAACATTATTATAACATCCTAAAATACACCATGCAAGAAGTTAATGAAATTCAAATTCAACAAAACACCTAAACACAAAAGAAACTTATCACATGCTTCTATGACTTTCTATCTCATTTACTAACCATACTACCCCACTTTGAAGGAACTCATATCACTAAAAATAAAGATGCAAGGACTTACCCTCATAATTATCATCATTCTCATCCGTATTCGATCCTTTTTCCCGGAGTGCATAGAAATGAGCCGTTGCCTTTGGAATATCTTACTGTGGAACATTAGAAGAAACTTGCGTAACCTCTCTTCCTTTAGAAGCAATGTTAGGACAATCACTCACTTTGTATCTTTCTTTTACACAACCATAGAAACTCCCAGTAGCCCTTAGACACTCACAAGAATGCCTCTTACCAAAAGTGATGCATGTAGGTTTGTAACTTTCAGAAACACCTCCTTTCTACAATTTCACCTTTGCACTCCTACGTTCTTCTTGAGTTAGAGTCCTCTTCTTAAACGTAATTTGGTCTTGATCACTAGAACCACCCCTTTTGAACTTTCTAGCCATCCTCCTATGATTAAACTCGTCAATTGATTGGGCATAAACTAGTGAGTCTAGCTAGGGTCATATCATCATATAACATTGCCAGATGATATTCCTCCCTCACTAGATCGGTTACACCTTTCACAAAATGAATCATTTCATCTCTTGGATTTTACACAAGAGATGGTGAATATCTAGATAACATTGAGAACTTCAAAGGGTATTCCTCAACACTCGTATTGCCTTGCTTGAAATTTATAAACTCCTCCACCTTAACATTGTAACGACCTGTTTAGTCGTTTGAGCAGCAGATTTTTAATTCTGGAAAAACTGGCTGGGACGACGGAAGTAGTGACGGACCGTCGTAGTCACGACGGCCCGTCATGGATGTTTCGTCCCATGACACTTAGAGTTCTGAAATTGGGTACTGAAAATTGACTCTCTGTAAATTGTGACGGACCTGCAGGACGTTCCGTCACATCCACGACGAACCGTCGTGAGTTTCCGTTGCAAAACACTTCAACGTTTGAGAATTTGGTTCGAGAAACGAGTTTCTGACCGCCATGACAAACGTGCAGGACGGACCGTCACAGGCGTGACGGACCGTCACAGCGTCCGTGGTGACGATGGGGTTTTGGGCAGGCGCGACGGCCATCGTGACGGACCGTCGCAGGCACGACGGCCCGTCACAGGTCACGCAGTCCCAGACAGTTTAGGATTTCTCCACACGTTTTAAGGGTCGTTTTTGACTATTCTTTCCTTAATTATAAGATTGAGGGTTAACATTAATAAGTCTAATTACTTAGGGGTTAAAAGGGGTAACCTTAAGTGAATTAGTGGGGTTTTATTGTCCTTTTTCACACTTAATTATATGATTAATTAGGGTAAAGGAAAGAGGGTTTGAATAAAACAAAAGAGAAAGAACAGAAAGAGAGAGAGAGCAGATCGATCGAATTGGTTGAGGAGAATAGCAAGCTTGGGAGATTTCTTGTTGATTCCAATTCTTCGGTGGAGGTAGGTTATGGTTTTATATTACGATATTCGTAGTGAACTCTTGATAGTGAATAATATGTGTTGATGATATTGTAAACCTGTCTATATGCTTATTGTATGCTTGTATGAATATGATTATGTGATGTTGATAAAACAAGCATGATGAAAACCATTGAATCCCAAATCTTGAAAGAAACTTTAATCTATGATATTAATGATAATGCCTTGGTATAAAAGAGGGCTTGATGAATTAAAGTGATTGGGATTGATGATGCCTTGGTTTAGAGAAGGCTTGATGAACGGATATAATGAGATTAGTGGATCGGAGTGTCACGTTCCGACACATAGAATTAGTGGATCGGAGTGTCACGTTCCGACACATAGTATTAGTGGGACGGGTGTCACGAACCGACACGTAGATGTAGGGGATCGGAGTGTCACGTACCGACACATATAGGGGATCGGAGTGTCACGTACCGACACATATAGGGGATCGGAGTGTCACATTCCGACACATATAGGGGATCGGAGTGTCACGTTCCGACACATATAGGGGATCGGAGTGTCACGTTCCGACACATAGTGGTAGGGGATCGGAGTGTCACGTACCGACACAAGAGGAAGAAGATAATGAATCTCGAAAGATGTTAATATACTCAACATAAGAACTTAATTCCCAAATGAGTATGGTATTGAGGCTTGAGTCCTCATGGATGAACTTGATGGTAAATTATTGACGATTATAAGACTTGTTGCTACATGTTGAGTTTATAGTTGATTTATAATATTACTTGATGTATATTGTTCCCTATTTTTGAGTTAACCGATGATATCTACTCAGTACGTGTGGTTGTACTGACCCCCTACTTTTATGTTTTCCTCTTGTTATTGTGTTATGCAGCAAACGTTCCGTCAACTTCGACTCAGCAGTAGATCAAGCCAGTCTTCACTCCATCGGAAATTCAGGGTGAGCTAATGCGTCTAGCTTGGACTGGGTCTCCTTCTTCGAGTCTTGATGCCTTGAACTTCCGGCAATGGACTAGCTTTTTAGTATTTTGTTCTTAGAAGTTTTTAGTTTAGAAATTTGAGATAGATGTTCTTGTGGTGATGACTTCCAGATTTTGGGAATATTAATAATAGTTTTGAGTTGTTTTTATTAATGAGTTTAAGTCTTCCGCATTATTTTCTGTTGAAATATCTTGACATGTTAAGGTTTAGATGGGTTGGTTCGCTCACATCGGAGGGTAAATGTGGGGCCAGTCGCGTCCCCGATTTGGGTCGTGACAGACTTGGTATCAGAGCATAGGTTCATTGGTCTCATCACACAAGAACAGGTCTAGTAGAGTCTTAAGGAACGGTAGGGGGACGCCTTTACTTTTCCTTGAGAGGCTATAAGACTTTAGGAAAATTCCATTCTTTCATTCTTTCTTTCGTGCTATTACTAGTCCAATTGGTATCTAGGTGATACAAATTGGTATCTGACCATCTTCATTCTATTTCGCAGATGGTTAGAACTAGAGCAACGACCGCACCAGCAGCGACAACGGAAAGACAGGAAACTACTGAGCCAGCCACTGGGGCTGTGGCTCGAGGAAGGGTAACGGCAAGAGGCCGTGGAAGAGGTCGTGGGAGGACGTCCTCTAGAGGAAGAGGACGAGCCCCTAGCCCATCTGATGCTAGGGCGGTAACTCCTCCACCGACTGACGAGGTAGCTAGAGAGGGTGAGGAAGGGGAAACTGAACAAGGGCAGAATGAGGAAATGCCACCCTAACCTACCCCAGAGATGATCAACCAAGTACTTGCTTATCTTAGCGGGTTGTCCGATCAGGGTCAAGCACCTCCAATGGTTTCTGCACCAACACCTCCGGTTTCAGAGATCCGACATGCGGCTACTATGGCTCCCCGCATGGATGCACCATTGGGAATAGGCACATTTCCACGTCTGACTACTGGGCCTATTATGACAAACGATCAACATGAACTTTTTAGTAAGTTCTTGAAACTGAAACCTCCAGTCTTCAAGGGTGCAGAATCTGAAGATGCTTATGATTTTCTGGTTGATTGCCATGAACTACTACACAAGATGGGGATAGTATGAGGTTGGGTGTCGAGTTCGTGAGCTATCAGTTCCAGGGAACGCCAAAATGTGGTGGCGTTCACATGTTGAGTGTCAACCAACAGAGCACCACCTATGACTTGGGAATCATTCTCTAACCTGTTTATGGAGAAGTATATCCCAAGGACTTTGAGAGATAGAAAGAGGGATGAGTTCTTGAGTCTTGAACAGGGAAGGATGACAGTAAACGCGTATGAGGCTAAATTTCGCGCACTACTATCCAGATATGCCACCCAACTTTGTTTCAGTCCACAAGAACGATCCGCCGTTTTGTGAAGGGGTTGAGGTCAGAATTGCGGATTTCAGCCTTACAGATAGCGGCAACGGCAACATCCTTCCAAGAGGTGGTAGACTTTGTGATTGAGGTGGAAGGAGTGAAACCAGATGACTTCACCACGACATCGACATCAAAGAGGTTTCGTAGGGGAGGTGAGTATAATGGTTCTTATTCTAGAGGACAGAACTCCGGAGGTCACTCAAATCGACCAATTACAGTCTTCACTACAGACTGTAGTTGGGGGTCCACCCAGAACAGTCAACACTACTCCGAGAGACCCATGTCTGACTCTAGAGAGTGCTATGGATGTGGGAGATTGGACATATTAGGAGGAATTGTCCAAAACAGAGTTACAGAGCCCCAATGGCTAGAGGAAGAGGAGAAATGGTAGTAGAGTCGTTATTCTGGAGGGCGTGGTGGCCGAGGTAATGGTGGTCACCAAAACGGCAGAGGTGAAGGGCAAAACGGAGCCACTACTACACAACATGGTAGGGGCAACGGACAGACGAATAATGGGGCCCATTCTTATGCTTTCCCTGGGAGGTCTGAAGCGGAGGCGTCTGATGCTGTTATCACAGGTAATCTCTTGGTTTGTGATTGCATGGCATCTGTATTATTTGACCCTGGCTCCACGTTTTCATATGTATCTTCCTCATTTGCTAATGGTCTAAATTTACATTGTGAATTACTTGACATGCCTATTCGTGTTTCTACTCCGGTGGGTGAGTCTGTGATAGTCGAAAAAGTGTATAGGTCTTGTTTGGTGAATTTTGTGGGGAGCAACACTTATGTAGACTTGGTTATTTTAGAAATGGGTGACTTTGACGTAATTCTGGTATGACTGGCTTTCTCCGAATTTTGCGATTTGGATTGTAATGCTAAAACGGTGACGCTAGCCAAGCCTGGGGCAGATCCGTTAGTAGGGAGGGTGACTACACTTCCAATCCGGTGCGTATAATCTCCTTTATCCGTGCTCAGAAGATGGTTAGTAAGGGTTGTCTAGCTTTCTTGGCACATCTTAAGGATGATACTACTCAAGTACATCGATTGAGTCAGTTTCGGTAGTCTGTGAGTTTTTGGATGTGTTTCCCTGCAGATCTTCCGGTATGCCACCAGATAGGGATATAGACTTTTGCATTGATTTGGAACCCGGTACTCGCCCCATTTCTATACCCCCGTATAGGATGGCTCCGCGCGAGTTAAGAGAGTTAAAAGCACAACTTCAAGAGTTGTTTAGCAAAGGGCTTATTAGACCAAGTGCATCTCCTTGGGGTGCTCCGGTTTTGTTTGTGAAGAAGAAAGATGGGAGTTTCCGAATGTGCATAGATTACCGACAGTTGAACAAGGTAACTATTAAGAACAAGTACCCCCATCCTCGCATTGATGACTTGTTCGACCAATTACAAGGTGCTTGTGTCTTCTCGAAGATTGACTTGAGATCCGGTTATCACCAACTGAAAATACGAGCAACGGATGTGCCAAAGACTGCTTTTCGAACTAGGTATGGCATTATGAATTTTGGGTAATGTCATTTGGTCTTACTAATGCCCCTGCTGGCCTTCATGAGCTTGATGAACGGGATTTTCAAGCCCTATTTGGATCTCTTTTGATTGTGTTTATTGATGATATACTGATATACTCCAAGAGTAAGAAGGAACATGAAGAACATTTGAGAATGGTGTTAGAGTTGTTGAGAAAGAAGAAGCTCTATGCGAAATTCTCCAAGTGTGAGTTTTGGGTTAGATTCAGTGTCCTTCTTGGACACGTGGTTTCTAAGGATGGAGTGATGGTGGATCCATCCAAGATCGAGACAGTGAAGAATTGGGTAACACCTACAAACGTGTCAGAAATAAGGAGTTTGTGGGTTTAGCTAGCTACTACCGCCGATTCGTCAAGGGATTCTCTTCTATTGCTTCCCAATTGACGAACTTGACTAAGCAAAACGTCCCATTTGTATGGTCGGATGAGTGTGAGGAGAGCTTCCAGAAGCTTAAGACTTTGTTGACTACCGACACCATCCTTACCTTGCCGGTAGAGGGCAAAAACTTCATTGTTTATTGTGATGCATCCTATTCTGGGTTGGGTGCAGTGCTAATGCAAGAGAAAAAATGTGATTGCTTATGCTTCAAGACAATTGAAAGTTCATGAACGCAACTATCCGACCCATGACTTGGAGTTGGCCGCGGTAGTATTTGCACAAAGCAATGGAGACACTATTTGTAATGGGGTTAAGTGTGAAGTCTATACGGACCATCGTAGCCTACAGTATGTCTTCACTCAGAAGACTTGAACTTGAGACAGAGGAGATGGATGGAACTACTGAAGGACTACGACATCACTATTTTGTTATCATCCGGGGAAGGCAAATGTTGTGGCAGATGCCTTGAGTAGAAAGGCCGGAAGCATGGGAAGTCTAGCTCATTTACAAGCTTCTAGACGCCCATTGGCTAGAGAAGTGCAGATTTTGGCTAATGACCTTATGAGGTTAGAAATAAATGAGAAGGAGGATTGTTAGCTTGTGTAGAGGCAAAATCCTCTTTTCTCTCGATCAGATTAAGGGGAAACAGTTTGATGATGAGAAACTAAGGCGAATTCGAGATAAAGTGTTGCAAGGAGAGGCTAAGGAAGCAATAATCGATGGGGAAGGTGTTTTGAGGATCAAGGGAAGAGTATGTGTACCTCGCATCGATGATTTGATCACCACTATTCTGACAGAGGCCCATAGTTCCGGATATTCTATACATCCTGGTGCAACCAAGATGTATCGCGACCTAAAGCAACACTTCTGGTGGGGTAGAATGAAGCGAGATATTGTTGAGTTTGTTGCCAAGTGTCCAAATTGTCAACAAGTAAAGTATGAACACCAAAGGCCCGGAGGAACACTTCAGAGAATGCCCATTCCTGAATGGAAGTGGGAGAGAATCGCAATGGACTTTGTGGTTGGTCTTCCAAAGACGTTGGGTAAGTATGACTCTATTTGGGTGATTGTTGATAGGTTAACTAAGTCTGCTCACTTCATTCCTGTCAAGGTGACCTACAATGCAGAGAAGTTAGCCAAGATCTACATCTCAGAGAAATCGTTCGTTGCATGGAGTTCCACTCTCAATCATATCAGATAGAGGTACGCAGTTTACTTCTAAGTTTTGGAGAACATTGCATGCTGAATTAGGTACTAGATTGGACCTTAGTACTGCCATTTCATCCTCAGACCGATGGTCAGTCTGAGCGCGAACGATTCAAGTTTTGGAGGAATGCTTCGCGCCTGTGTGATAGAGTTTGTGGACTGGGGACATGGATAGTTTCTTACCTTTGGCAGAGTTTTTCATACAATAATAGTTATCACTTAGTACGACATGGCCCATTTGAAGCATTGTATGGAGGAGGGGTAGGTCTCCCATTGGTTGGTTGATGCCTATCGAGGTTAGGACCTTGGGGAGATATATTGAGAGATTCTATGAGAGAAGGTTGAAAGCATTCAAGAGAAGCTTTTGGCGGCTCAAAGTAGACAAAAGGAGTATGCAGACCGAAAGGTTAGAGACTTGGAGTTCATGGAAGGTGAACAAGTCTTGTTGAAGGTTTCAACCCATGAAGGGGTGATGCGGTTCGGAAAAAGGGGTAAGTTAAGTCCAAGGTACATTGGACCATTTGAAGTGCTTAAGAGAATAGGGGAGGTGGCTTATGAGTTAGCCTTGCCCCCAGGGCTGTCCGGAGTGCATCCGGGGTTCCATGTATCCATGTGAAGAGATACCACGGAGATGGAAACTACATTATACGTTGGGATTCAGTTTTGTTGGATGAGGAACTTGACTTATGAAGAGGAAACCGGTTGCTATATTAGATAGAGAAGTTCCGCAAACTGAGGTCGAGAGAGATTGCATCCATCAAAGGCAATGGAAGAATCGACCGGTGAAGAGGCTACTTGGAGAAGGAGGCAGATATGCAAGAAAAATACCCACATCTGTTTACAGATTCAGGTACTCCTTTTCGCCACTGTTTTTCTTCTTTTGATCATTCGGGGACGAACGATGGGTAAATTGGTATCTATTGTAACGACCTGTTAGTCGTTTGAGCAGCAGATTTTAACTCTAGGAAAAAAAACTGGCTGGGACGACGGAAAGTAGTGACGGACCGTCGTAGTCACGACGGCCCGTCATGGATGTTTCGTCCCATGACACTTAGAGTTCTGAAATTGGGTACTGAAAATTGACTCTCTGTAAATTGTGACGGACCTGCAGGACGTTCCGTCACATCCACGACGAACCGTCGTGAGTTTCCGTTGCAAAACACTTCAACGTTTGAGAATTTGGTTCGAGAAACGAGTTTCTGACCGCCATGACAAACGTGCAGGACGGACCGTCACAGGCGTGACGACCATCACAGCGTCCGTGGTGACGATGGGGTTTTGGGCAGGCGCGACGGCCCATCGTGACGGACCGTCGCAGGCACGACGGCCGTCACACGTCACGCAGTCCCAGACAGTTTAGGATTTCCTCCACACGTTTTAAGGGTCGTTTTTGACTATTCTTTCCTTAATTATAAGATGAGGGTTTAACATTAATAAGTCTAATTACTTAGGGGTTAAAAGGGGTAACCTTAAGTGAATTAGTGGGGTTTTATGTCCTTTTCACACTTAATTATATGATTAATTAGGGTAAAGGAAAGAGGGTTTGAATAAAAACAAAAAGAGAAAGAACAGAAAGAGAGAGAGAGCAGATCGATCGAATTGGTTGAGGAGAATAGCAAGCTTGGGAGATTTCTTGTTGATTCCTATCTTCGGTGGAGGTAGGTTATGGTTTTATATTACGATATTCGTAGTGAACTCTGATAGTGAATAATATGTGTGATTGATGATATGTAAACCTGTCTATATGCTTATTGTATGCTGTATGAATATGATTATGTGATGTTGATAAAACAAGCATGATGAAAACCATTGAATCCCAAATCTTGAAAGAAACTTTAATCTATGATATTAATGATAATGCCTTGGTATAAAAGGGGGCTTGATGAATTAAAGTGATTGGGATTGATGATTGCCTTGTTTAGAGAAGGCTTGATGAACGGATTATAATATAATGAGATTAGTGGATCGGAGTGTCACGTTCCGACACATAGAATTAGTGGATCGTAGTGTCCCGTTCCGACACATAGTATTAGTGGACGGGTGTCACGAACCGACACGTAGATGTAGGGGATCGGAGGTCACGTACGACAGTATAGGGGATCGGAGTGTCACGTACCGACACATATAGGGGATCGGAGTAGTTTCACGTTCTGACACATATAGGGGATCGGAGTGTCACGTTCCGACACATATAGGGGATCGGAGTGTCACGTTCCGACACATAGTGGTAGGGGTCGGGACGGAGTGTCACGTACCGACACAAGAGGAGAAAGATAATGAATCTCGAAAGATGTAATATTACTCAACCTAATGAACTTAATTCCCAAATGAGTATGGTATTGAGGCTTGAGTCCTCATGGATGAATTGATGGTAAATTATTGACGATTATAATACTTGTTGCTACATGTTGAGTTTATAGTTGATTTATAATATTATTGATGTATATGTTCCTATTTTTGAGTTAACCGATGATATCTACTCAGTACGTGTGGTTGTACTGACCCCCTACTTTTATGTTTTCTTGTTATTGTGTATGCAGCAAAACGTTCCGTCAACTTCGACTCAGCAGTAGACAAGCCAGTCTTCACTCCATCGGAAATTAGGGTGAGCTAATGCGTCTAGCTTGGACTGGGTCTCCTTCTTCGAGTCTTGATGCCTTGAACTTCCGGCAATGGACTAGCTTTTTAGTATTTTGTTCTTAGACAGTTTAGTTTAGAAATTTGAGATAGATGTTCTTGTGGTGATGACTTCCAGATTTTGGGAATATTAATAATAGTTTTGAGTTGTTTTTATTAATGAGTTTAAGTCTTCCGCATTATTTTCTGTTGAAATATCTTGACATGTTAAGGTTTAGATGGGTTGGTTCGCTCACATCGGAGGGTAAATGTGGGTGCCAGTCGCGTCCCCGATTTGGGTCGTGACAAACATCCTCTTGTCACGGGGAAAGTAGTTACCAAGAAAATTTTCCTTAAATTCTTCCCAATAAATAGGACCCAACTCCTCCAACCTATTGTCCATCCATTCAGTGTACCATATTTGACAAACATCCCACAATTGGTACAAACCCAACTCCTCCTTCTCCCTAGATGTAACTCCCACAGAACTCAACACCTTCTACATTCCGTCTTTGAACTCTTGGGGATCCTCTCCCACATTAATATAGGAGGATTCATTCTCACAAAGTCTCTAAACCTAGATGTCATGGTTTCGTCCAGAACATTCACACTAGGAACCATACTAAAATTCACTTGACTACTCATGGCTCGGGCTAAAGAAAGAAAAGCCTTCATAATATCACTATTACTCAACTCCGGGGGAACCACCGGAACATCATTACGTCCTTCCACAATAGGGACATGGTAACCTTGAAAATCTTGAGCACCTTGAGGAACTTCCTCAACTTCCTCAACTTGAGGAGGAATCTCCTCTTGAACCTTATTATATTCAACTATCCTAGCTGGTGTCCTGCTTGTATTCATCTTCCTAGAAACATAAGGAAAACCATAAGAAAAGAGTACTCATAACTTTTATCCTACGACACGACCTTGGAATAGAAAATAAGGGAAACTTTATCGTCCTATAGCCTCCCGCCCATAGATGTGTCGCCACTCACACCGATGGTCAAGACTCTACTAGACTTGACTTGATAAGACTTCTTAGTTCCTAATATCACTTTAATAACCTATGCTCAGATACCAAGATTCTCACATCCCAAACCTACACCATAGATTTTAGGGTAAATCTCGGATTGCAACCGGCGTACTTGACCTCTCACATGTCTAGTACAAGACTTTACATATCATTCATCGCATAAACATAATGAAAAGTAGCACGAAATTAGAAATTTTCAACAAACATTTCATATTCTTAAAAAAACTATTCCATATAAAGTCATAGGAAATATTAAGTCTCAATCTTATAAAACTTAAGACACGAGAATACATGGGACATGACTCATACACAATACTAACATAGAAATACCTACTCTATTAAGTACTTCAATAACAAACATAACCGACATATATGCCCCCGAATTAAATAAGGACATACTTCGACTTCACTTGAATGATGCTATGATCCAAGTCCTAACTTCGCAAATTCTCATCTCCTATAAACAACTATAGAGATAGAAAAAAGAATGGATTGGTACAACCATATTTACTATGTATGACATAATGCATGAAAATCATGAAAATGGAAATTGATTAGAAATATGTATATTTTAATATAAAAATTATACTATAATCATAAGAACAACATTTAATAACTTAGAAACACCTAATGATAACATTTAAGATGTTAATAACATCTTTCGACCGACTTAACAGTGAGCTACATTCCATGAACACTGAATTACTTCACAGTTATAATAAAGTGATTATTCATTCGTTCTAATACTTTCTAGCATGTGGACTTCTAAATAAAATCTATGGTAAGACTCACTTAAGCAACACAAAGATAGACCTCCCATACAACCTCACTAAATATACCCAAATGACCCTCAAGAACACTCACAATAAGACATGCACACAGTTATAAGACATTAACACATCGACATGAGATTTCCTCTACCAAAGGTGTTTCTAAGTCTCACTTGAGTGAGTTGTGAAGCGACCGCCCATAAAATTCCATGCGCACACAGTTAAGAGATCCTATAGAGTACCTATGATAGAATCCATTCTCACTTAACAACTCAACATATAGGTAATATGATATTATTTTACCAAAGGATATCAAAATACTTACTTAAGTAGATAAAGAAGATAACATCCATAATATACCTCTTCAAGACTACCTAAATAATCCTTAAGACTACCTATGTTTAGATGATTTCTGTATATTCAACATTTTCTCTAACTATAGTCATTCTTAAGACTCATCTACGTAAGATACAGAGTTACCATTCCTATGACCCTTCATAACTTAACTAGACAACCCTTAACTACTATACATAAGTACTCAATTACTTGAAATACTTTATTAACATAAATCATTACTTTCCTTAGTTCATTTAGTAGACATTAAACACATAAAAGACATTCAGGTAATGATGTTGGAGAAGATCGAGGAACTCCAAATAACACCTTCAAAGCCTATTTTGCAATGCCTTGATAGCGTCCCATACCACCACAAAACTTCATAGAATTTTTGTAGCACTAATAGGTATTCCATATGATGAGAATAGGCAAAAACCGACACAAACAAAGATAGAAAAGCAATCCGAAGTTCTAACCTACTTCCATGAGGGTGTTCTACTTGCCAATGGTAGAACATATACACATCCCATGTAGGCACATGGTTAAGGAATATGAATGTCATTCTATGTTATATAGTTTCATACTTTAACTAGAACTACTACTCTTACCATACTCACTCGATGCTAGCCTTCTTTCTCATAGAGTAATTTTTACTTAAGATTTGCATAAAAGGGTACCATATAATGTTCATAGCCCATTCACATTTACCCTACTAAATAAAGGCCCACTAGGTATACCTCACAATGGAGACAAGAAGGTCATCATGACTTTTCTATGGATTTATATGATACCTTTGAAGCCATTAAACCTAAAGTCTGTCATTCCTTTACTTTGAAGGATATCATTACAGCTTACGACTTCAATATTCATAACCTTACAACTAGGTTCAAAGATTCACATAAACGACCCTCTTAACTTCATTTAAGGTCACATGTCATTCATATAATTTATACTAATATACATTAACATCCTAAGTCAAGTCCTATTTCAAGACATCACATATTCACTTTCGTTCATATATCATGCAAGGGAGACAGGTCGACCAAGAAAAGACACCACATACTTCACTTTAAGTCGTAATACATTTCATTCAAGAACCACATAAAAATAACTCTTAGCATCTTAAATTTATCCTATATACTATCCTATTATAATGAATTTAACCAACATAGACTCATATAGTAAAGTAGAAGTAATGTACATCAACCCTAAGACTATACATATAAGCCACATAGTCATAGTCTATATGATTTCCTAGCATACATAGAAAGAAGACATATAGTTTCACATTACTTAAAATGTAGAGATATATATAATCATTCTTCACATAATAAAATACACAAATAATCACAATACTTCAAGTAGTGTCGTCAAGTCCATGATCATCATATTGCATAAATTAACGCTGACAAGGTTGGAAGTAAAACATATAACACTTCCAATAGAAGTGGACCATACCAATCAAAACATAATTGAAGTCTAATAATCATAACCATAAAGGAAATAGGTCAGGTTACCACCACTCCTTTCTCAATACCATAAACCAAAGCAAAATAACCCAATTCGATAACACAAGACTCTTACCTATGGCCTTAACCAACAATTCAACATAATTGTAATAATATTCTTAAAACTAGGTCAAATTACTACATAATAATCAATACAATAAAACCTAGATATCAATTTACTTCATATATTACATAAATGAATATCCTACTTTAAACTACATTAGAACTCATCAACATTAGATAAATATCAAGTAACCCATAACTCAGACAAAAACTAGGGTTTATCCATTTCATGGGTTCATAGGTTAGTTTAGTTTGAAATCATCAATAAAATATCAATTCAATCATTATTCAATGTTTACAAACAATTAATGCAAGAACCCATGGAATAGATTATAAAATTGGACATTTTAACTTGAAAACTTAGAAAACAACTTTGATCTTTAGTATCCTTGACGAGGAGAGATTAATGAATCAAGATTCATACTTTTATGAAGCTAATTATTCAACTTGATTAAGAATATCTACTCAATTTGTCTCTCTAAGCCCTTCCTTGAGTTTTTACTCCAATGGATTTCTAGAGAGATTTCTAAGGGATTTGGGTTTTGATTTTTCAAAAATTAGAACTTCGAAGTGTTTAGGCTTATAAACATACATAAAATACCCCAAATACCCTTTTTGAACTTGAAATTCTCTTATTTGGAAGTAGTATGAAATTACAAGTTCACCTCTGATTTGGCAGTGCACATGCGCAAGAAACAGACTCTATCTACAGTTGGCAGTCGTCGAACCGTTTGTCATCAATAGGACCATCCTATCCTTCCGTCGTTGGGTCCTTCCTCAAGGATCTTTAAACAGTCCTTTGGGATGTTTGTCCAGACTTTTCTCAGAAAAAAAATGATCGTATATGAGTTTATCACCTCTCACATGAATTTCATCCAAAACGAACACGTAAAACTCAATGAAACATGCCTAGACACACAAGGTCATTTCAAGGAAGAACTTTCGAACGTCATGGACGTTCTTTGAGGTTTACATCCAAACATCAGGAAACTCAAACCACTGCCTAAATATACTATAACAACTCATTAAAGTGCCTTATAACCTCATTAATCACACATCAAAACATAGAACATCATATGAGATATAGAGGTGCTTAGTCATCAAACGTCTTAGTCGTTGCTTGACATTTGACTTCCAATGCACTAAATGCTTTGACAGTGCCTCCATACCATCATACATACCTATTTAGGACCTTATACCATCATGAAAACTAATTTAGGCCCTACGTCACCTAAGTTATTTGTGATGTCTTATTGCATGATTTATGTTAGAATTGTGTATAAGCTACCTTAATTGGATGTGTTTTATATAGTATCTTGATAGATGGATTTTATAATTTGTCTATTGGTTTTTATTGATGTTTATTTATATTGGTGAGAGCCTTGAAAATTGAATTGCTTTAAACATCTAAATGATTATTGGTATTGGTGATGGATTGGGGTAAGTTGACCAATTTTGTTTATATTGTGTAGTATATATATTTAATGGTGATGATTGGTATGGTCCACTTATGGTGGCGGTTATTATGTGTTATAATTATGAAGAACATGGCCTTATTGACATTATTATACAAATTGTGATGAACAAGACATTGTTGGCATCAGTACATTGTGTTGCATCTAGTAGTTAGCCTTGGGTAGTGAAAACGATGGTATCACAACACAAGATTTTCGAATGGTGTTAGATTTTCTCAAACCACATCTAGAATAGTATTGTTCATAATGTGAAGAGCGCCATATTATGAATATAAGGCTATTGGGTGTTAGTAAAGTTTCACTTCTTCATTCTTCAAGTCATGCCAAAGAGTTTAACTTCATAATGTCTATATATAGTTATTTATTCAATGGCATTTAGTGTATGAACACTTTAAAAGAGTATGATAGAAGGTGCGAGGGGTGAAGGTGTATTGTGATGATAACTATGAATTTATGACTCCATAGAGATGAGATGTTAGTTATGGTGTAACTTTTGTATGAATGGATTCGTTTATGGTTATATGTGCTATTAATAGAACCCAACTTAGTGATGATGAATTTTGAGGTATTTTATAAGAGGTGATGAAATGTTGTGTTTTGGAAATGCATAAGTGCGATGGCTATGAAAGTGTAGTAATATTTTTCTTCGACCAATTGAAAGAGGTGTAGTTTGAAAGATCTTGTATAGGATTACTCCTATGTTGGTGATAATGTGCTTATATTGTATGTTCAATGAGTGTTCTTGATGTTCTTGAGTTAGACTTAATTTATGTTATCACCTTTAAAGGTTTAGTGAATTTGAGGAGTTTAGACCCAGTGTGGTAGACTCATATGAGAGATTGAGTGGTGATAGTAAGGTTGTTCGTAGTTCTGATATACATATACCTTTCTTGATATGGCTATTCAATACTAAGACAAAGAGTTCCTTTTTAACTTGTTTTATGTTCTGGAGTCATGTTTCCTTATGAGTTTCCATGGCCTCCTTATCTTATATATGTTCTTGATAAATTCATGTTTAAATAAGAAAATTAGTTTCTATGCATTACGTTCCTCATTTTTATGTGTATTTAGTATGAGTGGCCTATGTGCTTCATGAAGTTAATTGGTGAACATACATAAATATGCATCGGAGAGTAATCAGATAATGTGTTTAATGATGTTATGATAAGCATCATTTGAGTTAGATTAGGTAGTTCCTCCATTGAATTTAATAAAGATGAAGTTTTCATGCAAAATTAGTTTGTATAATGTTTTATGGGGAGTTGATGTTTCTTCTTAATTTCGTGTATTGAATGTTATTGCATCCATAATGGACTGCTAGTTTTAAGTCGTTATCCCATTAATGTGTTTAAAATTTCATTCGAGGACGGATGTTTATAAGTGAAACTAGAGCTTAACTTGTGTATCTTTGCATTCATGTAAAGTTTGAGTGGGGTTTCATGTTGTCATGGGCCATGGTTGATGGGCTTTCAGGTTAAACGTCAAGGTACGTCTCATTAAGGACAACCGTAGCGATCCTTGAAAAAGTCCCCATGCCTATCTACAAAGACCCTTTGAAAATAAAAAATTCCCAATGTTGAAGTGACCTATAGATGGGGACCACCCCGTAGGTCCATCCACGCCCTGTGTATGGTGATGAGTCCAAGATTTGGAATAATTTATTGAATTATTATAATAGATTTAGTTTCCTTAAATTCATATTATGTTCCTATAACATATATGAATCCTTCAGTTTCAGGAATTTGGAGTGAGGAACATAGAATAGATACTATGGGGAAAAAACAAAAAAAATAGCTGGAATGAAAGAAAAAACAAGGCTCGAGGATAAAGTTATCCATTAGGTGTGTCGCCGAATGGCCTTTATCTCACCTAATTTTGCAATGCGCTCAGCCATGAAGGTAAAAATAAGGTTAGCAATCAAAAGGAGTAGTCGGCATGTCACCGAATGGATCCACAATACATTGCTCTATCTCCCTACGTAATAGAATGTCAAAGATGTTGAAGGCAAAATAAAAATGGCCATACAAATGACAAAGGGCGGATCGCTGAGTTGATCAGTGATCCCAAATTATTGCGTCGATTGATCCTTAGAAATATAAATTTTGACAACTATAAATATGTTTTTAAATTCTTATATTATTATGAAGACATCAGTAATAATATAGAGAATTATTATTTTATTTTTGAACATTGTCGTATGGTTGGAGACATTTTTCACTTAGTTATATAAAATTTGAAGATTTCCAATGCGCAGATTTCAAAATCCCCCTAAAATCAACCAAGCACGGATAGACCTACGGACTGTAAGTCAGTCTACGGCCCGTGGTTTGTGTCTCTGTATTAAGTCTAAAGTTATCCAACATCTTACATGAACGACAGGTGACCTACATGGACTATCGTTCGATCTACATATGTAGGTCTGATCGTAGGTCTGTTTAGATGTTAGTTAGGGGAATTTTCTAATAGAGTCAACTTCAAATGGTCCTACCATTAAATAATGAATTAGGTGCTCCATGACCTATTATATGATAGATAATTGAATTATTTTTCAATATCCACCTATTTTGCTAAAATACGGCCTCCTAGTAAAATGTTATGCCAATTTTAGTGCAGGCGTGTCGCGTAGACCCAAACGACAGACCGATGACTTAACGATGGCTTATTTGTCCATGTAATCAATTGGTACAAATTTAAATTTTTAGTGGTCTTTTGTTCTTTTCCTAGTTGGTTTAAACCCTACGATACGTTGCTTAAGACCTAAATCATGATATTATAGTAAATTTATGCCTAGAATCATAACACGAACTTTCCTAAGTCAAAAATCATAAATCAAATCATAGAATATTAAAAGCAATAAAGGAAAAAAAGGTTAAGAACCCTAGTTCAAGAATGCAACAAGGTTCCATCAGTTCCACCTCCGTAATCTAAAGATTTATCTGTGGATTTCGTCACTAGTATGTGGGATTTCACTAGCGGGTTATTTTCACCCATTAGGTCCTTAGTTTTCAATCCGTTCTTGATTCTTTTATGATGAATATACCTAGGGTTTTTAGAATTACAGGAGGTCATCATAAATTAGTTTGATATATGTTCCAACTAAAATCATAAGGTTATTATTCAGCTTATAGGATGAATTTCAGAGTCCTAGATATATAATTATTTAGTTCTTAAATTACATATACTAGGACATATAGTTAACTTACTACATATATACATGCCTCAGTTATTAATGCATTATTATCATATTAAGTTTCATTTTGTATGTATAATTTAGAGCTATCTTGCATAAACAAAAATTTCGTAATAATATGTCAATAACTTAATTCATTGAAAGTACCATAATACATACTTAGACCAGGGTTCACTTTACCCAAATAGTCCAAGAATTTCTAGCCCAGTAGGTTGTAAGTCCCCTTTGTGGACATCAGTTTAGTGATCACGTCAGCATGCTTTATATCTCTGGTAGGGTATATTGGGTCCTCAAAATGGGGCGTATACATCAACATCTACATTTAGTTTATGTGTTTTTATTAACGATTATTAGTAGCTCCCACATTTTAGTCAGACTATATTGCATTGACCATATTTACAGTTCAGTTAGTATTTAGTCTCAACATGTAATTATTTTTTTCATTGCATCCAGTTAACTCATAGTTAAGTATATCAGTTCAGAATATAATACTTACTTTAACGCTTATTCAGTTATGTCTTATTTT
Source organism: Solanum peruvianum (assembly GCA_027705065.1). Classification (NCBI taxonomy): domain Eukaryota; kingdom Viridiplantae; phylum Streptophyta; class Magnoliopsida; order Solanales; family Solanaceae; genus Solanum; species Solanum peruvianum. The sequence continues at coordinate 40,850,015 of JAKWJD010001761.1, forward strand.
AGCTTTACTCTATCCTACATGCTAAATGCCTTTCAACAACTGTCGCATACGTGCGGTAAATATTCTCATGATGTAGGTTCAGGTTCTCAGCATCCAGACCAAGCTTAGATAAATTTGCGATGTCCAGTTTAGTAGAATCAATGGTGAGTCCTAATTCTGTGTGGAAAATATTCTTGAGTTATTTGTAGTATTTTAGTCCTTTAGTTTCTGTTTTTTCTAGACTAAGTTTGGCCTTGTCCTAGCATTTCTAGTTAGTTAGATACTATCTGAGACATAGATAGTTTCACCTTAATAATTGAGTTAATATGTACTTTGTATTAAACTCATCAGTTTAAAATATCTAAGTTATTGTATATGGTAAACCACATCTTTTCATTTTAACTACGCTTTAGCTTCTGCATCAGTATATTATCTTTAGTATACTCATGATCATGCGAGCATAGTTATCTTGGGATCACATATGGTCCCAGGTCTTTTGTCAGCGTCTTAGGGGTTTCTCGAGGCATGAAAAACTTTGAATCAGAGCACTAGGTTTAAGAGTTCTAGGATTTCTGAAAAGCCACACTAAGTAGAGTCTTTTTCATGGGTGTCAAGGGCATTACAACTAATTAGGGGGACACTATGAAATGTCTTAGGTAAACATCACTTTGTAGATATTGTTATCGTGCGTTGGTATGATCTTCTTTCTAATATATCGTTATGCTGTTGTAATCATTTTTTATCATAGAGTTTACGCATTGAATTATAATGCAAAGAATGGTAAGTTATAGATCAAGATTTTATCAATGTAGAGTTAAGAAATCCAATTCAGCTTTTGTCTCATAGTATGACCAACATGAACAATAAACAGGTTCTAGTTCCTACTAATTGAAATGATGGATCGGAGGTAAGTAGACTTTTGAGAGTTTGTTATAATAAATCCACCTATGTTTTGAGGACATAAGTTTATGAGGACCCACATAATTTAATAAATGAGGTTGATAAAATCATTGATGTAATGCAAATAACTGGTAATTGTAGGGTTGAGTTGGCATCTATCTTGAAGATATGGATCACATATGGTACACTCAATCGAATGATGTAAGAGGTAATCTTACATCTGTAACTCTTTTTATAGCAGTCCAGTTTGATGTTAGTCTAGAAACTCTTTGAGAAGTTTTATCAGTCTCTACTCTAGTCGTTGACCCTATTATAACTAGACGGGTGTACAGAAATTGCCTTATCACAGACTCTCATAAAGTCACATGAACGAATCTTCTAGAGTAAGAAATGGTAGATTTGATGTCATTCGAGGCATTGAAATGTTACGTTACTATTATGACTCAGTAGATTGTTGAACTAGGATTGTTCCTTTTTAGTTTCCAAATAAACTAATCATAGAGTGGGAGGGTAGTAACTAAGATCCTATAGGTCGATTCATTTCTTACCTTAAGGACAAAAAGAAAATCTCTAATAGTTATCTCTATTATCTAATTCGGGTTAAGGATTTAGCTCTTATACCCCAACTCTTGAGTTAGTAAATTAGTCAACAATTTTTTAGAATTGTTTCAAGAAGATCTTAGGAAAATTGACTTTAGAATTTATCTTCTTCGAGATACCCAACCTATTCCTCCTTACATAATGGATCCAACTGAGCTTAAGGAATTGACAGAGCACTTGAAAGACCTTCTTTATAAGGTCTTCATCAAACCTAGTATTTCGCCTTGGGGTGTACCAGTGTTGTTCATAAAGAAGAAAGATGGTTCTCTCAAAATATGCATTGACCATAGACGGTTGAACAACGTGACAATCAAGAATAAGTATCCTATCCCCATGGTTGATGACTTGTTTGACCAATTTCACATTTCTAGCCATCTCTCTAAGATTGATCTCAGATCGGGTTATCATCAACTTAGATTCAAAGATAGTTACATTCTGAAGACAACCTTTAGTACTCGATATTGTCATTATAAATTTATTGTTATGTTATTTGGACTAACCATTGCTCCTACATCTTTCATGTGTTTGATGAAAAGAGTGTTAAAATATCACATGGACTTGTTCAATATCGTATTTATGGATAATATCCTCATTTACTCTAGGAATATGTTAAAACATGCAAGTCATTTTAGAGTTGTTCTACAGTTATTAGCTATGTTTTGTAAATGTGAGTTCTTGTTTCAATTTGTTGCGTTTGTTTGTAACACTGTCTGTAGCGAGGGGATGTGAGAGAATTAGCAGAAGATAAAAGCACTAAAACAATGGTCCAGACCTACCTTGGCTACAAATAATATGAGAAGTTCTGTAGGTCTAGTGGGTTATTATAGAACGTTTGTAGAAGAATGTTCATCTATAGACTCACCATTTACAAGGTTGACTCAAAATGGTAAAGTTTTGACACATCAGATGACTGTTAGAATATATTTGCACAATTGAAAAATAGATTAACTACAACTCCTGTCTTGAATCTACTAGAGGGTTCAAATGGTTATGCAATCTATTATGATGCATCAAGAGTTTGCCTAGGTTATGTGTTGATATAGTGATATAAGGTTTTAAATTATGCTTCTAGACAACATAAGGTGCATGATAAGAACAATCTAAATCAAGTCCTCGAGCTTGCAATATTTGTTTTTGCACTCAAGATATGGATACACTAATTGTATGGTGTTTATTTATATGTGTCACTGACCATAAGAACATTCAACATGTGTTCACCCCGAACAAGTTGAATCTTTGGTGGAGGAGATGGTTGAGTTCCTTACAAATTATGGTATGAGTGTGCATTACCATCCTGGTAAGGTGAATTTTTGTAGTAGATACTCTTACATAATTATGTATGGAGAGTGTATCCATGTTGAGGAAGAAAGGAAGGAACTAGTAAAGGATCTTCACAGGTTTGCTCGCTTGGAAGTTCTCCTTATGAGCATATCAGACAGTGGTGTACAACTTCCAAATGGGCCATAATCTTTTGTGGTATTGGAGACCAAGGAAAAGAAACACAGTGATCAAATCTTGCTTGAGCTTAAGGGTGCAGTCCATTATCTAGAGTGGAGGTTTTCTCAAAAGGGGGAGATGGTGTACTTCGCTACGAGGCATATTGTGTGTTCCTGATATGGTTTAGTGGAGACAACATATTCTTGAAAAATTGCATATCTATAGATATTATATTAATCTAGGTGCCACTAAGATGTACCGTTATCTACGAGAAGTCTACTGGTGGAATGGCATGAAATGGGATATAGAAGATTTTGTAAGTGTCCCAATTTCCAGCAAGTCAATGTAGAACATAAGAAACTAGAGGATATGACTCAATATATCAAAATTCCTACTTTGAGAGGAATGTGATCAATATGTACTTTATCACAGGGTTACCTTGTTATCGTAGACAACATTACTCCATTTTGGTGATAGTGCTAGGATGACTAAGTCTTCTCGCTTTTTTGCGGTCAAGACTCCATATTTGGCAGAGCACTATGCCAAAATTTACATTGATTAAATTATGAGGTTTCATGGAGTTCCTTTGTCTATCATCTCATATATAGGTCCTTAGTGTACCTCTCATTTATGGAATTCATTTTTGAACGGTCTTGGTACTCATGATTACCTTAGCACTATATTTTATCCGCAGATGGATGGGCTGGAAGACTGTACCAGTAATACTCTAGAGGATATGTTTAGAGCTTATGTGATCTATTTCAAGGGTAGTTGGGATGATCACCTTCTTCTTATTTAATTTTCCTACAACAATATGTAAAATTTTAGCATTCAGATTGACCCTTATGAGGCACTACATAGGTGTAGATGTAGATCTCCTGTTGGTTTGTTTGGAGTAAGTGAAAGAGCTTTTATAGGGCCAAATTTTGTCCTTTATGCTATGGAGAAAAAACAAATCAATAGAGATAGACATAAGAAACCCCAGAATCATCAAAAATCTTATGCAGATGTATAGAGAAAGGAACTAGAGTTCCAAGTTAATGATTGAAATTTCTTGAAAGTGTCAACTCTGAAGGGAGTGATGAGATTTGACAAGATAGGGAAGCTCAGTCTTAGATATGAAGTCCCTTACAAGATATTGAAAATGGTTTGAAAAGTGGCAAATGGGTTACAGTTACCAGCAGAACTAGCAACACTACAACAAGTCTACCATATTTCGCTCTTGAAGAAATGTGTCGGTGATCCAGACTTTGTAGTGCCATTAGAGTGTCTGGCGGTGAAATTTAGTATTTCTTATGAGGATATACTAGTTGAGATTCTTAATCGTTAGGTTATATGATTGAGAACCACAGAACTCACTTTAGTCAAGCTTCCTTTGAAGACTCAGTTCGTAGAGGAAGCTACTTGGGAAGCAGAAGCAGTTATGTAAGCAAAGTATCCTTACCTCTTTCCTTCCGATTCTAGTCCATCTTGATGTAATAGTTCCTTTCCAGTGTTTCAGTCATTTATGCATGAATTCAGCCTTAAAATCATGTTCCCTCAGTTTAGTTTTGCATTTTTAGTGTATATACATTTTCTTGAATCTGAGTTCTCACTGTTAACTGGGGATTGCATCTCTCTCTCTCTATTTCAGCAAGTTTAGTCTTCATTCCAGGAAGAATGATCCCCAAGTGGGTGATAATCTCATACCCCGTATCAAAAACCAATCTGAAATTAGCTCTTTAGAAATATACAGGTGCAATAAACATTTATTATTTATGGACCGTAGCCTAATCAATGTCATGTATTATGAATCTGTCGTTTGGCATTGAAGCATTCCAAAAATAATACAAGAAAATCGAGTATGTACTAATCCACGTATAGACCTACGGTCCGTAAGTCATACTATGGTCCGTGGTATGTGTTTGCAGATTAAGACTCAAGCTACCCAGCCTCTTACATGAACTATGGTAGATCGGAACGGTCCATCGTTCAACCTATTGTCTGTTGGTCTGATCATAGGTGTGATTAGCAGTTAGGTAGGGGGAATTTTCTGAAAGGGTCAATTTAAAATGTCCCTACTTGTATCACAAAATGAATTAGGTGCTTCATGACCTAAGATATGATACATAATTGAATTATATATGTTTATCCATTGAGTTTTCTAATATCTGACCCTAGAGTAAAAACTGATTCCCATCTGAACGAAGGCTTGTAGAGTAGACCCAAATAATAGACCATCAATTGAATGACAGCCTGTTAGTGCAGGTCGTCAATTGGTCCGGTAACAAAATTTGCAGGGGTCTTTTGGCTTTTTCATAGTTTGTTCATATCCTAAGATATATTTTTTAATCCTTAAATCATGAGATTTTAGTTAGTTTAAGCATAGAAACATAATAAGAAGTTATCTAAGTAAAAAATATAAATCTAAATTTAAATATTTGGAAGCAAGAGAGCAGTAAAAGGTCAAGAACCCTAATTCAAGAACTCATCAAGGTTCCATCAGTTCGAGTCCCAAAATCTAAAGACTTACCTGTGGATTTCATCAACAAGTATGTGGAATTTCACTAGTGTGTTCCTTTCACCCATTAGGTCCCTAGTTTTCAAATAGTTATTCATTCTTTTTTTATGAATACAACTAGGGTATCTAGAATTACAAGAAATTATCATGAATTAGTTCGATATATTTTCCAAATCAAATTGTCTATTTTTACTCAGTTTATCGCATGAATTTCAGAACACTAACTATTACTATTTACTTCTTGAATTAGACATGGTAGTTCATTTTTTTCTATTATTGAATATATAAATGGCTCATCTATTAATGTATAATTATCATATGAATTGTTGCTTTCTCTTTTTGCGTATTGAGTTTTGAGTTATTTAGCATTTAAAGAAATTCAGTCATAATGTTTTAATCACTTAAATCATTGAGAGTAGCATAATACTTAGCTGTAATAGGGTTCATGGTACTGAAATAGTCCCTGAACTACTAGCGAAGTAGGTTGTAAGTCCCCTCTGTGGGCATCAGTTAAGTGATCACGCCAGCATACCTTTATACCGGCAGTGTATATTGGGTCCTCCCGATAGGGCATAACATTCGACTCCACATTTAGCTAATGTGTTGTAATTATTGGTTATTAGTAGCTCACACATTTCCGTTAGTCTCTATTGTGTGTACCATATTTACAAATCATTTCGTATTTAGTCTCAACATGTTATACATTTTTTCATTGTTTCCGGTTAGCTCAAAATTCATTATATCATGTTTCAAATATTATACTTGCTTTTGTTCATGTTCAATTATGTTTTATTTCAACTTTACTCTATCCTACATACTCAGATCCTTTCAATTACCGACGCATACATGCGCTACACCTTCTTGTGATGTTGGTTGAGGTTCTTAGCATCGAGATCACACTTAGATTGATTCCCGATCTCCATGTCAGTAGAATAAGTGGTGAGTTCTCATTCTCCATGGAATGTTTTCATGAGTTATTTCTAGTATTTTATTCTTTTAGTTTTAGTTTTTGAAGACATAGCTGGGGTTTATCGCAGCATTTCTAGTCAATTAAAGTCTATTTTAGACAATTAGTTTCAGCTTAATAATTGAGTTAATATGATCTTTGTATTAAACTCATCATACTCAAATATCTCAGTTATATTATATGGGTATTCCCCATATTTTCATTTTAAATATGATTTAGCTTCCGCATCAGTTTATTATATGTAGTATGCTAATGATCATGCCATGAGGGTTAGTTTGGGATAACTTGTGTTACTAGGTACATCTCAGAGGTTGCTTTAGGAGTGCAAAACTTGGTAATAGAGCCCTAGATTTAAGAGTCCTATGATGTCTGAAAAACCGTACAAAACAGAGTCATGTTCATGGTTGTGAAGTGTACCCCATCTTATTTGAGGGATGCTACGAAGTGTCTTAGGAAAACATCACTTTCTTGATATTCTTATGATGTGTTTGTATAATCTTCTTTCTAATCCATCGTTATGCGCTAAAGATCATGCCTCGTCGTAGAGGTAACGCATGGAATGCTAATGCACACATTAGCAGCTCCTCCAGTCTAAATCTAAATGTTATAAATGCATAGTTTCAAAAATCCAATTATGCACTTGGCTCATAGTATGACAAACTAGAACAATCAGCAGGTTCTAGTTCCTACTAATTTAAATGATGGGTCAGTGGAAGCTAGAGTTTTGAGAGTTTGTTAAGTTAAATCTACCTCAGTTTTAAGGTCATAAGATTTTTGAGGACCCACAAAACATAACTGATGAGGTTAAGAAAATCTTTGGAGTGATGCAAGTGACTGGTAAATGTAGGGTTGAGTTGGCATCCTACAAGCTTAAAGATATGACTCACGTATGTTACACTCAATGGAGTGATCCAAGAACTACTATGACCTCTGTAATTGTCATTACAGTAGTCATGTTTGATGTTAGTCCCAAAACTCTCTCATAACCATTCTTAGTCTCTACTCTAGTCGGTGACTCACTGTCATATCAAGGGAGCACCCCCTATACGTAACGGAAATCGTCATCGTTGAAGAGTACATAGACTAGCCCTATGCATCCGTCATCATATATAATAGGCTAAAACATGGAAAACTTAGAACTTTTGCATATAAATAGTGAAGTTTACATAGACCTCTTACGTACACCTTATGTGGAGTTTACATAGACTCCTTACATAGGAAGCTTACTTGGGCTTCTCTTTTAAAAAACCTAAACCAATATAGCTATGATTGTCTAATAAGATCATCTCACATAAAATAATCTAAAAAGAGTAAAATACTTAGACTTAGACAATACAACTTCAATATGCTTTATAGGCTTACAAAAATGTATCAAATGATAAAGTAAAGAACAACGCCTCTAGACATAAGCAACAACATCGATAGAATAGCAAAGGGTATAGTCTTCGAACATGAGTACATACGAACAACTTTGAGGGAAGTGTCCAAGTTTTCTTGAGAATGAGCCTTTAACTTTAAACTGCTGGAACCTACATATTCGTACAAAACATAGAAATATGGGTTAGTACACCACTTGTACTAAGTATGGGAACAATGAACATAATTTTTTGAAAAATGCATGAAAAGGGACTATTAATTTAGATAACATGCTTAGTTATTAGAAAGACTTTAATGCACATACCAGAGGGCATATATAACATAAGGATCCCTAAAACATGAGTCATGTTCATAATAAAGACAACCTCAACATCAGAACCATATCAATATAACAGGTTCAATAGTTCATATCAACATAATATACACAACCCTTACCAAAAGTCCCATCCGAAGCCTATAAGTGGAATGCTAATGTGAAGACTTATAAATACACACAACCAAATAAACAATTTAGGAGGTCATAAGTAATGCTTTGATTCATATAATGCATATCACCTTTGATAGTCATCACTACATATAGAAATTTTGAACAAACATCATATTTATCAATATATACAAGATCATAGAAAAGCAACATCATATAAAGTAAGCATCATACACCTCATAATGGAATTACTCATAAGACCACCTCCTAGGACTGTCACTACTAGGGAGCAGCCCCTAGAAGTAACATAGTATACTTGACCTCTCTGTTGTCTTATACAAGCCCTTAGTTATCATTCATCGCATTGTCATTTGTCAATTTAGCGGAAAATTTAAAAGTTTACATAGCACATCATATTTTAGAAAAATAACTTCCATTATTTATAAAATATCATATTTGCATAGTTAGAATATAAGACTCTCTGCCATTTTAGACTCAACATTATTACTGTACATTAGGGACACGACCCTTATAACATATATCATAAGTATACTATTACAAGACTTTAAAGTAAGATGTGACTTATGAAATCCTTGAAGATAATGATTTACTTCTTTGAGCTTGGGATTAACATAATAAGATCTTCAACTTAGAAACATCCTTTAAGCATCCATAACCTGCACTTCCGGTAAAAAGGTAGAGAATAATGGTGTTAGTACAAGAATGCACTATGTATGGCAACCATGCATTTATAAGGGATATTTTATTCGAAACCATGCATTATGCCATTTCGTGAAAACTTCATAAAACTGGATACATTAATCAATATGTAATTTGCATACTTATTTTAGGCATATACAATCACTACAACAAAAAGAACATTTAGCGGCATTTAATATTAACATTAATAATGAGTGATAGAGTCTTTTTCGGCACTAGTTAAGTGCCATTAGAGCTAATGCCACTAATAGCTTGAGGAACATATACAAAGAGTGTCAACTGCCGCTAAAAATACATATTTAGCGGCAATTGAAAATTAATTGCCGCTAATAATCATTTTTGTTGTAGTGAGTAGTCATAACATCACATAAAACCAAACCTTACATATAAGGAATATAAGTCACCACTTTACAGTAAGCACAATTTCAGTTACAGTGAGTTCATTTTATAGTAAGCTTTCCTTCTTTTATCTTCTTAGTATCCCAAGTAACCCTTCTAATGATTGTGTGGCAATGCATAACATTAAGTCCACGAGGTACTCATACATACCACCTTCATAGCGTAACACATACCTTCATAGAATTATCACATCACAAAATACATTCAAGTAAAGAACACCTAATGCCATCACACTAAACCATATTCAATTTGTACACATTCTAACTTCAATTCAGATAGACCATTATAAGACCTTACTCACAAACGTAATCTAAGTCTACAAGTGCAATGTACATGTGAAGCTCCATAACCTCACACATACTTAGTAAACCTACCAAGAGACCACAAGCACATAATTCATTTCATTCATCAACAAGGAAAGTAAAGAAAACTTCATTCACATCAAGTCATACTTCATCATAAAGTCATCAAGACAAACATTATGTGCATAAGAAGAGATCTCATATATAGAATCATACCATGAATTTCATCACAAAAAGTAGACAACACTAAAGTGTCATGCATAAACGCATAAATATAATCACATACATTAGAAAACCTCGCTTGAAATCCCTTAAAGAGCTACTTGTTCAATGAATAGGTAAAGTCTCATACCCTCACCTATACAAAGTAACTTCCCTTAAGTTATTCTAGTCAGGATCCTTGCTTTACTTCCATTTTCAATTTTACTTTGGGGAACTATATCCTTAACCGACACTAAGACCATGGGTTCTAACATGGAATTTGGTATTTCATAGACTTACACCAAGCGAAGGTGCTCTACATAAACAACGTAGAACATTAACACATGCTAACATACAAAGTGATATAACTTGCTAGATCCTATGGGGAAGGCATAGTTTATTGAATATGGAGGTTTATATGGAAACCCTATTTATTTCAAAGGCTTAAGTCATCGATAGCCCCTTAAAGTTATCCGTATAATTCATTTAGACACCTCAACTGAGACTTTTACCTATTAGACACTTTAATATTAGTAAATATTTATCTATTAAACATAAAATAAAACTTACCTTTACAAATATTGTGCGTGTAATGCACACTCCTTATCTTGAAAAAAATTACGAATAGAACTACGACACGTGGCATATAAGCCCATAATTTTAATTTTAAAAAATAAAGAATATTTTTCTTCCTTTAACAATATAAAAATTAAATTGATTAAAAAAATCTTTCTCCCCACCGTCACCCCCACCGTCACCCCCACCCATCTAACTTACTGCCCTTTTTTCTTCATCTTCTTCTCTTCTTCTCTTTTGTTCCACAATCACCATTTCTCTGCATAACAAAAACAAATGCCTAACCCCATCTCATTCTGAATTCATCCACTAAATGTTGTCCTCTTTCATTTTCTTCGTTATATGTTATTTCTCCGACGACTATCCCGATTTGGTAAATATAATCGACCTTGATAAATTATTTTGAAATCGACAACAAAAAGAAAATAAAATTATATCAAATATTTTATAGCATGTCTAATAAGTTTATGAATGGTGATAGTTGGCCAATTGGAGTTATTGAAAATAAAAATGTACATATATTGGTCAATTTTTTAACTCCAAATGGTCCATTTTTTCTTTTTCCTGAAAATTCAACAAGTACTTTATTTACAAAAAATGAAAAAAAAAATGAATCATAACAAAGACAGATAAATTTGATGTTATTAAAATGGTGGGTTGATGCTTTCACCGATTTTGAACAATCTTCATCATTTTTCTTCAAATTATTTTCCTTGTGAAGAGAAATTCAAACTTCGGATACAGAAGAGAAGGTGGCGGTGGCGGCAGCAGAAACAGAGGTTGCTAAGAGAAGTGATTTCTTCATGTTATTTTTGGATGGAAAAATAAGGGATTTTGGGGAATTGAATGGATGGTAGTTTAAATAGTGGGTTGAAGGAAGATGAGTGTAGGGGTCTTTTTTTTATGATTTAAAAGATTTATGTTTAAATAAATTAATTTTTTTATATATATTTAGTCAATGCATGCTAAGTGTGAACAAAGTAGGTATAAATATTTTTTAAAATAATTTAAAAAATGTATTCACGCACTCAACAGCAGTGAGATACACTTATTTTGCCACATCAGCGTTTTGTGTTTAATAGGCACATTTCTTGATAATTTAGGTGTTCAATCGGCATAAGTCTTAGTTCAGGTGTCTAAGTGAATTATGTGAACAACTTTAAGGGGCTGCAGATGACTTAAGCCTATTTCAAATGAGGCATTGTAGTTATTTAGTTATGGAAACCCTCTATATCCCTATTAAGACATTGTAGTTATCCATCTCGTGAGGATATGGTTAACCTACCTTCGTACCTTGGGGAGGGACACCACTCATATTCCAGTTCACTTAGTGATAAGCTAAGTTCCCTTTATAGAAAAGCAATTATTATGCTTAATTTATAAAATTTAGGTTTAGGAGAGTTAACTCCTATTATGCGTAGCTCATAGGTCATAGATGAGAGTTCATCCACCTAAATCATGTGATAAGTCCTTTATCATGGACATAGCATATGTAAAGCACCATCAAGTTTAGCGTACACTTGACAACACCTTTCAAGTCCCCTTTACTGACAATATCATCATACATGTGTGTGTACATACATGTGAGGAAACCTTTCACCTAACACCTTTAGACAACACATATTCATACTTTACTTTATTCATATATAAAATTATATAAGTAACTACATTAGCAATCCTTTCACTTTAACACATTTAGACACTATGCATATTCTTAGCACACTCATGCATTTATGTTCGTGTATATACGTCACAAACCTTGGAACTATCATATGAAGGCACACATGTGCAATGAATGGACAAGGTCCCATAGGCTTATCCATACTAGTACACCTAGAGTGTCATCCTAGTAAAGGGATGCATAAAATACTACATAGACATTATTTTTACATGCATAGTAGTAAACACATGTGCATATGAGAATACTCTTTCATTAGACACCATGAACCTATATTACTCAGAAACATATTTTAAGAGTGAGTATGTGTACATTGTTCATCGCATAATGAATATCAAAAACCCATTGAGGCAGCCCACCCTCTTATGACCACAATACATATTCAAGCATAGGCCACACAATACATAATAGTATAGGAGACAAGATTACTACAACACTTGCATTCAAGACTCCAAACCATAGCTAATCACACATTCATATAGGGGGTGGTATATAGGTAAGGGGTCATTAACCATTCATACATCATCAATGGAAGCACCTAAATCAACCCTAACATAGTCATTCATATGCATATTAGATTAGCAATACAACCTAGATCACAACTTGAACAGAAACAAGGCATAAGCTTCACATAGTGTGATCATCATAAAAACACACTCATGCAACATCAAGTTGCCTTCCTAATGGACCATACCACACAATTCCATACAAAGGCCAATTCAACTAGCCATTACATATAAATGTAGAGGAAAAACGTAGATCTTACCAATTAATTAAACATTTATCATTATTGATTCATATTAATATTTCATCAAAAATTAATGTGTGGATAATGGGCTAAATGCAAATTAAAAAGGACGAAATCACTACATCACCAATTCATTCTAGAGTAGAAAAACATAGTCCACTTACCGATTTCCCATTGCATTGATCATAAATCATCAATACACACAATTCATCAATAATATCAATATAAATAAGTAGCTAAGGATATAATAACCTAAAGAAATCCTACTTCAATTTTCCATAACACAAGAGCATACTTAAACTATAATAGCAATCTATAGTTGATAGGAGAATTATAGGATAATCTTATCGAAACATTCAAACGTCTATCCTCATGGATCACTCATCAAGAATTCACAATCAATATGCGTAATAGACATTATATATAAGCAATTAAAAATTCTAGAATCGTAATCCAATCAACACATAATCTAGATCACAATGCCCATAACATAGGATAATTTTAGAATTGGAGGGAACACTGGTTCATCTTGCAATAGGATTCAAAATCAATTTAAAATCATTAAATTATCATCAATTAATCATGAGAAAGATCTTGAAACATTTTGAGAAAGAACTCATGGATAGATTGGAAGATAGGAAGAATAACCATGAATTCTTTTTGAAAACTATGTAAAGGAACTCTCTCGATCAATAGTTATCTAGAGATGAAGGATCACCATACCTTATTGGATGAAGAAACCACGAAATCTTAATGAAGAACATGATAATGCATCACCATGGTTGTTCTTGAGCTTCATCTCCAATGGAGGATTCTAAAGAGAGTTTTGTTATGGAAGGCAGTCTAATATTTGAAGACTAAATTCGCTATAGGATTTTGATCTTACAGACAAACTTAATATAACCAAAAATGACCAAATAAACTTCAGAAGGTCAGGTTAGGACGTGGGGTGAATTTCCATTCACCCCATAATAAAATAATCTGCGCAGGCTGCAGATTGAAGTTTCAAATGATAGACAACCATCAACCATCGTTTGAGCCTGAGGATTTTCCAATGGCTTAAGCCTTCACCAAGTCAATTTTTTGACGCCGGTTACCCATCAATGGGCCGTAGCTCAGACTAATGACCATCGTTTGAAGGACTAAGTAGACACTTCTAAGGCAGTGTCTAGGCTCTCTTTGGGTCCTCCTTGAGGGACTTTTGCGGTGACATTGGGGAGTCGTGCCTGAACATTTCCAATGTAGATACATTCATTAACCTACCTTCCACATCAGTTTCAACCAATACAAACACATAAAAAAAGTGAAGACATACAAAGATACACATGCACATCTCAAGGGCTAACTTTTATGAAAATTAATTAAAATGTTAACAAGCTTATTAGGAACATGTTAGGCTCTATACACCCTAACACATTTTGTGAGTCTTACAAGCACTCCGTTTAGGATTAACTTGTGCAACGTCAACGTAGAGTCCCATACCCTTACCTACCCCTCAAGTAATCCTAGTCAATGTCTATCTGCTTTTAAATTTAATGATTTATTTTACTTTCAGGAACATTTGCCTTAACCAACAAAGATCACATGATCTAAATGTGCAATCTAGTGTCATGAAACCCTACTCCAAAAGAAGGTCGTCTACTTGCAAAGGTAGAACAAAAATATGAACATAGCCTCTAGGTGGATCCACTAGCTAGTATTCCTATTGAGGCAACATAGTTATCGATCAAGGAGACATAGTAGAGACCCTATTTATGTCATTAGCATTGTAATATCTATCTAATTAGTATATAGTGAACCTAACTTCCCTACTTGGGAAGAAGAAATCCTCACTTAAAGTTCACTTAGTGCTAAGCTAGAGTAACTTTTTGAAATAACTTTAATTCATCCTTTAAACATCATAACTTAGTATACATCATATAGGTCTAACCCCTTGTATATTCATAGTCATTCGCTCATTAGGTATTGTATTTGAATGTCATAATCGGGGAGAACCCCCTAGCAGTAACATGGCATGCTTGACCTCTTAGAGGTCTTATACAAGCCCATAGTGATCATTCATTGCATTATCGTAGGTAAATTTAGCAAAAAAATTAGAACTTTCATAGTACATGATATTATAAAAACACCACTTCCCTTATTTATAAAATATCATAAATACATAATTAGACTCTAAGTCTCTTTACCATCTCAGATTCAACATCATTGGAGTACATTAGAGACATTACCCTTATAACATAATACATAACTAAACTATACATGAATTTAGCATAAACTTGACACAAGACATTATTGAATCTTAAGCATTTTTTTCTTTGGTCTTGGGAAACATATATCAAGCCCTTAACTACAAATATATCCTTTAAGCATCATAAAATCCACATACTTTGTATAGGAATGTTCAATGGTGAAAACATTACATAAAACCATATATTGCATTTAAGGAATATTAAGCACAACTATTTACAAGGAATTAATTTATTTATAATAAAGTTCTTTTCTTTTACTCGTGAAATTCTCAAGTAACCCTGTAATGATACTTGGTGCAATGCAACACCTTACGGCCATAGGTTATGTGTATATATATATATATATATATAATATATATATATATATATATATATATATATATATATGTAGAGGGCTTAACACATCATGACATGATAATATAAGTTTCACACATAACTCAACCTAATGCATGAAATACATCTAATAATTATTGAAATAAAACAAATAAGTACAAAATACCAATAAAATCATAAGAGACCTTAGCATACAATACATACTTGGATTCCAATTCATAAAACATCTTAAGACTGTACCACCCCAAAATGAACTAAGTTGAACTAGAGTCTTGTTAGTGTTTCTTGAGTAAATTTTTTTTAAAAATGAATAATGTTATTTATTACGCATTTTGTTAAGTTTGATAAAGATTGGAGGTCAAACGTCCAAGAACGTCAATGACGTTCTGAAGATATTGCTTAGAAAGTGTTCTTAAGTCTTGATGTGTTTGAGTGAGTTTTACGTGTTCATTTTTGTGGAAATTGATGTGAGGTGTTTCTAAGACCTAGAATACATAGTTTAGGGGTTTAAATACTGGGAACGACCCCACCTAGGACCAAAAAGGTTCCCTAGATGAAGGGCTCAGGACTTGGATATAACTGCCAAGAACACTGCTCATCGACGAGGCAGTCTACTAGGCATAGGCCCATCGACGCCCCATCGACTGGGGGGCATACTCCCATACTTAGTGGGAATTATAGACCCCCAGTATGCATTCTCTGAAGCCATTGATGTCCTACATGATGAGTCGTTTACCCATCAACGCCAAGTAGCTTGTGTCGTCGATTGGCTCCTTCAAAAAGCTGCTGAAGCTTGCTGCCAACTTGGGGTGTTTTATCTAAATTCACCCCAAGTATTTTTTAAACCTAGGTCAAAATTTATATTCTTTTTAAGTTATATTAAGTTAGTTTTAAGTCCTAGATATAGACAAGACCACTCACTTTAAATATTCAAACTCCCTCTCTAAAGAAAACTCCCTCAAAGTCACCATTGGAGGTAAGACTCAAGGAGGGAAATAAGGGATGATTTGGACGTTTTATTTATCAAACATTAGTGGGTTACTTCAATTTTAGGTATTGTATCCATCCTTGAACCCTCTTCTTTTCAAGGAGCCATTTCAAAAAGATTTCAAAAAAGGGTTCCAAACTCATTTTCATTCTTTCTTTGATTTTAAACATGGGTCTTCTTGTAAAAGTGTTCTAATGATTTAACTATGTTTATTATTTTATGAATTGATGATTTTAATTTTAAAAACCTAATGAAATCATGTATGCATATTCCAAACTTTTAGCTTAAGAAATGTGTTATGTTAGCATAAGTGGTTAGGTATGAACTTTGGTTTTCTTATGTTGTTATTTTGGATTCGCTACTTCCCTAATATTAAAATCAAGGTTAAATCCTTCAACTTTTTAAACATGAAATCATCATATAAATTCATCTTGAATCTAATGCATTAAAAGTTCTGATCATATTACATAAACATGTACAAGAATATAAATACAGCCACTATAAGTAGACAATTCCTACCAAATCACCATGCAAATGATCATCTTGAATTAATTACCAAAAATTCATAATCAATTTGTACAGATAATTCTAGTATTAATAAGTATACTACAATCTATTAACAACTAAATCACAATCTAGTCAAGATCAACCCATAACATAACATAGTTCAAGAGGGTAAGGGGATCATAGGTTTTTTATAAATTTGGATATAAATTCACTATAACACAAGTATCTAAAAATAAATTCATCATTAGTATCCTTTTGAAATCAATTTGAGAACGAACACATGGCTATATTGAAAGATAGGATTTTTTACTTACAATCATGTTTTGAAATCTTTTGAAAGGACTCAATAGATGAATGGTTATCTAGGGATAAAGGATCAATATACCTTATACATTAAAATGCCCATGAAAATCTAAGAAGAAATCTCCAAGAATGCATGTCTATAGCTTGTTCTTGAGGTTAGTCTTCAACGGAGGGTTTGGAGTTTTTTTGAAAGAGAACAGAGTTTTGGGGATTTTAATTACTTAATGAGTGTTGGGGTTTTGTCTTGGGAAAGGGTTTAAAAGATCCTCAAAATAGTTAATAAACATCCCCTAGGTTACCAAAACACCCCCATACTCATTGGCACTCTTAGACATGTCAAAATTTAATTAAAAACGAGGTAATCGGATCTGGGAAGAGGTTGTGCCTCGTGGGGAAGACTTAATTTTTCCCAAAATAATTATTGACGCAGTGAGGTGCGTGCTAGGATAAAGCCGTACAGGCAGGTCCAAACATTGGTCAGCTCTCTACCTTGGGAAGCCTCTTTGTCCTACATTTGGGTCCTCTTTGAGTCCCTTGAGGTAGTCCACGGGAATAAAACCCACACGTTTTAATACTTAACATGTCTATTAATATGATAGGGTCACCTCTAATGTTTTTGGAGTTAAAACAAAACATATAAAAAAGGAAAATATACCAAGAAACACGAGCACGTCTAAAGACAAACTTTCGAACGTCTTGGAATATCTAGGACATTTGACCTCCAATCCTCTTCAAACTAAATATGCAAGTTGTGAAACACTTAAGTAATATGTTATTAATACCTTTTGAAAAATGTGAGACTCTATCCACCTTAGTTCATTTTGAGGGTCGTCACAATTTCCCCTACTTGAGAAACATTCGTCCTCGAATGACACTTGAAACATTATAAACACGTTCAAGGACTCAAAGACCCATATAGAAGCTCACAACACTCAACAGGGTATAACACATTAGTTAATACATCAACCATACAAGGAACACAAACTTCATACTATCATGAAACCAATGAAACATAATCAAACATGGACTGCTCGTACGATTATTTCCATGCATACTCATTTCTTTATACTTCTCGCCAATTGGAGGAACTACCTTCTCCAACTTTAGGAATCTACATAATTCACCAATATATTTAACATCCTATGGTTTTCA
The DNA here is from genome assembly GCA_027705065.1 of Solanum peruvianum. Classification (NCBI taxonomy): domain Eukaryota; kingdom Viridiplantae; phylum Streptophyta; class Magnoliopsida; order Solanales; family Solanaceae; genus Solanum; species Solanum peruvianum. The sequence goes on from JAKWJD010001761.1 coordinate 40,868,355, forward strand.
ATTGCACACTTCGGCATATTTCACACTTCAAATCATTAGGAGATCTGATGTCACGACCCAAATCGGGGACGCGACTTGCACCCACATTTACCCTCCTATGTGAGCGATTCAACCAATATAACCTTTAACATTTTAATACAATATCAACAAAAGAAATGCGGAAGACTTAACTCATTAATAAAAAACAATTCAAAACTATTATTATTATCCCCAAAATCTGGAAGTCATCATCACAAGAACATCTATCTCAATTTATTAAACTAGGAATGTCTAAGAACAAAAATAACTAAAAAGTTAGTCCATGCTGGAAGTTCAAGGCATCAAGACTTGAAGAAGAAGACCCAGTCCAAGCTAGAAGCATTAGCTCACCCTGAAGATCCGGTGTGACGAAGACTGGCTTGATTTACTGCTGAGTTGAAGTTGACGGAACGTTTGCTGCATTACACAAATAACAAAGAAGAAAACATAAAAGTAGGGGGTCAGTACAACCACAAGTACTGAGTAGATATCATCGGCCAACTCAAAATAGGGAACAATATATATCAATAATAATGTAAATCAACTACAATACTCAACATGTAGCAATAACAATATTAATTCATCAATGGATACAACCGAGTTCACACATGAGGACTCAATCCTCAATACCATACTCATTCGGGAATTAAGTTCATTAGATTGAGTATATTCATTATCTTTCAAGATTCATTTTCTTTCTTCCTCTTGTGTCGGTACGTGACACTCCGCTCCTCTAATTCTATCCTGGTGCTGGAACGTGGCACTCCGATCCTCATATACTATCCTGGTACCGGAACGTGGCACTCGATCCATATTCCATCCTGGTGTCGGAACGTGACACTCCGATCCTCATATTCATTCTATCCTGGTACCGGAATGTGGCACCCGATCCATATTCTATCCTGGTGTCGGAACGTGACACTCCGATCCTCATATTCATTCTATCCTGGTACCGAAACGTGGCACCCGATCCCCTAATTCATCAAGCCTTCTTTTACACTAAGGCATCATCATTAACAAGTGAATTAGGGTTCTTTCAAGATTTGGGATTCAATAGCTTCATCATGCTTTGTTAATTCATCACAATTTCATAATCATAATCACGCAAGCATACAATTTAAGCACATAGTAGGGTTTACAATACTATCAACACATAACATTCACTATTAAGAGTTTACTACAAGTAGCATGAAAACCATAACCTACCTCCACCGAAGAATTGATCAAACAAGCTAATCCTCAAGCTGCGTTTTCTCCTCCCTCTCGGTTGATCCCTCTCTTTCTCTTTGTTCTTTCTGTTTGTTTTATTCAAACCCTCTTTCCTTTACCCTAATTATCATATAATTAAGACTAAAAGAGGACAATAGAACCCCCTAATTAACTTAAGGTTACCTCTTTTAACCCCCAAGTAATTAGACTTATTAATATTAACCCTCAATCTTTATGATTAAGGAAAGAATAGTCCAAAATGACACTTAAAACGTGTAGAGGAATCCTATTCTGCCTGGGATTTGCGCAATCTGTGACGGGCCGTCGTGCCTGCGACGGTCCGTCACGATGGTCGTCGCAGCCTCCCCAAAGTCCAGGTGAACTGCGACGGCCCATCACACCAGTGACGGTCCGTCCTGCACCTCCGTCGTGAAGGTCAGAAACTCGTTTCTTATACCAAATTCTCAAAAGTTGAAGTGTTTTGCAACGGGAACTCACGACGGTTCGTCGTGGATGTGACGGCACGTCCTGCAGGTCCGTCACAATTTACAGAGAGTCGATTTTCAGTATCCAATTTCAGAATTCTAAGTATGCTGAAACGATGCACCCTCGACGGGCCGTCGTGCCTGTGACGGTCCGTCGCAGTGCCCGTGGTCTTGTCCAGTTTTTCCAGAATTAAAATCTGCTGCTCAAAACGACTAAACAGGTCGTTACAATAGATACCAATTTACCCATCGTTCGTCCCCGGACGATCAAAAGAAGAAAAACAATGGCGAAAAGGAGTATCTGAATCTGTAAACAGATGTGGGTATTTTTCTTGCATATCTGCCTCCTTCTCCCAAGTAGCTTCTTCAACCGGTCGATTCTTCCATTGGACTTTGATGGATGCAATTTCTCTCGACCTTAACTTGCGAACCTCTCTATCTAAAATAGCAACTGGTTCCTCCTCATAAGTCAAATTCTCATCAAGCAAAACTGAATCCCAACGGATAATGTAGTTTCCATCTCCATGGTATCTTTTCAACATGGACACATGAAACACCGGATGCACTCCGGACAGCCCTGGAGGTAAGGCTAATTCATTAGCCACCTCCCCTACTCTCTTTAGTACCTCAAATGGTCCAATATACCTTGGACTTAGCTTACCTCTTTTGCCAAACCGCATCACCCCTTTCATGGGTGAAACCTTCAAGAAGACTTGTTCACCCTCCATGAACTCCAAGTCTCTAACCTTTCAGTCTGCATACTCCTTTTGTCTACTTTGCGCCGCTAGAAGCTTTTCTTGAATGCGCTTCACCTTATCTAACAAATCCCTCAAGAGGTCAGTACCCCAAGGTCTAACTTCAAATGCATCAAACCACCCGATGGGAGATCTACACCTCCTCCCATACAATGCTTCAAATGGGGCCATATCAATACTGGAGTGATAGCTATTATTTTATGAAAACTCTGCCAAAGGTAAGAAGCTATCCCAATGGCCACCAAACTCTATCACGCATGCACGAAGCATATCCTCCAACACTTGAATCGTTCGCTCAGACTGACCATCGGTCTGAGGGTGAAATGCAGTGCTAAGGTCCAACCTAGTACCCAATTCGGCATGCAATGTTTTCCAAAACTTAGAAGTAAACTGCGTACCTCTATCTGATATGATGGATAGTGGAACCCCATGCAATCGAACGATTTCTGAGATGTAGATTTTTGCTAACTTCTCTGCATTGTAAGTCACCTTGACCGGAATGAAATGAGTACACTTAGTTAACCTATCAACAATCACCCAAATGGAGTCATACTTACCCATTGTCTTTGGAAGACCAACCACAAAGTCCATTGCGATTCTCTCCCACTTCCATTCCGGAATGGGTATTCTCTGAAGCGTTCCTCCGGGCCTCTAGTGTTCATACTTTACTTGTTGACAGTTTGGACATTTGGCAATAAAGTCAACAATATCGCGCTTCATTCTACTCCACCAAAAGTGTTGCATTAGGTCGCGATACATCTTGGTTGCACCCGGATGTATAGAATACCTTGAACTATGAGCCTCTGTCAGAATAGTGTTAATCAAATCATTGATGCGGGGTACACATACCCTTCCCTTAATCCTCAAAACACCTTCCTCGTCGATTGTTGCTTCTTTAGCCTCTCCTTGCAACACTTTATCTCGGATTCGCCTTAGTTTCTGTAACGACCTGTTTAGTCGTTTTGAGCAACAGAGTTCATTTCGGGGAAAAACTTGCTGGAACGACGAGTGTCACGACGGACCGTCGTGGTCACGACGGCCCGTCGAGGAGGTGTCGTTCCAGGACACTTAGAATTCTTCAAATTGGATATTAAAATCGACTCTCTGTAAATTGTGACGGACCTGCAGGACGTGCCGTCACATCCACGACGAACCGTCGTAAGTTTCCATTGCAAAACACTTCAACTTTTGAGAATTTGGTACAAGAAACGAGTTTCTGACCGTCATGACGGAGGTGCAGGACGGACCGTCACAGGGGTGACGGGCCGTCACAGTTTACCTGAAGTTTGGGGAGGCTGCGACGACCGGTGTGACGGACCGTCGCAGGCACGACGGCCCGTCACAGGTCACGCAGATCCCAGTCAGAATAGGATTTCTCCACACGTTTTAAGGGTCGTTTTTGACTATTCTTTCCTTAATTATAAAGATTGAGGGTTAACATTAATAAGTCTAATTACTTAGGGGTTAAAAGAGGTAACCTTAAGTTAATTGGGGGGTTTTATTGTCCTCTTTTATTCTTAATTATTTGTTAATTAGGGTAAAGGAAAGAGGGTTTGAATAAAACAAAAGAGAAAGAACAAGAGAGAAAAGAGAGAAACGAATTGAGAGAGTATTGATCGATCGAAGAGGGAAGAGGGATAACAAAGCTTGGAAGATTTCTTGTTGATTCCAATTCTTCGGTGGAGGTAGGTTATGGTTTTTACGATATTCGTAGCGAACTCTTAATAGAGAATAATATGTGTTGATGAAATTGTAAACCTGTCAATATGTTCATTGTATGCTTGCATGAATATGATTATGTGATTTTGATAAAACAAGCATGATGAAAATCATTGAATCCCAAATCTTGAAAGAAACTTTAATCTATGATATTAATGATGATGCCTCGGTATAAAAGAGGGCTTGATGAACTAAAGTAATGGGATTGATGATGCCTTGGTAAAGAGAAGGCTTGATGAACTGATAGAATGAATTTAGTGGATCGGAGTGTCACGTTCCGACACATAGTATTAGTGGATCGGAGTGTCACGTTCCGACACATAGTATTAGTGGGACGGGTGTCACGAACCGACACGTAGATATAGGGGATCGGAGTGTCACGTTCCGACACATATAGGGGATCGGAGTGTCACGTTCTGACACATATAGGGGATCGGAGTGTCACGTTCCGACACATATAGGGGATCGGAGTGTCACATTCCGACACATATAGGGGATCGGAGTGTCACGTTCCGACACATAGTGGTAGGGGATCGGAGTGTCACGTACCGACACAAGAGGAAGAAAGATAATGAATCTCGAAAGATGATAATATACTCAACATAATGAACTTAATTCCCAAATGAGTATGGTATTGAGGCTTGAGCCCTCATGGATGAACTTGATGGTATTTATTGACGATTATGATACTTGTTGTTGCTACATGTTGAGTTTATAGTTGATTTATAATATTACTTGATATATATTATCTTCTATTTCGAGTTGGCCGATGATATCTACTCAGTACGTGTGGTTGTACTGACCCCCTACTTTATTATTTTCTTCTTTGTTATTTGTGGATAGATGTTCTTGTGATGATGACTTCCAGATTTTGGAGATAATAATAATAGTTATTGATTTGTTTTTATTAATGAGTTAAGTCTTCCGCATTTTCTTGGTTGATATTGTATTAAAATGTTAAGGGTTAAATTGGTTGGTTCGCTCACATAGGAGGGTAAATGTGGGTCAGTCGCGTCCCGGATTTGGGTCGTGACAAACTTGGTATCAGAGCATTAGGTTCATTGGTCTTATCACACAACAACAGGTCTAGTAGAGTCTTAAGGAACGGTAGGGGGACGCCTTTACTTTTCCTTGAGAGGCTATAAGACTTTAGGAAAATTCCATTCTTTCATTCTTTCTTTCGTGCTACTACTTGAGTCCAATTGGTATCTAGGTTATACAAGTTGGTATCTGACCATCTTCACTCTATTTCGCAGATGGTTAGAACTAGAGCAACGACCGCACCAGCAGCGACAATGGAAAGACAGGAAACTACTGAGCCAACCACTGGGGCTGTGGCTCGAGGAAGAACAGCGGCAAGAGGCCGTGGAAGAGGTCGTGGGAGGACGTCTTCTAGAGGAAGAGGACGAGCCCCTAGCCCATCTGATACTAGGGCAGTGACCCCTCCACCGACTGAGGAGGTAGTAAGAGAGGGTGAGGAAGGGGAAACTGAACAAGTGCAAAATGAGGAATTGCCACCCCAACCTACCCAAGAGATGATCAACCAGGTACTTGCTTATCTTAGCGGGTTATCCGATCAGGGACAGGCTCCTCCAGTGGTTTCTGCACCAACACCTCCCGTTTAAGAGATACGACATGCGGCTACTATGGCTCCCCGCATGGATGCACCATTGGAGATAGGCACATTTCCACGTCTGACTACTGGGCCTATTATGACAAACGATCAACATGAACTTTTCAGTAAGTTCTTGAAATTGAAACCTCCAGTCTTCAAGGGTGCAGAATCTGAGGATGCTTATGATTTTCTGGTTGATTGCCATGAGCTACTACACAAGATGGGGATAGTAGAGAGGTTTGGTGTCGAGTTCGTGAGCTATTAGTTCCAAGGGAACGCCAAAATGTGGTGGCGTTCACATGTTGAGTGTCAACAAACAGAGGCACCACCTATGACCTGGGAATCATTCTCTACCCTGTTTATGGAGAAGTATATCTCAAGGACTTTGAGAGATAGAAATAGGGATGAGTTCTTGAGTCTCGAGCAAGGAAGGATGACAGTAAACGCGTATGAGGCTAAATTTCGCGCACTATCCAGATATGCCACCCAACTTTGTTTCAGTCCACAAGAACAGATTCGCCGTTTCGTGAAGGGGTTGAGGTCGGAGTTGCGGATTTCAGCCTTACAGGTAGCGGCAACGACAACATCCTTCCAAGAGGTGGTAGACTTTGTGGTAGAGGTGGAAGGAGTGAAGCCAGATGACTTCACCACGACATCGACATCAAAGAGGTTTCGAAGGGGAGGTGAGTTTAATGGTTCTTACTCTAGAGGACAGATCTCCGGAGGTCACTCAGTTCGACCAATACAGTCTTCACTGCAGACTGTAGTTGGGGGTCCACCTCAGAACGGTCAACCTTACTCCGAGAGACCTATGCCCGACTCCAGAGAGTGCTATGGATGTGGGGAAGTTGGACATATTAGGAGGAATTGTCCAAAACAGAGTTACAGACCCCCACTAGCTAGAGGTAGGGGTGGTCATGGTAGAGGCCGTTTTTCTGGAGGACGTGGCGGTCGAGGTAATGGTGGTCACCAAAACGGCAGAGGTGATGGGCAAAACGGAGCCACTACTATGCAACATGGTAGGGGCAACGGACAGACAAATAATGGGGCCCATTGCTACGCTTTCCCTGGGAGATCTGAAGCGGAGGCATCTGATGCTGTTATCACAGGTAATCTTTTGGTTTGTGATTGCATGGCATCCGTATTATTTGACCCTGGCTCCACGTTTTCATATGTATCTTCCTCATTTGCTAACGGTCTAAATTTACATTGTGAATTACTTGACATGCCTATTCGTGTTTCTACTCCGGTGGGTGAGTCTGTGATAGTCGAAAAAGTGTATAGGTCTTGTTTGGTGAATTTTGTGGGGAGCAACACTTTTGTAGATTTGGTTATTTTAGAAATGGGTGACTTTGATGTAATTCTGGGTATGACTTGGCTTTCTCCAAACTTTGCGATTTTGTATTGTAATGCTAAAACGGTGACGTTAGCCAAGCCTGGGACAGATCCGTTAGTGTGGGAGGGCGACTACACTTCCAATCCGGTACGTATCATCTCCTTTCTTCGCGCTAAGAAAATGGTGAGTAAAGGGTGTTTAGCTTTCTTGGCACATCTCAAGGATGACACTGCTCAAGTACCTTCGATTGAGTCAGTTTCGGTAGTCCGTGAGTTTTTGGATGTGTTCCCTGCAGATCTTCCTGGTATGCCACCAGATAGGGATATAGACTTCTGCATTGATTTGGAACCGGGTACTCGCCCCATTTCTATTCCCCCTTATAGAATGGCTCCCGCAGAGTTAAAGAGAGTTAAAGGCACAACTTCAAGAGTTGTTGAGCAAAGGCTTCATTAGACCAAGTGCATCTCCTTGGGGTGCTCCGGTCTTGTTTGTAAAGAAGAAGGATGGGAGCTTCCGAATGTGCATAGATTACCGACAGTTGAACAAAGTAACTATTAAGAACAAGTACCCCATTCCTCGCATTGATGACTTGTTCGATCAGTTACAAGGTGCTTGTGTCTTCTCTAAGATCGATTTGAGATCCGGTTATCACCAATTGAAAATACGAGCGACGGACGTGCCAAAGACCGCTTTTCGAACTAGGTATGGTCACTATGAATTTATGGTAATGTCTTTTGGTCTTACTAATGCCCCTGCTGCCTTCATGAGCTTGATGAACGGGATTTTCAAGCCATATTTGGACCTCTTTGTGATCGTGTTTATTGATGATATACTGATATACTCCAAGAGTAAGAAGGAACATGAGGAGCATTTGAGAATGGTGTTAGAGTTGTTAAGGAAGAAAAAGCTTTATGCGAAATTCTCCAAGTGTGAGTTTTGGCTAGATTCAGTGTCCTTTTTGGGGCACGTGGTTTCTAAGGATGGAGTGATGGTGGATCCATCCAAGATTGAGACAGTGAAGAATTGGGTATGACCTACGAACGTGTCAGAAATAAGGAGTTTTGTGGGTTTAGCTAGCTACTACCGCCGATTTGTCAAGGGATTCTCTTCTATTGCTTCCCAATTGACGAACTTGACTAAGCAAAATGTTCCATTTGTATAGTCGGATGAGTGTGAGGAAAGCTTCCAGAAGCTTAAAACCTTGTTGACTACTGCACCAATTCTTACCTTGCCAGTAGAGGGTAAAAACTTCATTGTTTATTGTGATGCATCCTATTCGGGTTTGGGTGCAGTGCTAATGCAAGAAAAGAATGTGATTGCTTATGCTTCGAGGCAATTAAAGGTGCATGAACGTAACTATCCGACCCATGATTTGGAGTTGGCCGCGGTAGTATTTGCACTAAAGCAATGGAGACACTACTTGTATGGGGTTAAGTGTGAAGTCTACACGGACCATCGTAGCCTACAGTATGTATTCACTCAGAAAGACTTGAACTTGAGACAGAGGAGATGGATGGAACTACTGAAGGACTACGACATCACTATCTTGTATCATCCGGGAAAAGCAAATGTTGTGGCAGATGCTTTGAGTAGAAAGGCCGGAAGCATGGGAAGTCTAGCTCATTTGCAAGCTTCTAGACGCCCATTGGCTAGAGCAGTGCAGATTCTGGCTAATGACCTTATGAGGTTGGAAATAAATGAGAAGGGAGGATTGTTAGCTTGTGTAGAGGCAAAATCTTCTTTTCTTGATCAGATTAAGGGGAAACAGTTTGATGATGAGAAGCTAAGTCGAATCCGAGATAAAGTGTTACAAGGAGAGGCTAAAGAGGCAATAATTGATGAGGAAGGTGTTTTGAGAATTAAGGGAAGGGTATGTTTACCCCGCATCGACGATTTGATCACCACTATTCTTACCGAGGCTCATAGCTCCGGATATTCTATACATCCTGGTGCAACCAAGATGTATCGCGACCTAAAGCAACACTTCTGGTGGAGTAGAATGAAGCGTGATATTGTTGAGTTTGTTGCCAAATGTCCAAATTGTCAACAAGTAAAGTATGAACACCAGAGGCCCGGAGGAACACTTCAGAGAATGCCCATTCCTGAATGGAAGTGGGAGAGAATCGCGATGGACTTCGTGGTTGGTCTTCCCAAGACATTGAGTAAGTATGACTCAATTTGGGTGATTGTTGATAGGTTAACTAAGTCCGCTCATTTCATTCCGGTCAAGGTGACCTACAATGCAGAGAAGTTAGCCAAGATCTACATCTCAGAGATCGTTCGGTTGCATAGAGTTCCACTCTCCATCATATCGGATAGAGGTACGCAGTTTACTTCTAAGTTTTGGAGGACATTACATGCTGAATTAGGTACTAGGTTGGACCTTAGCACGGCATTTCACCCTCAGACCGATGGTCAGTCTGAGCGAACGATTCAAGTGTTGGAGGATATGCTTCGTGCATGTGTGATAGAGTTTGGTGGCCATTGGGATAGCTTTTTACCTTTGGCAGAGTTTTCATACAATAATAGCTATCACTCCAGTATTGACATGGCTCCATTTGAAGCATTGTATGGGAGGAGGTGTAGATCTCCCATTGGTTGGTTTGATGCCTTTGAAATTAGACCTTGGGGGACTGATCTGTTGAGAGATTCTATGGAGAAGGTGAAAGCTATTCAAGAAAAGCTTTTGACGGCTCAAGGTAGACAAAAGGAGTATGCAGACCGAAAGGTTAGAGACTTGGAGTTCATGGAAGGTGAACAAGTCCTGTTGAAGGTTTCACCCATGAAAGGGGTGATGCGGTTCGGAAAAATGGGTAAGTTAAGTCCAAGGTATATTGGACCATTTGAATTGCTTAAGAGAATAGGGGAGGTGGCTTATGAATTAGCCTTGCCCCCAGGGCTGTCCGGAGTGCATCCGGTGTTTCATGTATCCATGTTGAAGAGATACCACGGAGATGGAAACTACATTATCCGTTGGGATTCAGTTTTGTTGGATGAGAACTTGACTTATGAAGAGGAACCGGTTGCTATATTAGATAGAGAAGTTCGCAAGCTGAGGTCGAGAGAGATTGCATCCATCAAAGTGCAATGGAAGAATCGATCGGTTGAAGAGGCTACTTGGGAGAAGGAGGCAGATATGCAAGAAAAATACCCACATCTGTTTACAGATTCAGGTACTCCTTTTCGCCATTGTTTTTCTTCTTTTGATCGTTCGGGGACGAACGATGGGTAAATTGGTATCTATTGTAACAACCTGTTTAGTCGTTTTGAGCAACAGAGTTCATTTCGGGGAAAAACTGGCTGGAACGACGAGTGTCACGACGGACCGTCGTGGTCACGACGGCCAGTCGAGGAGGTGTCGTTCCAGGACACTTAGAATTCTTCAAATTGGATATTAAAATCGACTCTCTGTAAATTGTGACGGACATGGAGGACGTGCCGTCACATCCACGACGAACCGTCGTAAGTTTCCGTTGCAAAACACTTCAACTTTTGAGAATTTGGTACAAGAAACGAGTTTCTGACCGTCATGACGGAGGTGCAGGACGGACCGTCACAGGGGTGACGGGCCGTCACAGTTCACCTGAAGTTGGGGAGGCTGCGATGACCGGTGTGACGGACCGTCGCAGGCACGACGGCCTGTCACAGGTCACGCAGATCCCAGTCAGATAGGATTTCTCCACACGTTTTAAGGGTCGTTTTTGACTATTCTTTCCTTAATTATAAAGATTGAGGGTTAACATTAATAAGTCTAATTACTTAGGGGTTAAAAGAGGTAACCTTAAGTTAATTAGGGGGTTTTATTGTCCTCTTTTATTCTTAATTATTTGTTAATTAGGGTAAAGGAAAGAGGGTTTGAATAAAACAAAAGAGAAAGAACAAGGGAAAAGAGAGAAACGAATTGAGAGAGTATTGATCGATCGAAGAGGGAGAGGGATAACAAAGCTTGGAAGATTTCTTGTTGATTCCAATTCTTCGGTGGAGGTAGGTTATGGTTTTTACGATATTCGTAGCGAACTCTTAATAGAGAATAATATGTGTTGATGATATTGTAAACCTGTCTATATGTTCATTGTATGCTTGCATGAATATGATTATGTGATTTTGATAAAACAAGCATGATGAAAATCATTGAATCCCAAATCTTGAAAGAAACATTAATCTACGATATTAATGATGATGCCTCGGTATAAAAGAGGGCTTGATGAACTAAAGTAATGGGATTGATGATGCCTTGGTAAAGAGAAGGCTTGATGAACTGATAGAATGAATTTAGTGGATCGGAGTGTCACGTTCCGACACATAGTATTAGTGGATCGGAGTGTCACGTTCCGACACATAGTATTAGTGGGACGGGTGTCACGAACCGACACGTAGATATAGGGGATCGGAGTGTCACGTTCCGACACATATAGGGGATCGGAGTGTCACGTTCTGACACATATAGGGGATCGGAGTGTCACGTTCCGACACATATAGGGGATCGGAGTGTCACGTTCCGACACATATAGGGGATCGGAGTGTCACGTTCCGACACATAGTGGTAGGGGATCGGAGTGTCACGTACCGACACAAGAGGAAGAAGATAATGAATCTCGAAAGATGATAATATACTCAACATAATGAACTTAATTCCCAAATGAGTATGTTATTGAGGCTTGAGCCCTCATGGATGAACTTGATGGTATTTATTGACGATTATGATACTTGTTGTTGCTACATGTTGAGTTTATAGTTGATTTATAATATTACTTGATATATATTATCTTCTATTTCGAGTTGGCCGATGATATCTACTCAGTACGTGTGGTTGTACTGACCCCCTACTTTATTGTTTTCTTCTTTGTTATTTGTGTAATGCAGCAAACGTTCCGTCAACTTCAACTCCGCAGTAATTCAAGCCAGTCTTCGCCAGACCGGATCTTCAGGGTGAGCTAATGCTTCTAGCTTGGACTGGATCTTCTTCTTCAAGTCTTGATGCCTTGAACTTCCGGCATGGACTAGCTTTTTAGTTATTTTTGTTCTTAGCCATTTTTAGTTTAGTAATTTGAGGATAGATGTTCTTGTGATGATGACTTCCAGATTTTGGGGATAATAATAATAGTTATTGATTTGTTTTTATTAATGAGTTAAGTCTTCCGCATTTTCTTGGTTGATATTGTATTAAAATGTTAAGGGTTAAATTGGTTGGTTCGCTCACATAGGAGGGTAAATGTGGGTGCCAGTCGCGTCCCCGATTTGGGTCGTGACAGTTTCTCATCATCAAACTGTTTTCCCTTAATCTTGTCAAGAAAAGAAGATCTTGACTCCACACTAGCCAACAATCCTCCCTTCTCATTTATTTCTAACCTCATCAAGTCGTTAGCCAGAGTCTGAACCTCTCTAGCCAATGGGCGTCTAGAAGCTTGCAAATGAGCTAGACTTCCCATGCTTCCCGCCTTTCTACTCAAAACATCTGCAACCACATTCGCCTTCCCCGGATAATACAAGATAGTGATGTCGTAGTCCTTCAGTAGTTCCATCCATCTCCTCTGTCTCAAGTTCAAATCTTTCTGAGTAAAGGCGTACTGTAGACTACAATGATCCGTATAGATTTCACACTTAACCCCATATAAATAATGTCTCCATTGCTTTAGTGCAAATACTACCGCTGCTAACTCCAAATCGTGGGTTGGATAGTTACGTTCATGCACTTTTAATTGTCTTGAAGCATAAGCAATCACATTCTTTTCTTGCATTAGTACTGCACCCAAACCCGAATAGGATGAATCACAATAAACGATGAAGTTTTTACCCTCTGCTGGCAAAGTAAGAATTGGTGCAGTAGTCAACAAGGTCTTGAGTTTCTAAAAACTTTCTTCGCACTCATCCGACCATACAAATGGAACATTCTGCTTAGTCAAGTTCGTCAATTGGGAAGCGATAGAAGAGAATCCCTTGACAAAGCGGCGGTAGTAGCTAGCTAACCCAACAAAGCTTCTTATTTCTGACACATTAGTGGGTCTTACCCAATTCTTCACTGTCTCAATCTTAGAAGGATCTACCGTCACTCCATCCTTAGAAACCACGTGCCCCAAGAAGGACACTGCATCTAGCCAAAACTCACACTTACAGAATTTGGCATAAAGCTTTTTCTCCCTCAACATTTCCAATACAATTCTCAAATGCTCCTCATGTTCCTCCCTACTTTTAGAATATACCAGTATATCATCTATAAATACGATCACAAAGAGATCCAAATACGGCTTAAAAATCCCATTCATCAAGCTCATGAAAGCAGCAGGGGCATTCTTAAGACCAAAAGACATTACTACAAATTAATAATGCCCATACCTAGTCCGAAAAGCGGTCTTTGGCACATCCACTGCCCGTATTTTCAATTGATGATAACTGGATCTCAAGTCGATCTTCGAGAAGACACAAGCACCTTGTAGTTGATCGAATAAGTCATCAATGCGAGGAAGAGGATATTTGTTCTTAATAGTTACCTTGTTCAACTTCCGGTAATCTATGCACATTCGAAAACTCCCATCCTTCTTCTTTACAAACAAAACCGGAGCACCCCAAGGAGATGCACTTGGTCTAATGAAGCCTTTGCTCAACAACTCTTGAAGTTGTGCCTTTAACTCTCTTAACTCCGCGGGAGCCATTCTGTAAGGGGGTATAGAAATGGGGCGAGTGCCCGGTTCCAAATCAATGCAAAAGTCGATATCCCTATCTGGTGGCATACTAGGAAGATCTGCAGGGAATACATCCAAAAACTCACGGACTACCGAAACCGACTCAATCGAGGGTACTTGGGTAGTGTCATCCTTGAGATGTGCCAAGAAAGCTAAACACCCCTTACTAACCATTTTCTTAGCACGAAGAAAGGAGATGATAAGCACCGGATTGGAAGTGTAGTCACCCTCCCACACTAACGGATCTGTCCCAGGCTTGGCTAACGTCACCGTTTTAGCATTACAATCCAAAATCGCAAAATTCGGAGAAAGCCAAGTCATACCCAGAATTACATCGAAATCAACCATTTCTAAGATAACCAAATCTACATAAGTGTTGATCCCCACAAAATTCACCAAACAAGACCTATGTACCTTTTCAACTACCACAGACTCACCCACCGGAGTACAAACACGAATTGGCATGTCAAGTAATTCACAATACAATTTTAGACCATTAGCAAATGATGAAGATACATATGAAAACGTGGAGCCAGGGTCAAATAATACAGATGCCATGCAATCACAAACCAAAATATTACCTCTGATAACAGCATCAGACGCCTCCGCTTCGGATCTCCCAGGGAAAGCGTAACAATGGGCCCTTTCACCAGTCTGTCCGTTGCCCCTACCATGTTGTGTCGTAGTGGCTCCCACTTGCCTATCACCTCTGCCGTTTTGGTGACCACCATTACCTCGGCCACCACGCCTTTTAGAATAAAGGCCTCTACCATGACCACCTCTACCTCTAGCTTGTGTGGTTCTGTAACTCGGGTTTGGACAATATCTCTTAATATGTCCAATCTCCCCACATCCATAGCACTCTCTGGGTTCATGCATAGGTCTCTCAGAGAAGTGTTGGCCGATCTGAGATGGACCCCCAACTACAGTCTGTAGTGAAGACTGAATTGGTCAAACTGAGTAGCCTCCAGAACTCTGTCCTCTAGTATATGAACCGTTGAACTCACCTCCCTTTCGAAACCTCTTTGATGTCGACGTTGTGGTGAAGTCATCTGACTTCACTCCTTCCACCTCTATCACAAAGTCTACCACCTCTTGGAAGGATGTTGTCGTTGCCGCTATCTGTAAGGCTGAAATTCGCAATTCTGACCTCAACCCCTTCACAAAACGGCGGATCCGTTCTTGTGGACTGAAACATAGTTGGGTGGCATACCTTGATAAAGCACGAAACTTAGCCTCATATGCGTTAACCGTCATCCTACCTTGCTCGAGACTCAAGAACTCATCCCTTTTTCTATCTCTCAAAGTCCTTGGGATATACTTCTCCATAAACAGGGTAGAGAATGATTCCCATGTCATAGGTGGTGCCTCTCTTGGTTGACACTCAACATGTGACCGCCACCACATTTTGGCATTCCCTTGAAACTGATAGCTCACGATCTCAACGCCAAACCGTTCTACTATACCCATCTTGTGTAGTAGCTCATGACAATCAACCAGAAAGTCGTAGGCATCCTCTGATTCTGCACCCTTAAAGACTGGAGGTTTCAATTTCAAAACTTACTGAAAAGTTCATGTTGATCGTTTGTCATTATAGGCCCAGTAGTCAGACGTGGAAATGTGCCTATCTCCAATGTTGCATCCATGCGGGGAGCCATAGTAGCCGCATGTCGTATCTCTGAAACCGGAGGGGTTGGTGCAGAAACCACTGGGGGTGCCTGACCCTGATCAGATAACCCGCTAAGATAAGCAAGTACTTGGTTGATCATTTCTGGGGTAGGTTGGGGTGGCAATTCCTCATGTTGCCCTTGTTCATTCTCCCCTTCCTCACCCTCTCTTATCACATCCTCGGTCGGTGGAGGAGTCACCGCCCTAGTATCAGATGGGCTAGGGGCTCGTCCTCTTCCTTTAGAGGACGCCCTCCCACGACCTCTCCCACGGCCTTTTGCCAATGCTCTTCCTCGAGCTACAGCCCCAGTGGCTGGCTCAGTCGTTTCTTCTCTTTCCGTTGTTTCTGCTGGTGCGGTCGTTGCTCTAGTTCTAACCATCTGCGAAATAGAATGAAGATGGTCAGATACCAATTTGTATCACCTAGATACCAATTGGACACAAGTAGTAGCACGAAAGAAGAATGAAAGAATGGAATTTTCCTAAAGTCTTATAGCCTCTCAAAGAAAAGTAAAGGCGTCCCCCTACCGTTCCTTAAGACTCTACTAGACCTGTTCTTGTGTGATGAGACCAATGAACCTAATGCTCTGATACCAAGTTTGTCACGACCCAAATCGGGGACGCGACTGGCACCCACATTTACCCTCCTATGTGAGCGAACCAACCAATCTAACCTTTAACATTTTAATACAATATCAACAAAAGAAATGCGGAAGACTTAACTCATTAATAAAAACAATTCAAAACTATTATTATTATCCCCAAAATCTGGAAGTCATCATCACAAGAACATCTATCTCAATTTATTAAACTACGAATGTCTAAGAACAAAAATAACTAAAAAGCTAGTCCATGCCGGAAGTTCAAGGCATCAAGACTTGAAGAAGAAGACCCAGTCCAAGCTAGAAGCATTAGCTAACCCTGAAGATCCGGTGTGACGAAGACTGGCTTGGTTTACTGCTGAGTTGAAGTTGACGGAACGTTTGCTGCATTACACAAATAACTAAGAAGAAAACATAAAAGTAGGGGGTCAGTACAACCACAAGTACTGAGTAGATATCATCGGCCAACTCAAAATAGGGAACAATATATATCAATAATAATGTAAATCAACTACAATACTCAACATGTAGCAATAACAATATTAATTCATCAATGGATACAACCGAGTTCACACATGAGGACTCAAGCCTCAATACCATACTCATTCGGGAATTAAGTTCATTAGATTGAGTATATTCATTATCTTTCAAGATTCATTATCTTTCTTCCTCTTGTGTCGGTACGTGACACTCCGCTCCTCTAATTCTATCCTTGTGCCGGAACGTGGCACTCCGATCCTCATATAATATCCTGGTACCGGAACGTGGCACCCAATCCATATTCTATCCTGGTGTCGGAACGTGACACTCCGATCCTCATATTCATTCTATCCTGGTACCGGAACGTGGCACCCGATCCATATTCTATCCTGGTGTCGGAACGTGACACTCCGATCCTCATATTCATTCTATCCTGGTACCGGAACGTGGCACCCAATCCCCTAATTCATCAAGCCTTCTTTTACACTAAGGCATCATCATTAACAAGTGAATTAGGGTTCTTTCAAGATTTGGGATTCAATAGCTTCATCATGCTTTGTTAATTCATCACAATTTCATAATCATAATCACGCAAGCATACAATTTAAGCACATAGTAGGGTTTACAATACTATCAACACATAACATTCACTATTAAGAGTTTACTACAAGTAGCATGAAAACCATAACCTACCTCCACCGAAGAATTGATCAAACAAGCTAATCCTCAAGCTGCGTTTTCTCCTCCCTCTCGGTCGATCCCTCTCTTTCTCTTTGTTCTTTCTGTTTGTTTTATTCAAACCCTCTTTCCTTTACCCTAATTATCACATAATTAAGACTAAAAGAGGACAATAGAACCCCCTAATTAACTTAAGGTTACCTCTTTTAACCCCCAAGTAATTAGACTTATTAATATTAACCCTCAATCTTTATAATTAAGGAAAGAATAGTCCAAAACGACCCTTAAAACGTGTAGAGGAATCCTATTCTGCCTAGGATTTGCGCAACCTGTGACGGTCCGTCGTGCCTGCGACGGTCCGTCACGATGGTCGTCGCAGCCTCCCCAAAGTCCAGGTGAACTGCGACGGCCCGTCACACCAGTGACGGTCCGTCCTGCACCTCCGTCCTGACGGTCAGAAACTCGTTTCTTGTACCAAATTCTCAAAAGTTGAAGTGTTTTGCAACGGGAACTCACGACGGTTCGTCGTGGATGTGACGGCACGTCCTGCAGGTCCGTCACAATTTACAGAGAGTCGATTTTCAGTATCCAATTTCAGAATTCTAAGTATGCTGAAACGATGCACCCTCGACGGGCCGTCGTGCCTGTGATGGTCCGTCGCAGTGCCCGTGGTCTTGGCCAGTTTTTTCCAGAATTAAAATCTTCTGCTCAAAACGACTAAACAGGTCGTTACATCTGAAAACTTCATTTAGTTACACAAGAATCATGAATAATGTAGATCAACTATAATCTTATAGTCTAGACATAACATCATCAAGGTATTTTATGTCATTACCATGTTTAGCTTTGTTCAAGGAGGAAATACCTTCTCCTAGTCACAACATCTACACATGGCCTTATAGAGATCATACAAAAGCAATGCATAGAGGTGAATTCATATTAAAGAGGGTTTTTTCACATCCAACAATATTATGCTTATACTTCCTTCCTTATGAAATCAAAATGGTAGGTCACAACAACAATATCATAATATTAAGAATTAAATTACATCTTTCTATTTGTAGCTAATCACTAGATTTCATAATCATTCATAATCTAGGGAAATTATCACAATTTATAGGCACATCAAAATAAAAAGTTTAGGCAAACCATCACTCCTCAAAAGTGAGTCTATAGTAACACTCTCCAAATCTCAAAAATCATACATTTTTCAAAGAGACTCATCTTATCATATTTAAAAGGAGACATCATTTTGTATACTGTGGTAAAATAACCACACAGTATGAGTGACATCAAACATGCTCATTAAGCTATCTCATGAACCCAAATTGCACATTTATCACAGAAGGATGCACAACATCATGAGCAACCTGCAAATTTATCAAAATTTCCTTTTTCACGCAATAATGGTCTTTCATAATGTGCATAACAAATACAGAACATGCAAATTATCCTTTTATGCAAGAGTCTATTCATGAACTAGCTACTTAAGAACTCTTTTGTTTCAAGTTTGAGTAAGAGTAGAAGGAAAATATAGGGATATTTACAACCTTACTACTCTAATTATCCTCCCCAGTTATGATAAACCAATTTAAGAGCAACTCATGTCAATTTTAGCGGAACTCTAGCTTACCAACCTTATTAACTTAGCACATCATCCAACTATCGGGATGTAAACTTATGAACACCGTTCTTGCCATCACGTCAAAGTGATTTTAAAACCAGAGAAGCTCAAAGGAACTAAAAATAGGGACATCAACGGGAATCCAAATCATACCATCTACGAACATTATCCCCCACTTGGGGTTAGACAATCACATTATGCCCTTAAAAAAAAGGCCGAGCCAAGTGAAGACCAACCTATAAAGGTCATCAATTTTTGGTTGATTTTTTCAACCAACCATTACTAGGTACAATTTAAGCACTTGGTCTATTGACAATATTCAGTTTCAATCTTAAAAGACAGCCAAACACTTCAAAGTAGGTCAACCTCAATTCTCTCCTTCTCTTAAAGAGTTAAGGAGTACATATCATACATCCCTCGAAGTCACCTTAGGGTAATTATACTTCCCTTGTGGAATAAAACTCTTTTTCCCCTTTTTACCATTTTTAGAATAGGCTCATAGAATGAATCATTAACTAGTCATAAGGCTTCTACCATTAACTAGACTACTTCCCAATAAACATACAAGGCTCAACACACTATTTCCCCTCATTAGGTGCAAGGCTATACAAAAGATTCAAATCCTCACAAGGATAACTATGAAGCATTTCAAATATATAAAGGCAACATTTATACCTTTTTTTTTCACTATATACCACATTCCCCAAGACATTTAAAGCCTATATCATAACATGATGCTACCCTCCTACATAACCATAAGCCAATCCATCATTCCAAGGGGAACTCCATTACGCCATAACAACTACTAACAAACAATAGACATATCATATCATAACTTTTGGTATAACATCGCCTTTGTGCAAAACTACTTTGAGCCATTAATTTCATCCCATCAAATTATACGACACACATACTCATCAAGCCATAAACCAAAAACACCATCAGGTACACCTTTTATCCCTAAATCTTTAAAACATCATCCTAATTTAAGAAATCACGACTAAAAGACCATCGGAGAAGAAAACACAAGAGAGAGATCCCATAGAGTTATGTTTTATGGAATGATATGAGTAAATTAATGAAGGGAAAATATATCCTACCCTCTCACTCATAGATGTGGCGCGACTCACTATCGAGGATCGAGAATCTACAAGATGTGGGAATACGAGAGTTTGAAACCTAAGAATGAAACAAAAGACTGTATTTTGTCATACTATGTTTCATACGACACAAAGTACCCCTTAGAAGTTAAGGTACTCTTAGATCGCCAGACGGCTTCGTCGACATCTCGGAGGTCTAAGATAAGCCTTTAGACATCTGTCATTGCATAATCATTAAAAAAGGTGGAGAATTTAAAATTTTTCATCGCACATTAAATGCTAGAACATTACAAACTTCATGATACATAAGTAGAATCTAAGTCTCTTTGTCATCTTAATACACAACTCAATAGAATAGAATAGGGACACAACCTTTAATAACTTAAAATATAAGTCTAATCTATTACATCAACTTAAATAATGTCGTAACATTGGCAACCTCTCAATAATAAGAGCTCCTTTTCTTGAACTTGGGTGATCTATAAGAGCTATTCACTAAAGATACATCCTCTAGCAATTAAACTATACACTTTGTGTAAAAAAGATGAAGAAGAATAACATTAGTAAAATAATGCACTAAGTATGACTACCATACAAAAACATGCATTTCAAGAGTACATGCCATTTGAAATCATGGATCATGCCTTTTTAGTAAACTTCATGAACTTAGGCACATATAAACTCAATATAGTTAGCATACATCATATAGACATGGATACTACTCAAAATAGCACATAAAGCCATTTATTATATTTTGAGGCATATCAAACACCTACATTACACTACCTCTCTTTTATTTACTCCTTTCCTACGTAACCGTCAAGTATACCTAGTACAATTTATCTCCTTGATGTTAGCTTACTTTAGTATTTCATAAAATGATTCATAATTCAAACACATATATTCATCACATAAACATCTCATAGACATAAACTTCACACAGGGACTATCACCTAAGACAACTCCTAAGTCACACTAGTGCAATGTGTAGGTACCATTCCATAATGCTACTTAAAAAAGTGTACCTAAGATGTCACCTTAGACTAGTCCTAAAATAATTGACAAGTAATAACACTTTCATTCACAACTGGACATAAGTCATATACTTCATAACGTAATATAAGGACTCTTTCCTTTACTAAACGTTAGTCATCACTCTCTTAGTTCATACAATAAGTAAACCACCCTCATAACACTTCACAAGCTTACTTGTGCAATGTAAAAATGGAGTCCCATACCCTCATATATAATAAGTGAACCCATTTAGAAGCCATAAGTGTAATTCACACACATACAAAAAATTCGTGTCTTAATCATATAGAAGTAACTTAACAGTGCATTGATATAATTCATGCATAACAGTACATAAATCTTACTCATGTAAACGTTCTAATCTTATCCTTTCTTGAAGTTCACTTGTGCAATGCATGGGTAGGGGACATAATTCTTCCTATACAAAGTAATATTCTTTAAAATTTGTAATTAAAGTCCATAATATTATCTTACTTCATTTCTTTCTTTGGGAGATTTAGCCACAATTGACATAGATTATGACAGCTACATAGAATCAAATGTTCAACTCCCACACTGAAAGGAGAGGTTTAAAACATGCCTAAGGTGTACCCAATTGATACATAGCTATTAAGGTGGAAACCACATGCTATAACCTATGGGGGAAGGTAGTTCTGGAACATGAAGATTGCTTCTACAAACCTTGACTTTCTAACGCGGAGGTATCAATCTCATGAAACAACATCTAGGTTTGGAACCCAGATTTACTAACGTGAAGGTTCTATTTGTGGGAAGCCGGACAAACTAACGTTAAGCTCCCACTCTTATTTGTCATGTTCACTCGGTGCTAGTCTCTAACTTAATTTTTAATATATTTAAAATTTTAATGCATTAACTCATAAAGAAGGATTTAGGATCTTGCTCCTTCATACAACATATAGTTCAAAGGCTTCTATGATGAGCATGTCCTTTCATCATAGTCCCTAATTCATGTGAGAATTTCCTTTCACATGCTCGTACATTTAAACACCATGTGTTTGCTCATAGAATGTGAGATCTACCTTAACATAAACACCTCTAGTCACACATGATCATTACCTCATTTATCATATACATACACGAATATAATTAGATAATGATACATAGGAGAACCATCCTTTAAATAGTCATAAAAAATCTAACCTAATCATAGATATGCCAGAAGTGACCATGTGTATAATAGTCCACATGATCACATAATTTATATCACATTGCACTGAGGAAGCCACCTTCTAATGATCACAACACATGTACAATCTTTCGTCAAGTCTCTAAATCATACACAAAAATGGAGTATTAAAGCCTATAGACTACACAAATTCACATTACATCATAAGGGACAGTAAAATATTCAAGATTAAGATAGAAGATTCCTAGCATATTTTTATCACACGTTCATATAGGTTCATATAGGTAGGGTTCATGCTACATTAGTATTCGTCATCGTTAGCCATATACAACACACCTAACACTTACATATCATCCCCACACCTAGGTCATCCAACTCAATTGGAGGACTATTCATATACTTCACATAACATGAATTAAAACATTATATTAGAATCAAGGCTAAATTCTTAAATTTCCTAAAAATGGATTCATCCTATAAATTCATCATCCATTTAATTCCTTAAAGGGTAAGATAATAACACATAACCATGCACAAGAATATAAACACCGCCACCATAAGTGAACAAAACCAATCAACAACTTACATTCTAAGCTAATTAGAGGAAATAGGTCAACTTATCAAATTTCCAAGATATTGATCATCTTTATCAATTCCCAACAGTTAATAATCAATTGATATAGATTACACTCGGATTAATCAATATACTACAGTCTAAAAACAATTGAGACACAATATAGTCATTATCACAAGACCCATAACATAACATAATTTAAGAGGGTAAGTAGATCAATGATTCTTCATCAAATTGTATACAAATTCATCTAAAAATAAGTATATAAAAATATAATTATAATTAGAATTCTTTTAAAGACAATTTGAGAATGAACTCATCGATAGATTGAAAGATAGGATTTTTCACTTAGAATAATGTTTTCAAAACATTTTAAAGAACTCCCTAGATGAATAGTTATCTAGGGATGAAGGATAACCATAACATAAACATAAAAAGCCCATTTAAATCTAATATGAATGCTATAAAATATCCATATCCATATCTTGATCTTGAGCTTGGTCTTCAATGGAGGCTTTGGGATTTTTTTGATAGAAAAGAGAATTTTGGGAATTTATATTTCCTAATGGGCATTGGATTTTGGCTTCGAAAAGGGTTTAAAAATATCTTAAAACATTTAAATGTCCCCCTAAGTTACCAAAACAAATATATACTCATTGGTAATTTTAGATATTTAAAAATTGACTGAAAAAACAATGCAACTGGATCTGGGAAGTTCATGCGCATCGAGGTGCAGTTTTGAATTTTTCCCTAAATAATTTTTGTGTCTATAAGATTAGTTCTAGGTCTGCGTCTCACAAGAAGGTCCGAATCTTGGTCTGCTCGCTATTTGCTCATCCTCCTTTTAAAACATTTGGGTCCTCCTTGGGCCCTTAGGGTTGTCCCTGAGGAGTCGTACCCTGATGTTTTTACCCTTAACATGTCTATTAAGATGCTAGGGTCACCAATAATGTTTTTGGACTTCAAAAAACACATAAAAACAATGAAAATATACCAAGACACACTAGCATGTCTAAAGAACAACTGTATGCAAGATTTAAAACATTTTATTGACATGTTAGTGACCCTTTTTGACCCAGATGAGGCTATAGCTACCGAAGTTCATTTTTAGGGTCTCCAAAATATCCCCCACTTGGAAAACATTCATCCTTGAATGATGCTTGAAACATTATAAACATTTTCAAGGACTCAACGACCCATATAACCGCTTACAACACTCAACATGGTATAAGACATTATTTAATGCACCAACCATACAATGAACACTAATATATTACTATCATGAAACCAATGAAACATAATAAAACATGGAATACTCATACAATTATTGTAATAACCCTAAAAATTGATATGTTAGGTAATGCTTAATGTGTCTAGATTACCTACAATTAGGCCGGGTTCACACTGGTTGATGTGCATAGAACAAGACCTCTGAACCCTTGCGACAACCAAGCTAACTTACTTATGGAGTTAGTTGATCTAGGATAGTTTAAGTCCATCCATGTAGGGCTCCAAAATATAATGATTTACCCGCATGAGTCATTATAAAACTTTAAAAGAGGAAATATTATGTTTGTAGGGTCTAGGGGAAAAATGGTCTTTTTCCAGGCTTAGGGTACTATCATAATAAACCTAAATATGCAATTAATTAATTAATTAATTAAATAATAAGGGGGAGGGGAATTTTGGGGAGAGAAGGCCAAAAAGTGGTGTTTGAGTGAAGTCTTGCTCCACCCTGGTTCGAACCTAGGTGGAAGAAATGATTTAATTTTTTTTAATTAAATTAGTAAATTAATTTAACTAATTAATCATTTTTTCAGATTTAATAAAAACTAAGAATCAAATTTTTTTAAAGATAAGGAGAGTCCTAGTTTGACCAAGTCCCTACTTAAGCCTTAACTACTTTCACGTTTCACTCTATCATGTCTATATCACTTCACAATCATTCTCTCTTCTCTCATTCACGTTATCTCGACCAAAATAACTTGAAGAACATAAAAATTGAAAAAAAATCCCCATAAATTAGGAACTTACAAGGAAAGCTAAAAACAAACAACTAATCAAACAAGTTAGGCTAAAAGAGGGTTGTCCGTCAATTGGGTTTGAGGTTTGAGGTGTTGGAGGTGAATTTGGAGGAGAATCTTAGTGTAGCAATTAAATGTTTGAACACCAAAAAGGTATGGGTTCTCTTCTATCTTTGACCCTTTCCCAAGAGACCCCTTAAAGTTCAGTATATTCAAATCCGAAAATGAGGGTTGTGTGATCTATTGTGATGTCCGTGTCACTAGCTACAATGATTCGGAGGTTGGTTTTGTTTGATATTAGATATTACGAGTGTGTTGTATTTTCGTGATGAATATTTTTATGAATGTGTGTTAGAAATTGTATGAATGAAAACCTATGTGATCCAGAACTATGTGTACGTGTGTGCAATGTGAATCATGACTATGTGCTCTCAGGTTTAAGGATCTAAAATGTAATGTTATGGTTGTATTCATATGTGCTAAAACTTATGTAAATCGTGATGTTTATATGAAGTGTAATGTGGCTGAATTAGGTGAGAAACTCTTGGCTAAACGAATCCGTGAAAATATACCAAAAACGTTTTCAATGAACTATGAAATTTCCATAAGAACTAACGTGTAATGTGATGAAAAAGATGCTTAAGAACTACCAAATTTCCAGGAACAAGTTGATGAATTTCGGTCACATTGAATTAATTCAAAATGTTGTTATAACGTATTAAAAAAAGTGAGGTCATGGAGGATTGAACTCCTGACTTCACCATGTTAAAAACCATTAAAATAAGTGAGTTAAAAATAATGTGGTTAGGGGGATTCGAATTGCGATATTGGCTTTAAAATTGAATAATGAAAATAAGAAATGAGAGGAGTGAGATTCGAAACCACCACCTCTCGGTCAAATTAAGGAAATTTAAAAGAAAAATAAAATGAGGTTGTGGAGCCTCTTCACTCACCCCTAGACATGAGTGTGAAAAATTGTTGCCTCCTTTGAGCCTCTTCACTAGGACCATTAGACTGAACACTATCCTCCCCTTGTTCTTGAATTCTTCTAATTGGACAATCCTTCACCATGTGACTATAAGAAGAATTAGTGGCCCTCATACACTCTCCTTCATGTAGTTTACCACACTTCCTGCAAGGTGGTCTCTCCTGAGTTGTATCTACTTCATTGTTTCTCTTAACTCTGGACTCAAAATTCCTATTATGGTGATCCTTGGATGAACTTGACTCCCCTTGGTCATAGAGTCCCTTCATAAACATGGGCTTATCCCTGATTTCAGTACCACTCTTCGTAGAAAAATTCTCCTCAACTTGAGTTGACTTGTACCCTACCCTAGTGTGTTTCCTCCTTCTTTTTTCCTCCACTTACTGGACATGGACCATAAGCCTGGAAAGGTCCATGATGTCATGTAGCATAGCTGCCCTTCACTCCTCTTTGAGATCCTTTTCAGTTCCTGTCAAGATTCTACTCATCTCGTCTCTACTGTTAGACACAAGAGAAGTGGCATACCTTGATAGTTTCACCAACATCAAGGAATACTCCCTAACCGTCATAGATCATTTTTTAAGGTTGATGAACTCCTCAAACTTGGACTCCATCATATATTTATGGAAGAATCTCTCCTGAAATGTTGTCTTGAACAGCTCCCATATGACTGGAACTCCACCTAGGACACAACTATCTTGCTACATCTTGCACCATGTCTGTGCAACATCCTCGAGCAGGTAGGAAGTCATCTCAGCGGTCTCAATATTAGTGGCCCCTATGGCTACCAGGATTTTATGCACCTCATCTATAAACTCCTAAGGATCCTATGAAGTCTTAGCCTATGAATATAAGAGGATTCATCCTCGTGAAATCTCGCAGTCTGTCAGTCATGCTAAGAATTAGTGGGTTCTCCCTCTTTACATCCTGCCGGTTGACTTGGTCAGTCTTACCTTTAGCCTTTATCGTGATGGCCTATGTCATCTGGGCTATAGATTCCCTCACCTCAGCATCAGTCAACTCTTTTAGGTTTACTAGCATGGCCACTACTTCAGCTGGAGCCTAGGGTGGATTCTGATTACCTCTAGCTGCTGCACCTCCCAGCCTTAGACCCTTATTTTTCGAAATGTTCATTCTCTAAAGACAACAAGGATTAATTTTATACACGTTTATAACACCAACAACTCAGACATTAGGAAAATCACGATAATTTAAGAACAAGAGAAATTTTTCCTACGCATCATGTAGTCTCTAATCCAGGATAGTGGTGCACTTAATTACCATTACTTAGAAACTACTAAATGTGGTTGATGTGAACTAATTATTCCCGGAATTTAACCTAGTGCTCTGATATGCTCATAAGGTTAACTCCCAAGCGAGCAAGCCTGCGAACATCCTTCACTAGATCCTTTATTTTTTCCTCGACATGGGCTACCCTACCCATAGATAATCTACTAAGAGCATCAACTACTACATTCTCCTTTCAACGATGATAATGCACACTCATATGATATTCCTAAGGAACTCAAGCCATCTATTCTGGCGAAGATTTAACTCTTTCTAGGTAAACACATATGGAAGTTTCTTATGATTAGTGAACACATATACATGAACACCATACAAGAAGTGTCTCCATATCTTTAGAATAAACACCACTGCTGCAAGCTCGAGGTCATGAGTTGGATAGTTCTTCTCATTCACCTTAATCTTTGTAGAGGCATAAGATATAACCTTATCTCTTTGCATCAACACACAACCAAGGCAAACTCTACATGCATCACAATAGATCACATAACCATCTGAACCCTCTGGTAGAGTAAAGACAGGAGTTGTAGTGAATCTAGTTTTCTATTCTGTGAAGATTTTCTCACAATCACCTGACCATTCGAACATGACCATCTTCTGAGTCAACCTCGTAAATGGTGATTCTATGGTTGAAAATCCTTCATCGAACCTTCTGTAATAACATGCTAGACCTAAGAAACTTCTGATATCTATAGCATAGGTAGGTTTGGGCAATTGTTTCAATGATTCTATCTTTTGTGAATCTACGCGGATCTATTCGCTAGAAACAATGTGACCAAGGAAAGCAACAAATAGAAACCAAAACCCACATTTACTAAAATTAGCGAATAACTTGCGATCTTTTAGAGTCTGCATATCAACTCTCAAATGACATGCATGTTCTTCGTCACTCCTAGATTAAATGAGGATATCATTAATGAAGATGATAACGAACAAGTCTAAGTACTGTTTGAACACTCTGTTCATCATATCCATGAAAGTTGAAGGAGCAATGGTTAGTCCAAACGACATTAATACAAATTCATAATGACCATACCGAGTTCTGAAGGCTATTTTCGGAATGTCACTATCTCTGACTCTGAGATTATTATAACCCGATCTGAGGTCTATCTTTGAGAAATGACTAGCACCCTGAAGTTAGTCGAACAAGTCATCAATCCTGTTGATGGGATACTTATTCTTTATTGTGACCTTGTTCAACTTTCTATAGTCAATGCACATTCTGAGAGAACCATCTTTCTTTTTTACGAATAATACTGGTGCACCCAATGGTCAAATACTAGGTATAAGGACACCCTTATCTTGAAGGTTTATCATCTCCTCTTTCAATTCCTTAAGCTCTGCTGGATCCATCGTTCAAGAAGGAATAGAAATAGTTTGGGTATCTGGAAGGAGATTAATTCCAAAGTCGATTTCCTTTTCAGCCGCGAAGATCATTTTGAAATGCTTCTCGAAATTCACAGACTACAGGAACTAACTCAAGAGATGAGGTTTCAAGGATAGAATCTAAGCCCGAACTAGATGATAGAGATAACCCTTAGATATCATTTTTATGGCCTTAAGGTAAGAAATAAATTGACCCATAGGCGCTAGGCTACTACACTTCCTTTCGAATATTCATTCGTCAGTAAACTAAAAACAAACAATCCTACTTCTACAATCGACTAAGGCATAACATGAGTGTAACCAATCCATTCCTATAATGACATCGAAGTCTACAATTTCTAAATCTAGTAGATCTACTTTGTCACAACCAGAATTTAGACCCCGGACGAGACCGGCGTCGTTGACCTCTGAGAGGTCGCAGACAATCCTACATATGTCATTCTTACTTTACATAGGTTAATTTTAGCGGAAAATTTGAAATTTTGATTCATTAAACATAATTGCTAAACATTCTTAATATTTCGTAATCGTTCATCATCAACCATCTAACATTTAATAGATAAGCAACTGAAAGAATAAATCATGAAGTATTATTTGTGTAACGGTCAAAATAGCACTAACACAAAGTCTGAACCAAAACGGGAAAGAAATTCTAGTGGAACATGCTCCACTAGCTCAACTCTAAAACAACACTAGAAAATAATACAGTAGCATCCTCAAAAGCATGAGGAACTACCAAACTCCGGATTAAAGCTGACGGCCGTATAGTTGCAACAACGAACATGTTTCTCTATCGTCCACCTGTGCCTGCACCTAAAAGTATATGTTTTTATGGAATTAGTACACACTTGTACCAAGAATGGGTATATGCCAGCACACACCAGGGAAATTCATGAGAAATAATACTTCTTTCCTAACGACATGATTATTTGAAGTCAAGCCAGTGGACTTGCCAAATTGAGATTCGGAAAGTTATGCCATGAGAGTGCATGCATCAATATAATTATCATATGGCACACAACATGTTATATCTACATATAACACATAACATATAACACATAGTTTCTTTCATATTATTCATTCATATGCCATGAGACGTTATTATCATGGACTTGACCATAAGACTTTCCAAAATGAGGGCTCAATATATGGGACCTCAACTAGGGAGCCTTCTTTAGCAAACACAGAGTCTACTTCATTCATTCATACGTACCTCGTTTCAGTTCATTCATAGGCCAGTGTGAACACAAGCTATACCTAGGATGTATTTTAAGACTTTCATCGGGTTTGCTGGGCAATGATAAGGAATAACCTATTGTCATTATCTGAATCTAGCTCACCTCTTGATTATCCTATCCTAACACCTTCAGTATAATTGATTTCTTTATATGATTCATTTGATGTTGTCCTCATTCATTCATTGGGAACATCAACTTTAATAGACATGGATAATGTGAGCATCATGAAATTCCAGTGTATCCCCCACACAAAAAAGAGGTGGAATCACCAGCCAAAGTGATTCATTAACATGCTAGCGTATATATGAATTTAACCCCGCCATATCCCTATATTGGAAGTTAAGGTTAAAAGACTTGGAGATTTATGGAGACCCATACCCGGAAAGCCAGACAGTCTCATCTCATGAGAGTTACGGGAACCTTCGCCCTTCCCAAAAGAAGTCATCACGACCAAAGCTAGCCTATCGGTACTCAGTATAAAGTTCCATTACAATCAACTCATACATCATGGAAGTTGGCTTCTAGTATGAGGACATCATAGCTCAATAGATAATTTCACATCTCTTCATTAGTTAAAGTGTTTTAAACTCAATATTTTCATTAGGGTGTTCATAGAGACTAGTCTCTTCATTATCTTACACTTTCATTGGTTAGTACGTATTGGTAACATTTACTTAGGCTCATTTGAGATTGCTTTCATCATATAAATTAGCCTCACATCATGATTGTCACCACATTCTTCATTTTTAGCACCTTTGTTTTTCATACTTACTCACCTCTTATTCCGTGAATGTTCATTTCTTCATTTCATAGTTGATCTCATCATATGCTGATGCACTTGACCATGTAGTTTATCATACATTCGTACTTAACCCTCCTAAGATTCATCATTTCATTACGTATATCTTAGGTTCACTTATTTTTGAACGTATGTTAGACTTATGTGTCTATACGTATAAACCATGAGCCTTCATTCATAGTTCGCTAAGTGATTCTTACATTCCTAAGATTATGTATTAAAAAACTTATGTATCTTCTATACATGTCAAGATCTTGATTTTTTTACTAAGTAGATGGCATTATTCTTAAATATTTTACTCACATCAGACTTATGTATCAATACGGAGGTTTGGGCATGGGAACCCAGATCTTGATTCAATTGGATATCATTTATATTTTTCATTAAATTTATTTTTCATATTCATAATGTTAGAACTCTAAATTAAATGTCAACATTTTCATGAACTAATAAATTTTCTATTTTAATTAGAACTCTAAATTAAATCTCAACATTTACATGAAAGAAATAAATTTTGTATTTTAATTAGAATTCTAAATTAAATCTCAATATTTAAATTAAAGAATTAAATTTAATTTTAATTAGAATTCTAAATTAAATATCAATATTTCTATGAATGAATTAATTTTCTATTTTAATTAGAATTCTAAATTAAATCTCAATATTTACATAAAAGAATTAATTTTCCATTTTAGTTAGAATTCTAATTTTAATCTATGTATAAACATGAAGGGATAAATATTGTATTTTAATTTTAAAATTAGTTAACCGAAGGGTTGGGGGTTCGAGCCCCCATAACCCCTTTGATTTTTAGAATTATTGCTACAATAGGAAGGTTTTGGGTTCGAACCCCCACAACCCCCCTTATTTTTATTATTATTTTAGTGAGGAGGAAGCTATAAGGTTGTGGGTTCGAACCCCCACAACCCCTCCATCTTTATTTTTTTAATAAAGGCAAGTGGTAGTGAGGTTGTGGGATCGAATTTCCAAGGTCGCGTGTTCAATCCCCCCAAACTCGAATAAAGTCAAGGAAAAGGAAAATAAATGAAATGAGGTTGTGGGGGTTCGATCCCACAACCTCTCGGTTCCAAGACAAGAGAATGAAAAAGAAAGAAAAAAATGAACGCGTTGGGTCTAGATCTCAGGTCCCCAAGTCGTGTTAACCAAAAGTAAAATAAATGAAAAAATAGTGTTGTCCAAGGGATTCGAAATTGGGTTCCCTTGACCAAATTCCGTAATTATACATAAGTCATATGTGAATAAATGTTCAAGAATAATGCTTCCTACATAGATCTAAACCGAGAACTTTGCAGTCCCATAAGATGCATAAGTCTTGAATCACATAATCTTAGGAAGACATGAATTACTTAAACTAACTATAAATGGAGCTTCATGGCTTGTACATATCGACCCATATGTCTAGCATACACATAGAAGTAAGTGAACCTACGATGTTTGTAATGAAATGATGAAATGAACGATGAAATAATGAAACCTTAGAAGGGTTAAGTAAGAGTGTGAAACACACCTAATGGCAAAGTGCATTGCTATATGATGAAACGAACATTCACTTAATAAGGGGTGAGTAACTATGCATAGGAAATGTGATAAAGTTAATGAATGTGGTGAAAATATGATAGGAGGCTAATTTTAAAGATAATAGAAATCTAAAATGAGCCTAATTAAATGTTACCAAAATTTACTAGCCTATCAGAGTGTAAAGCTAATGAAGAGAGCAGTCACTATGAACACTCTAATGAATGTATTGATAATATTATACACTTATTACTAATTATGAGATGAGAAATCATCTATTGAGCTATGATGTCCTCAAACTAGATGCCAACTTCCATGACATATGAGTTGAATGTAATGGAACTTTATACTGAGCACTGATAGACTAGCTATGAGCAATGATGCCTTATTTCCGGAAGGGCGGAGATACACCTAACTCTGATGAGATGAGACTCTCTAGCATGGCAGGTAAAGTTCTCCTTATATCTCCTAGTCTTAGAACATATCTTACAATATAGGGATCTAGCGGGGTTCAATTCCAATGTACGCTAGCATGTTTTGGGTCACTTTGGCCGATGATTCCACCTCTTTTCGGTGAGGGGGAGACACTGGATTTCATTATGCTCACATGATCTATGTCAGTTAAAGTTAAAGATTCGAATGAATCAATGAGACCAGCCTCAAATCATTCACATAATGAAATGAATTATACCAAAGGTGTTAGGATAGGATGATCAAACTGTGATCTAGACTTAAGTAATGACTTTAGGTCATTCTTGATCATTGCACAGCGAACCCAATGAAAGTCTTTAACTGCATCCTAGGTATTGCTGGTATTTACGCTAGCCAATGAATGAAATGAATTGAAGTACGTATGAATGAATAAAGCATACTCTGTGTTGAATAAAGAAGGCTCCCTAGTTGAGGTCCCATATGTTGAGCCCTCATTTTGGGAAATCTTAATGTCAAGACCATAAATCCACGGTATCATGGCATATGAATGAATGAAATGAAAGATGTTATGTTTAATATGCAATATGTTATGTGTTGTGTAAGATGTTATGTGATGTACGCAACATATTATGTATGATAATGCATGTTACTCTCACGGCATGACGTTCCGAATCAAAATTTGGAAATCTCACTAATTTTCATCATTCCAATTTGGCAGGTCCACTGTCTTGACTTTCCATAATCTTGTTGTTAGGAAAGAGTTGTTCTTACTCATGCATGTCCTTGGTGTATGCATGCTTATACCCATACTTAGTACAAGTACGTACAGATCACATACAATTCTACAATTTTAGGTGTAGGCACAAGTGGACTCTAAACTTATAGGTTGATGTTGCAGCTATCTGGACGTGGAGCTTTCATCCGGACTTTGTAGGCCCTCATACTTTTGAGGATTTCTAACGTTTATTATCTATCTTATATGTAGGCTATAGCTAGTGGATCATGCTCCACTAGTGTTTATTTAAATTTTTTTGACTTCATATTGGTGCCTTTTTGGAAAAAATACGTTTAATGAAATTATGAAATGATTCTTACATTTCATTATCTCTCTATTAGATAGTTTATTTGTGAACTCCTAAGATGTTAAGTAGTATGTATACATGTATGTTAAGAAACAAAAAGTTTCAAATTTTCTGCCAAAATTAAAATAGATTGAGTAAGGATGACGTATGAATGCTTGTCTGCGACCTCTAAGAGGACAACGACGCTAATCTCGTCTTGGGTGTAGATTCCAGTTGTGAAAAAGTTGGTCTTAGAGCACTAGGTTAAATTCCAAAAATAATAAGTTCACGTCAAACACATTGAGTTGTTTCTAAGTCATGGTAGTGAATTGTACCAGTATCTTGAATTTGAGATTGCATGATAAGTAGGAAAATTTCCCTTTTTCTGATCTACTCGTGCCTTTACCTAATGTTTGATTTCTTGATGTTATAAGTGTGTCTAACATAAATCCTTGTTATTTTAAGAGAATGAATACTAGAAGAACCATTGGTCAGAGGAGATAAGGAGCATCTGTTGGGGACAATCAGGTTACACCCCAGGCTCGAGTGTGAGGATTGGCTATGCCGGTTAACCCAGCTAGGTTGACTAATGCGGAGGTGCGGGTATCTTTGGCATAGATGGCACATGCCATCACTATGCAGGCCCAGGCTATGAGTGACCAGGTCAACCGGTAGAATGTTAAGAGGAAGAACCGACTAGTTCATAGTCTGGCTTATAGGCTGAGAGACTTTACGAGGATGAATCCGCCTTTTTTTACAGGGTCTAAGAGTTCAGAGGATCCTTAAGAGTTTGTTCTACATAAGAGTTTTGTGGCAGTGCGGGCCATAGATACTGAAAAAGCAGAGTTGGATTCCTATTATCTCAATGATTTTGCACAGACTTGGTGCAAGATGTGGAAAGATAGCCGCCTTTTGAGCGGAGTTCTGGTTACTTGGTAGATGTTTAAGACAGCCTTTCTGGAGTGATTCTTTCCAAAAGAGGTGAGGAAGGCCAAGGTTGAGGAGTTTATTAACCTTAAGAAGGGATCCATGAGAGTAATGGAGTATTCCTTGAAGTTTGTTAAACTTTCCAGGTATGCTACTTCCCTTGTATAAAACATCAGGGATTAGATAAGTAGGTTCCTCAAAGGAATCAATGATTATTTGGAGAAAGAGTGTCGGTCTGCGATGCTCCATGATAATATGGACCTATCTAGGTTTATGGTACATGTTTAGCAGGTAGAGGATAGCCGGAAGAAGAGGGGCGTCCGTGATACTATGAGGCCTAAGCCTCATGATCAGAATGGTCCTAGCAATAGGGGGCAACAGGAAAAACTTATGCATCCGTGAGCAGCCCAGATTCAGAAAGGGGAAACAGAGTTTAGGAAACTCTAACTTTCTGAGGATTACAATACCTAGAGGATCCAAACCAGAGACTAAGAAGGGAAATGAATATGACATGCAGCATCCCAGAAAGAACTGTGCTAACCGAGGCCGTGCTCACAGTGGAGAGTGTAGACAAGGCACTAAGGCTTGTTTCTGTTGTGGTAAGAACAGTTACATGGTTAAGGAGTGCCTATAGAATAGGGGTTAGGCTAGAGGTAATGCTCAGCTTAGGCTTGATCCACAGGGTGCAGCAACAGCCGAGACTCCTAAGAGGAATAGGTTCTACGTCCTCAAGGGCAGGGAGTAGAAAGAGAACTATGCTGATGCGGTAAAAAGTATGCTACAACTATTATCAACTTCTGTTTATGCTTTACTTGATCCATGATATACCCTTTCCTTTGTAACTCCTTTGCTTGCTCTCACTTTTGAGATATTGCCTGAAGTTCTTCATGATCCTGTAGTAGTTAGTACGCCTTAAGGAGAGAATGGAAGCTATGTGTGAGGACTTGGTTTAGTTACTCATGCGTGATTTTGATGTTGTTCTTGTTATGGACTGGCTTCATAGTTGTTATGCTTTTATGTATTATCGTAGTAGGTTTGTAAGATTTTGTTTCCCTAATGAAGAAGAGCTAGTCTAGAAGGGGTACAACTCGAGTCGTCTTAATCCCTTGATTTCGAACATTGAGGTCAATAAAATGATGTCCAAAGGTTTATTATGTCTTCTTGTGTGTGTTAATGATTCGAATCATGATATTACTTTTGTAGACTCATTGCATGTGGTGAATGAGG
This sequence comes from Solanum peruvianum, assembly GCA_027705065.1. Taxonomy (NCBI): domain Eukaryota; kingdom Viridiplantae; phylum Streptophyta; class Magnoliopsida; order Solanales; family Solanaceae; genus Solanum; species Solanum peruvianum. The sequence continues at coordinate 40,903,997 of JAKWJD010001761.1, forward strand.
TCAAAGAAGTATTCCCTGATGATTTTTCTGGATTTCCTCCCCCTCTAGAGATTAACTTTTGTATCGACTTTGAACCCGATATGAAACCAATTTCAATTCCTTTTTACAGATTGGCTCTAGCTAAACTCTAAGAGTTGAGGCTGTAGTTCAAAGATATCACTGATAAGTGTTTCATTCGGTTGAGCATTTCCCCTTGGGCGCTCCAATGTTGTTTGTGAAAAGGAAAGATTGAACCCCTATAATGTGTATCGATTATCGGCAGCTCAATAAAGTCACTATCAAGAATAAGTATCCACTTACCCGAATAGATGACTTGTTCGATCAGCTTCAAGGGTCTAGTTTCTTCTCAAAAATTGATCTTCGTGCAGGGTACCATCAGCTTAGTGTTAGGGATAGAGATATCCAAAATATAGCCTTCCGTACCCGTGATGGTAACAATCAGTTCCTTCATATGTCATTTGGTCTAGAAAATGCACCTACTGTATATATGGATCTCATGAATAGGGTCTTCCGTGAATACCTTGACTCTTTCGTCATAGTCTTCATTGATGACATTCTCATCTACTCTAAGACCAAGGAAGAGCATGAACAACATTTGAACCTAACCTTGCAGGTACTTAGACATCGTAAACTAAATGCCAAATTCAACAAGTGTGAATTCTTGCTTAGATCTTTGACCTTCCTGGGTAATGTTGTGTCCGAAAAAGGTGTGGAGGTAGATCCTAGGACGACTGAGGCTGTTAACAATTGGAAAAAACCTCTTACTCCGACTGATATCCATAGATTTAAGGGATTGGCTGGTTACTATCAAAGGTTCGTGGAGGGTTTTTCTTCCACTGCTGCCTCACTTACAGCTTTGACTAAGAAGAAGGCCAATTTTAAATGCACGGAGAATTGTAAAAAGAGTTTCAAGGAGCTCAAGAACAGGTTCACTTCAGCCCCACTGTTTACTTTACGTAAGTGTTGTGAGAATTACATTGTTTATTGTGATGCATCTAGGGTTGGTTTTGATTTTGTTCTTATGCAGGGTTGTAAGGCCTTGTCTTATGCGTCCAGACAACTCAAGGTTAAAGAAAACAATTATCCCACTCATGACCTGGAGTTTGAAGCTATGGTGTTTGAACTGAAACTGTTGAGGCACTACTTGTATGGAGTGCATGTGGATGTTTTCAAAGACCACAAATGTCTCTAGTACATGTTCACACAGAGGGAATTGAATCTACGTCAGCGTAGGTTGTTGGAGATATTGAAGGACTATGTAATAAATGTCAACTACAATCTAGGTAAGGCTAATGTTGTAGCTACTATTTTGAGTAGGATGATGATGGGAAGTACAACCCATGTTGAGGATGATAAGAAGGAGTTGGTGAAAGATATACGCAGATTAGCCAGACTTTGTACGCCGTTAGTTTACTGTACTATTAGGGGTGTTTCGGTTCATTCTAGTTTACAATAATTCTTAGTATTTGAGGTCAAGGAGGGTCACCATCTTGATCATGTGATAATGGAGCTGAAGGACTCAATGTTGGTTAAGATGAATGAGTCTTTTGCTGTGGAAGATGACGGGATACATAGGTACCAGGACAGGCTATTTGTACCTGATGTAGATGATTTGTGTGCCAGGGTCATTACATAGGCCCATGGTTCCATATCGTCCAAACATCCCGGTCCCACAAATATGTACTATGATATTAAGCAGATCTATTGGTGGGATGGAATGAAGAAGGACATTGCAGAATATGTGGCAAACTGTTCTAATTCTTAAGAGGTTAAGGCAGAATATTTTAAGCCTTGTGGTCTTACTCATATTATTGAGTTTCCAAAATGGAAATGGGAGGAAATTAATATGGACTTCGTGGTTGTTCTTCCAAAGAGAAGTAGACACCATGACTCCATATGGGTTATTGTGGACAGGATGACTAAGTCTACCCACTTTATAGTTGTAAAGTTTACTTACAAAGCCGAAGATTATGTGAAAATCTACATTGATGAGATTGTGAGTTGGTATGGGATTTCAATGTCTATTATTTCAAATATAGGATCTCAGTTCACTTCACATTTCTGGAGATCCTTATAAAAGAGCTTAGGAATGCACGTGAAGCTTAGTACTGCCTTTCATCGTCAGATTGATAGGTAGGCAGCGCGCACCATTCAGATATTAGAGGACATGTTGAGGGCATGTCTAATTGACTTCAGAGTTAGTTGGGACGACCATCTGCCTTTGATAGAGTTCTTGTATAATCACAACTATCTCTCTAGCACTGATGGAACCATTCGAAAAACTATATAGTATGAGGTGTAGGTCTATAGTGGGGTGTTGGAGGTTTGAGAGTCATCCGTTATGGGTCATGAGATCATTCATGAGGACTTAGAGAAGGTTAGGGTGATTAGGGACAAATTGGCTACTGCTTATAGTGGGTAGAAGTCTTATGCAAATAATAGAAAACTACCCTTAGCGTTTGATGTGGGTGACCAGGTCTATTTTAAGATATCACCTATTAAGGGGGTGATGAGTTTGGTAGGAAAGGGAAGTTGAGTTAGAGGTATGTTGGGCCATATGAGGTCCTATTGCATGTGGGTGAGATGACCTATGAGTTGGCATTTCCTTCGGAGCTAGCTTCTTTTCATCCAGCCTTTCACGTCTGTATGTTTAAGAAGTACTTAGGTTATCCAACATAGATTCTACTTGTTGAAGATTTACGGGTCGATGAAGATTTATCCTATGAGGAGGTACCTGTTGAGATTTTAAAAAGGCAGATCAAGTGGTTAAGGAACAAGGAGGTTGCCTGATTAAAGTTATTTTGGAGGAATCATCTTGTTGAGGTTGCTACATGGGAGGCCGAGGCCTATTTGAGATCCCGCTAACCTCATCTTTTCAGCTCTTCAGGTTAGACTTCCTACCCATAAGTCAAAGTTTCCATATACCTCCATTCATTGTTTCTATTGCTTGATTGTGTATAGTAACTATCTTATGATCAAACTAGCGTTATGTTAGATTGTTAGTAGTGTCATTATTGGATGAATGTTCCTAAGGGGGGATAATTTAACAACCATAAAAATGGATATGCTATTTAATGCTTAATGTGTCTAGATTTTATACGATTAGATCGGGTTCACAATTGTTGATACGCGTAAAACCAGACCTCTGAACCCTTGTGACATCCAAGCAAACTAACTTGGGGACTTAGTTTATCTAGGAAAGGCTGGGTCCATTCATGTAAGGCAACCGAATATGAAGATTTATCCGGATGAGTCTTTACCGAACTTAAAGAGGGAAAATCTTAAGTTTGGAGGGTTTAGGAGTTAAATGATCTTTTTCTAGGATAAAGGTAGTATCATAATTACCCTAAATATTTTATTATTTAATAAATTGATTAGGTGGAGGGGAATTTTGGGGAGAGAGGGCCGAAAATTTTTCTATGAGTGAAGTCTTGCTCAACCCTGTTTCGAACGTAAGTGAAAGCAATGATTTAAAATGTTTTAATTAAATTAGTAAATTAATTTATTTAATTAATAATTTATTACCTATTTTAAGAAAAAGGAAAAATCAAATTTTTTTGAAAGTTAAGGGGAATCCTAGTTTGACCACGTCCTTACCTAAGCCTAAACTACTTTCATGTTTCACTCTCTCACATCTATCTTACTCCACGATCATTCTTTCTTCTCTCATTCACGTTATCTCTTTGAAAATAACTTCAAGAATAGAAAAATTGAACAAAACTCTTCACAAATGAAGAACTCACAACGAAAGATAAAAACAAACAACTAATCAAACACGTTAGGCAAAGAGAGGGTTGTTTTTTTTTAAAGTTAGGAGAATCCTAATTTTACCAAGTCCTTACCTAAGCCTAAACTACTTTCACGTTTCACTCTCTCACGTCTATCTCACTTCACGATAATTATCTCTTCTCTCATTCACGTTTCCTCATCTAAAATAACTTCAAGAATATAAAAATTGACCAAAATTCTTCACACTTGACGAACTCACAATGAAAGATAAAAACAAACTACTAATCAAACACGTTAGGCAACTAGAGGGTTCTTTGTCCAATTGGTGTTGAGGTTTTCGGTGTTGGACGTGAATTTAGAAGAGAAACTTTGTGTAGCAGGTCAAGGTTTGATCGTCAAAAAGGTATGGGTTCTCTTCTCTCTTGGTCCCCTTCCCAAGAGACCCCTTAAAGTTTAGTATATTCAAATCCGAAAACGAGGGTTGTTCCCCGTTGCATGTCCCTATCAATAGCTACCAATGATTCATATGTTCGGTATGTTTTCTAGTAGATATTAGGAGTGTGTTGTTTTTTTGTGATGAATATGTTCATGAATGTGTGTTTAAAATCGTATGAATGACCACCTATGTGATCCAAAACTATGTGTACGTGTGTGCAATGTGAATCATGACTATGTGCTCTCGGTTTTAACTCACTAAATTGTAATGTTATGGTTATATTATTACGTGCACAGACATATGTAAATCATGATTTTCATAAGAAATGTAAAGTGGCTATATTCAGTGAGAAACTCTTGGATAAACAAATCCATGAAAATCCACCTAAAAGTTTCTAAACGAACTATGAATTTTCCCGAAGAACTAACGTGTAATGTGATGAAAATGATGCTTAAAAACTACAAAATTTCCAGATACACATTGCTGAATTTCGGTCACATTGAAGTAGTACAAAATATTGTGAAAAATGAATTAAAACAAGTTAGATCAAGGAGGATTGGACCCATGGCATCACCATATAAAAAACCATGAAAATAAGTGAGTTAAAAATAATGTGGTGAGAGGGATTCGAAGCGTGATCTTGGCTGGAAAACAGAATTATGAAAATAAGAAATGAGAGGAGTGGGATTCGAACCAATAACCTCTCGGTCAAACTAAGGAAATTTAAAAGAAAAATAAAGTGAGGTTGTGGGGATTTGATCCCACACCCTCAAGGTCATCTCGGAAAATATCAATGAAAAAGGAAAATAAACGAAATGAGGTTGTGGTGATTCGATCCCACAACCTCTCGGTCCCAAGACAAGCGAATAAGTAAGAAATAAAAAATGTTGGTGTTGGGGCTCGATCTTGGGTCCCCAAGTCGTGTGAACAAAAATTAAAATAAATGAAAAAATAAGTGTTGTCCAAGGAATTCGAAATTGGGTTCCCTTTCCCAAATTCCGTATTGATAGATACGTCATACATGAATTAATGTTAAAAAATATATATCTTACTCTATAGAAGGAAACCGAGATGTAGGCATACATACAATATGCACAAGTCTTGTATCACATAATGTTAGGAAGATATGAAATACTTAAACAAACTATGAATGAAGCCTGATGGCTTGTATGTATAGACCCATAAGTCTAGCTACACATACAAGTAAGTGACCTAAGATTTATGTAATGAAATGATGAAACCCTAGAAGGGTTATGTAACAGTGAGAATATACTAAATGGCCAAGTGCATTGGCATATGATGAAATTAACATTCACGTAATAAGGGGTGACTAAACATGAAGAGAAAATGTGCTAAAGTTAATGAATGTGGTGACAACATGATAAGATCCTAATGAACAAGATGAGAGCAAGCTCAAATGAGCCTAAGTAAATGTTTTTGAAACGCACTCACTAAAATACCATGGTACCACCATATTTTTAATGCTTTTTCCTTAAGTTTAGTGTGTCCAAAAGACTTATTGTATTAATTTTTATGTAGGTTTCTCCTTATTTGCTAGAAATCTGTCCAAAGATGAACGCGGATGTTTTTGAGCAAAGAAATGCAAAAAAGGACTACCTACGGAGCTTGTAACGGTCCGTCTTGCCCATGACGGTCTGTTAGTTGCATCATAGTGCAACTGCTGAAGGAAGATGGGGAAGTCTGACCAAGTTTAGGGTTACGGAGTGCGTGAGGGACCGTCGTAGCCATGACGGTCCGTCCTGCTGGTTTGTCATGAAGATCAGAGAAGTAGTCGCACTACCCAAATTCAAAGAGTTCAAGTGTTATGGAATGGAAACCCCCGATAGACCATTGTGCCTGTGATGATCCATCATACCTGTCGTCGACGGTAAAGAAGAGAGCATCAAAAGAAATCGCATAAGTATGGGACGACGGAGTCCATGACGGCTCGCCTTGAACATGACGATCCGTCGCGAGGTCCTTTGACCCAACAGTGTTTTGACAGATTTCCAGCAAATAGAGTCCTTATTTAGTTAGGTTATTATTTTTTATAAATAGTTTGAAAAAAAACTCGTTTTTGGGGTTAGACTCTTCGTTATCTGATCTTATTTGTGGATTAGACTTTGTGATTATTATTACACATTTGCAGAATCTATAGTCTACAATTAATTTCAGTAAATGATTGTTGGTGATTTTTGTTGATTAATCAAGTGAACTTTTGTATTTTATTCATTCTCATTGAAGTAAGTGCATGAATTCTTATATTACGTATTTGAATATTGTGATTATTACTATGGGTAACTTAACTCCATAACTAGGGTTGTGGGAATCATAGGTAAATAATGAGGTAAAACCTAACTAAAATAACAATTCCAGATATGTATTGATAATTTTTTCGTTTAGAAGTCTTTTTAACGGATGCCGAACGTTAGAACTCGCTTTAATGCTACTTGCCGGACAAAGGAGGTAGATAATAGGAAAAGAATTATCAACATAAATTTAGTGTATACTATCTTATAGGCTAGTATTAATAGCTACGTGGTAATAACATAAACAAATATCGAATATGATGCTAAATATGAGGTAAAGGTAAGGGTTAGTATAGCAACACACGTAGTTGGACCACGGTGCAGAGTGAGATTTTCTAGATGCCAGACCAAGGATTTAGAAATACATGACTTATCACTTAGCATGCAAGATACTACAAAAGAATTGTTATAGTTAGAACTATCAAGATAGAAACCTGTGGGGAACACGTAAGCCCTAGTTACTTTTATGAATAGATTAAAATCCAACATTTGAAGCTATCAGTTGTCTCCTTCAATTTAGGTAGTCATTTTAATTAATTCAGAAGCAAAAACCTCCCTTTTATTGTTTTTGCTTTCAAAAGATATAATTGACTAAATAGTAGTAATAATAGATTGAATTTAACTCTGAAATATTTTCCTCATGGGAACCATCCCAACCTCATTAGTTGGGTTCTTTACTTTATACGACCTCTTTACTTCGTATTTGAGAAGTAAGTTTGAGCTTATCAAATTTTACCGCCGCTGCCGCGGAAGGTAGCTTTTAGATTAACTTAAACTTATTACTATAGTTTAGTCAACATTTTATTTATTTTACTCAGTTTTATTGTTTTTTGATTCTTACAGAACCACATTCCTTGTATGCCAAATACACGAAGAGGAAGAGAACCCTTGTTTCCCTACGATCACGAATTAGAGCGTACACTATGCAACATGAATCGAAACTTGGGAATTAATGATGATGATCGAAACAAGAATTTCCCAGCTCTAGTTGGTGTTCATGGTCAGTTGTTACCCGATGCTCCTTGTGAAAACCAACAGAGGGGACGAAATCCCGCTCCACGGACCCAAGAATATTACAGAGGCTATGACAATATAGCAGACTCTGATGGGCAAATTTTCTTTCCCCCTCTACCACCAGGACACACGATTGTGGTGACAAGTAGCTTGATGCAAATGCTCACTGCCAGAGGTTTGTTTTCAGGAGTACCTTATGAAGATCCACATTCCCATATAGCTAAGATAAGGGCTGTGTGTAAAAGCTGTGAAGGGAGGCCTTACTTGGACTTGGATGTAAGAGGGCTAAGAGTGTTTCCTCTCTACTAACGAGAGAGGATGCTATTTGGTTCACTGAGATCCCTTACAAATGAATTTTCACTTGGAACCAACTAAGGGACGTTTTCTTATCATGCTAATACTCGCTCTCAAAGAAACTAAACCACAAAGACAGAGTAAATAACTTTTTGGCACTACCAAGAGAGTCAGTTAGTAGTTCTTGGGATAGATTTACCTCGTTATTGAGAAGCGTCCCCAATCACCGTATAGGAAATGAGTCACTGAAGGAATACATGTATCGGGGAGAGAATGATAATAATAAAGCGATGTTGGATACTATAGCGGGTGGTTCTAATGGGGAGTACCCTTATGCTGAGATTGCTGAAAAGTGAGAGAAATTCTCCTCGACAATAAAGCTTGGAGTACTAGGAAGTCAGATACTGGTAAAAACACCTTCGTAGTGCAATCCAATCACAACACAGCCACATATGAGATTCGTGAAGAGATGGCTCAGAAGAGAACTAAGCTTGGGTTGGTATTATAACATATCACTGGATGTGCAGAAAAGATAAATGCAATTAACTATTTGTCTAAACCACCTCCACCAAATGATGAATGCTATTATACGGAGGATTCCTATGTAGTAAATGATCTGACGGGGGGTTTCTGACCGAGTGCCCAAGGCTCAAATCAGGATAATTGGTGCCAAGGTTAAGGGAACCAAGGTCGGAACTATGGTAACTATAACCGTGAGGGTCATTTTGTCCGTGATTAAAACTACAACCACGAAAACAACTTCAATAGAGGTAATTATGGTAATAAAAATGATAGGAATGGGCCCTATTTCCCTCTTCAAAATCGTAAAGTTACTCCTAGGGATGGTTGAGATAGTATGGCGCGAGTTGAGGATATGTTGCACAAAATGATGAGGAGGTTCGAAGCTAATGATGAGCACATTATTGAGTTAAGGAGTGATTTACCGGGTATTGTGTGGATAGTCGATACATATGCCATATCGATAAAGCAGATTGAGTTGCAAATGGCCTAATTATCTGCAACTGTGAACACACGGCAACCGGTCACTCTTCCTAGCAACACTTTCAAAAATATGAAAAATGATGCACAATGTTTGGCAATCACTACTCGGGGTGGTAAGCAAACCATTGACCCACCTATACCGTCTAATGAGGAAACAGTGAGAAAGGATAATGATAAGGTGGCAGATGGTAGTGGGGGTGAAGCAAGAGATAGCACTAGAAAAGATGCATAAGTCTCTATAAATGTAATTCCCATGCCTAGACCCCCCTTTCCTCAGAGATTAGTGAAAAAGTCCGAGGATGATAAATATAGGCTTTTTATAACAATGTTGAAGAAGCTTTCTATCAATGTCCCTTTGGTAGAAGCTCTAGAACAAATGCCCGATTATGCCAAATTTATGAAAAATATGGTTACCAAAAAAAAATCGGTCACTTTTGATGATGATGATAGAACGCAACATTGTAGTGCTATTGCTACAACATCTCTCTTACAAAAGAATGATGATCGTGGTGCGTTCACTATTCCTTGTAAAGTCGGTTCATTACATTTTGCCAAAGCATTATGTGATGGCAAGCAAACATCTCATGCCCCTCTAGATTTATAAGAAGTTGGGTTTGGGTGACCCAAAGCCCTTTGCGATGCGACTAGTGATGGCCGATCGAACAGTGAAAAGGCCTATAGGTAAACTCCATGATGTTCTAGTAAAAGTGGAGTCTTTCATATTTCCGATAGATTTTGTTATTCTTGATTGTGAAATTGATTTTGAAATGCCTATTATTCTTTGGAGGTCATTCCTTGCTACGGGTAGAGCCTTAGTTTATATGAAAAAAGGGTATATGAAATTTCGATTGAACAATGAAGAAGCCACCTTCAACATATGTAGGTCCATGAGGCAGAGTGGTGAGCTCCAATCTGTATCTACTATATCCTACAAATACAAGATGAAGAAGGATAATGACCTAAAAAGTGAAAAACAAGATTTTAGGGTTGGGGATTTGATGGTTTTAGACAGTTCTAGGCTGTGTTGGCTTCCGGGCAAGCTCAAGTCCAAATGGACTGGCCATTACTTCATTACCCAATTATTCCCTCATGGAGCTGTTTAATTAGAAACAAAGGAGTTAGTGCGGTTTAAGGTGAATGGAGAATGAATAAAACCCTATTATGGGCATACAGAATCGACAAATAGAGGGATTGAGGCATACAATCTTGAGGAAGGTTGTGTAGTCAAACGACCTCAGTCGTTCTGCGATGTTAAATCAGACGCTTGTTAGCAAGCAGCCCAATACTTATAGTTTCTCTTTTTTGCAATGGTAGATTTTTCTTCAAATGGGTTTTAAATTTTCACGCACATCACCAGGAAATTCTAAAGAAAATCATTCTGCAGCAGTCACTGAAGGATACATCGATGGACCATCACACATGCGACGGACCATCACATGAGTCCGTCCTGCTAGGTACGTCTTTCAGTTATTTTTATAACTACGACACACGAGACGGAACCAATGACAGACCGTCACAACCGCGACAGACCATCGTCGGGGATTCGTCGCGTCATTAATGAAGCATACCCGACCCGACCGGGATTGGGGTTTTTAAAAAAATTATTAACATTTAAAAACACCACCCCCTTCATTTCACTTATTTCCTTCCCTCTTCCTCCCATTTCCCTCCGTTTTCAACTTCCAATTTCATACCTCTCTTTGTTTAAACCGTTCATTTTCCAAAGTCCCCCAATTTCTAGAATCCACTCTCTACTAGTCAGAGTCTGCTACTGTGGTTCTCTACTTGATCACCAAGTACCTTCCTCGCTTCTAAAGTCATTTAAAAATACATTCATTAGATTCAAACATAACATCATATAATTCTTACTTCTATACTTGTGCTAATCTTATCATTTATCGAAGTTCTCTTGTGAAATGCATGGATACAGGCCATAATCATATCTATACTAAGTAATCCTCTCAAGTAGTTGTGATTAGAGTCCATAATCTTACCTTAGTTCATTTCTTACTTTGGGAGATTTTGCCATAACCTACATAGACCATGTGAGCTACATGGATTCCGATGTTCTACTCCTACAACAAAAACAGAGGGTTAACACTTGCCTAAGGTGAAACTAATCGTACATAGCTATTTAGGTTGAAATTAAAAATTATAACCTACGGAGGCACGTAGTTATGCCACATGGATATTTATTCTAGAAACCTACACTTTCTAACCTGGAGGTTTCCATCTCATGAGACAACACCTAGGTTGGGAACCCGTCCTTTTTATTGTGAAGATTCACTTTGTGGAAAGCCAGACTTACTTAAGCGAAACTCCCACTCTCATTTGTCATGTTCACTCGGTGCTAGGGTCTTACTCAATTTTTATTATATTTAAGACTTGAATGCATTCAGTAATAATGAAGGATTAAAGAGCTTCCTCCTTCATACAACATATTGTAAAAAGGATTCAAAGATGAGCATGTCCTTTCATCATAGACCCTAATTCATGTTAGAATGTCCTTACATAATTTCATACAATCATATATTATGTGTGTGTACATATAATTTGAGCTATACCTCCACATAAACACCTCTAGTCACACATACTCATAACTTCATTAATCATATACTTACATTCATAGAAATATTAAATGATGCATAGGAGAACTACCTTTTCCTTGGTTATAAAAAATCTACCCTACTTATACATATGTTATCACATAGCATTGAGGAAGCAACTAACATATTAAACATTACGATAGAAGATTACAATCACAACACATGTACAATCTTTCCTCAAGTCTCAAGCTATTCACACAAATGGAATATTAAGGACTATAAACTAAACACACTCACATTACGTCACAGGAGACGTTAACATATTTAACATTATGATAGAAGATCCATAGAATATTTTGATCACATTCATATAGGTATATATAGGTAGGGGTCATGCTAATAAATTAGTCGTCATCATTATCAATATAAACCACACCTAACCCTAACATTATCACCACACCTAAGTCATGAAACTCATTTGGTGGACTATTCATATACTTCACATAACATAAATTGAAACATGATATTAGAATCAAGCCTAAATCCTTCAATTTCCTAATCACGGAATCATCATATCAATTCATCTTGCATCTAATGCCTTAAAGTCCATGATTGTAACACATAACATATAGACAAACATAAACACCGCCTCAATTAGTGGACCATACCAATCAATACAATTCAATATACATTCTAAGCTAGATAGAGGAAATAGGTCAACTTACCAAATCTCCATACCAATAATCATCTTGATCAATTCCCAATAATTCATAATCAATTGATATAGATAAGACTAGTATTAATCAATATACTACAATCTAATAACCATTTAATCACAATCTAGTAAAGATCTCAAGAACCATAACATAACATAATATGTGAAGGTAAGGAGATCATGGATTCTTCATAAAATTGGATATAAATTCATCAAAAAAATCAGTATTTAAACATATATTCATTATTAGAATGCTTTTTAAATTAATTTGAGAATGAACCATGGATAGATTGAAATATAGGATTTTTGACTTAGAATCATGTTTTGAAATCTTTTCAAAGGACTCCATAGATGAATGTTTATACAGGGATGAAGGATCACCATACCTTATACATTTAAAGTCCCATGAAAATTTCAGAACAAATATCCAAGAATCCACCTCCATAACCTTTTCATGAGCTTGGTCTTCAATAGAATCTTTGGGGTTTTTTTTAAAGAGAAGAGAATTTTAGGAATTTTTAGTCCTTAATGGGTGTTGGGGTTTTCTTTGCCAATGGCTTTAAAAAGGTTCTAAGAACAGTTAATAAACATCCCCTGAAGTTACCAAAACACCCCCATTTATTTTTTGAGGCAGTGAGGTGGGTTCCAGAAGTGCATCGCACAGGCAGGTCAAAATATTAGTCTTCTCACTGCCTTGGGCAGCCTCCTTGTCTGACATTTGGGTCATCCTTGCGGCCCTTAGGGTTGTCGTCCAGGAGTCCTACCCAGAAGTTTTGACCCTTAACATTTATATTAAGATTCTAAGGTCACATATACTGTTTTTGTACTTCAAACAACACCTCAAAACAAGGAAAACATACTAAGAAACACCAGCAAGTCTAAAGACAAATTTTTGAATGTCGTGGATTTTCATGGACGTGTTACCTCCAAACCTCTTCAAATCAAGTATCAAAGTTGTAAAACTCTTTATTAACATGTTATTTTCCTTTTGGACACATGTGAGGCTCTGAGAACCTTAGTTCATTTTGAGGGTCGTCACAATATCATATAAGATATCATAGCTTGATCATGCACTCACAATTATGTACATACATAACAAACCTAGGAACTATCTTATAAAAGCACACATGTGCTATACATTACCAAGGTCCCATACCCTTATCTATACTAGAACACTGATAAAGTCATCCTTCTTAAGTTATACGTAACATACTTCATGGACACATACTTTATATGCATACTAGTACACACAAGTGCATATGAGAATACCCTTTCATTAGACACTATGAACTATACTACTTGTAAGAATGCATGAGGTGCAATTGTGTGTACATTGGTCAAATTATCACATAATTAAAATCAACCACATATTGAGGCAGCCAAACTCTTAAGACCACAATGTACATTCAAGCATAGAAAGTACAACACATAGTAGGATTGAAGACAAGAATGACATCACATTACATTCAAGACTACTAATATTATCTAATCACATATTCATATGGGGGTACACAGGTGATGGTATTTTACCAATATCACATCATCAAAGGAAGTACCTATACCTAACCCTAACATAGTAATTCACATGCTTATAACATTAGTAAGATAACCTAAATCATAGTTATAATGGAATACTAGGCATATGCTTCACATTGGGTGATCATCGTCAATACTTGTTCAAAATCCAATTTGCTTAAAGGAATTATAACATCAAATATACATTGGAAAGGAATAAACACCACCACCGTACGTTGACCATACAACACAATGCCATACAAGTCCAATCATCTAGCAATTCTATAGAAAAGTAGAGAAATAGAGAAACCTTAACAATTCATCAACCTTTGATCATCATTGATAAATCCTCATAATTCATCAATAAGTAAAGTATAGGGCAGTAGCTAAATGTATCTGAACATAAAGGATATCATGCTAATCAATCCGAGAATTTAGATCACATTGTACCCATTGCATTATAAATATATAGAGGATAGAAGAACATAGGTCAATCTTAAAAAATCTTCAAACCTATATGCACATGGATAAATAATAACTAATTCACCAGAGAGTTAAGTATAAAACAGTAGCAATAACTATTTCAACATACAAGAACCATAATTCAATTAACACATAATCAAGATCACAATGCCCAGAACATAGACTAATTTGAGAATTCAAGAGAACATGGGTTAATCATTGAATTGGATTGAATTCAACATCAAAATCAGTATATAATCACCAATTCATCGTAACTATGAATTTGAAAACGTTTTGGATAGAACCTATGGCTATATTAAAAGATAGGAAGTTTGATTATAATTTCTCTTTGAAAACATTGGAAGGAACTCCTTAGATGGAAAATTGACTAAGTATAAAGGATCATAATACCTTAGTATATGATAATACAATGAAAAATTTGAGAATAAACCATGAAAATCCAGCCCATAGCTTGAACGTTGAGTTTTACCTCCAATAGAGGTTTGACAGAATTTGGAAGATATGAGAGATTTGGGATTTTAATTTTCTTATTGGGTGTTGGGGCTTTAAATTGGAAAAGGGGTTAAATAAGTAATAAAAAATATGATAATCGTCTCCCCAAGTTACCCAAGAAAAACCCATACTTATTGGGACTTATAGACATGTCAAACTTGACGAAAAACGACGCAATCGAATCTAGGAAGTGTCTGCGAGTCATGAAGGCAGCCTCTCAATTTGCGTAACATATTTTGAGACAGTGAAGGTTGTGTAGGTAACGTGATTCATAGTCACACTCAGTGCCAGGCGCACGACGCATCGGGGTCTCTAAATATTGGTTCTGCACGCTGCCTTAGGCAGCTTCCTTGTCAGACGTTTAGGTCCTCCTCGAGGGCCCTTAGAGTTGTCATCGGGGAGTCGTATCCGAGATTTTTTACTTTAAATATGTTTATTAAGATGATAGGTTAATACCTACAGTTTTTAGACATCAAACAATGCATAAAAAAGAAAGTCGAACCTACGAGGACACTCTAGCACGTCCAAAGACTAATATTCAAATGTCTTAGGCGTTTGAACTCCAAACCACTTCAAATAAAGTATGCATTCTATAATGCCCTTACATAAGACATTGTTAATCTTTGTAGGCACATGTGAGGCTATCACAACCTTAATTCAGTGGGTTCTTAAAATTTCCCTAATTGGTAACATTCATCCTCGAATGACACTTGGAACTTTTCAAACACGTCAAGGACTTCAATGAACGATAGGGAAATTCACAACATTCAGCACATCATCACATAGAAGTCAATCAACCAAACTTACTAGGAACACCAACTTCAAACTATTTTACACTCAATGCAACACAAGCAAGCAAAACCTTTATTCACTTACTTTTTAATGCATCAAACACATTGGTTCTTGTCATGTTCATAATAGGAACATCCTTATACAAATCATAATATGGTATTTACACTTAATTCCATTAATATCTTACCATGCATCATCACTTATAGGTCCATTCTACATTAATCATAATAAATTTAGAACTCATACCTCAATGAACATAAACTTAAGTCAAGTAGGCCAACAATGAATTTTTATCAATTAGGCATAATTCAATAAGGGCAATACTCAACCATACCATACTTAGTTATATTTAGGGAGAAATCTCATTCTCCTCAATAAACTTACAAGTTTTATGAATTCACACCCAAGAAAGTCACAAAGGGCAATTAGTTTTGAAGGAAAAGTTCTTAACTTTTACCCAAAGCAATCTCAACCTCTCTTCCTAGTGAAGTAAAGATGGTAAGTCACACCATACACATTACAACAATAAAAGTCATTTCAGATTGTTTATGTTTCAAACATAGCACTAGCATTCATAAACATGCATCATATTAGGGAAAATTCTTACAATTTAAAGGCACACTCAAATAATCATACTTTCACTCCTCAAGAATAAAAATAATCAAAAAAATTAGATCACAAAATAATCAAAATT
Source organism: Solanum peruvianum (assembly GCA_027705065.1). NCBI lineage: Eukaryota > Viridiplantae > Streptophyta > Magnoliopsida > Solanales > Solanaceae > Solanum > Solanum peruvianum. The sequence continues at coordinate 40,920,018 of JAKWJD010001761.1, forward strand.
CAATGACCAACATGATAACAAGTTTAGAAGAGTCACTACACCATAATTCAATACTTAATCAAAGCTTAAGATAAAATACTTAGGTCAATTCCCACAACCGAGATCACTACTCAAGAACTAGTATTAAGGATTACAATTTATTCTAATTCATTTATTACTAGTGTAACATCATCATCTAATAGTGATTTAACAAATAATAAATTCAATTGAATCAATCACAACTTAATTCACATCAAGATCAAACCTAGGGCTAATGGTTAAGGATAATGTTCTTCTATTTATATCAAACAATCACAAATTATCGTAAGTAAGTTAAAATACATGTTAATCTATTCATTATATCCTAAATAAACCATAAACAACTCAGTTCATACTATTAAATTCGTAAACCCAACTTTTAGAAATAGTTTGAAGGAGCCCTTTGAGGAAAGAAGTCTCAAAGGTGAAATGGATTCCATACCTCAACGTGTGAGGAAGATTTTATCGTGAAACCGTCACTTTCAAGCACCCCAAACCACACCCTAGCTTGTCTTAAATGTTGTCTTCGAATATATAGAGAAAGAAGAGAGTTTATTTTGTGAGTTGTGTTTAGACTAATGAGGGTTGAGGTATTTATATGGGGGTTGATTAATTTAATTAGACTCCTTTAAAACCCTAACTAACTAGTTAACCCATTAATTAATTAGATGAGCCTAACATTAAATGTGCATGAATTTTGGCAGTGTTATAGACGACACCACGATCGACGGATTTGGGTCAGTCGACGGAACAAGCCTCCGTGTACGCTGCACATCCGTTGATCTATTTAGAGACTATGCAGGTAAGGGTATTGGATTAATTGGCTAAGTGTTTGTCGAAGGTTGGCATCTACGCCCCGTCGATCAATACAAGCCCGCATCGTTTAGGTTTCCTCGGTTCACACTGCCCAGACAGTGATGCCTCCTACATGCTAGGGTCTTCCTTAAGGACCCTTAGTTGGTCCACTAAATTAAATTAAGGCTAAACTCCCAAAACATAATTTAACCAACTTTTGTTTGAATTCAATGAGGGGTAAAAGGTTAAATTGACTAAAAAAAACCTATTTTAACCAATTTTGGTAGGAAATTGAAGCCACTGTCGATCCAAAAGGGTAAATAAAAGGTTTTTCACATGCCTCCAGCCATCGTATTCGTCCTCTTCTTCTTCTTCTTCTTCTTCTACTTCTCCTCTCATCTTTGCTTACTTTGTTGCCTTTCTTCCCACTCTGTTCATCTTAATCTCCTCTTCTTACATTTTGGGTCTTGTCTACTAGTGCCTCAACTTTCTTCTTCTTAAATCAGTGAAGTAAATTTCATTCTGTTTTAATTGGAATTACTTCATCATTGATCGGGTCACACACCATTGTTTCTGCTAAGTAAAGTTAATAGTTATTTGAAATTTATTCATAATCATGTGATATGGGTACGTGCAATTTTTTAATAATATGCATTCGCGTTTCCAACATATGATTAATAAATACTTAGGAATTTACTTATGTTGGTGCTAAAAGTTTCTTACCATAATTGGAATTAGGCCTTTTTTTATTTCTTATGTGTTCACTTTTCCACGATATAAAAAACCATTGCTTGCTTTGACATATAAAAAAATTACTTTCATGTTTTAAAATTTAATATTGAATAATTGTTCTCCAAATTATTTATTTGTTTTAACTTTAAACGTATAAAACAAAAAAAATTAAGGTGATTGAAAAATATCGACTTGATGGACGACCTCTACGTTTTCTGAGAATTTGCAAACAGCTTACGAATTTTAAAAAAATGTATCAATAATGAAGAAAAAATGTTATTCTGAGATGTGGAAAATAAATTTCATTGTTTAGCTAATAATTTTGCAATCTCGAGTAATATTTTTTCAATATTTATGCTGAATTTTTGTTTATCAAAATGACATATTATTAATATAAATTCATTAAAATAATACGTTTTTAGTGTGTTTTTTTAAATTAGTATAAACGTTCTTCATAAAAATGTTTTACGACTTATTTGACTAAAAAATTAATGGTGCAAAGTGAATATATGATTATCAGTAAGAATTTGATGATTTTATATTAAAAGAAACACTGAATCGTATATCTCAACAAAACAATGATGTTTTGTTTTTATTACCTACAATATTTCATTACCTTTGAAACCCACCAATGTAAAACCCTTTCAAACCTACTGCTGTAAATTTCTTCTGCAAACGTGCAATTTTAAAAAAATGCTGCTCTCACAATTCCTGAATCATCCCCAGTAATTCCTTGATGAAGTGAATGTGTAAAAGAAGAAAAATGTAGAATAAAAAAGAATGGGTAAACAACCCCGTTTGTTTATAAATGGTAGCTCTTATACTTCAAAATCAAATTTGGGGCTGTCTTTTTTTAACGAGTTTCCTGATAAATTATGGCTATAATCTTCGGAAAAATAATGGAACCAAGTTAACTTTTTGTGTTTACGATATGTTTTGTTTTCCTTTTAAAATAGTAGAAGGTATGCTTGGATATTTTGAACTTTTATCGGTTCTCACCTTTTATTCAACGCTATTGAATTCCATTATTTCTTAAGCACTATTATTACTGTCATAGACCACAAATATGAGATTCCCAGGCTTTCTAGGTACTATCAATATGCCTTTTAACAAAAATTTACTTATTCATTTTTATACGTTGTTATTATTCATTCCATAAATGTTATTGATATTCTTTCAAATGAATTTATAGTATATTAAAAAAATCATTTTAATAATTTTTAATCCTTAAAAAAAAGTTAATGTATAAATATGACTAGACGATATGTATTTATTTATTTCGTCATTTTATTTTTTGATTTTAGTAGTATTTTGAGTTGTCATAGATCTTGTCATGTTAACTTTGTACTTTTGGTAAGCGTGCAAGGTGAGTGTCTTGGGGGAAAGATTGTAGGTAAGACAAATATTATTCATGAAATGAGAAAGATGGAATCATTAACAAATGAAAAGGATTATTGACAACAATAATGTTATCTAATAAAGACTACTCCCTCTGTCCAATAATAGTTGTCCACTATTGACTTGACACACCCCTTAAGAATCTATAAATATGATGGTAATTTTACTATATCACCCATTGATTATATTAGAAATACATTGTCTTAAAAAGTTTAATTTGTAATTATTTCTCTATTTCACCCCATTTAAGGCAAAATTTCCCAGTATTTATATATTTTATTTGTTTAGGAATATGTATTAGTACAACTTCTCCTCTTTTGGAAATCCAGGTTTAGTCAGTCACTATAAGTATAGTCCCAATTCCTTTCTCTACTATAATTGTTCTTTTAATTATGTAACTATTTACTTTTCTAGAGTTGCATGTAGACATTATGTCACGACCCAAATCGGGGACGCGACTGGCACCCACATTTACCCTCCTATGTGAGCGAACCAACCCATCTAAACCTTAACATTTTAATACAATATCAAACAAAGAAATGCGGAAGACTTAACTCATTAATAAAAACAATTCAAAACTATTATTATTATCCCCAAAATCTGGAAGTCATCATCACAAGAACATCTATCTCAAATTTCTAAACTAAAACTGTCTAAGAAGCTAAAAATACATAAGAAGCTAGTCCATGCCGGAAGTTCAAGGCATCAAGACTTGAAGAAGAAGATCCAGTCCAAGCTAGACGCGTTAGCTCACCCTGAATTTCCGATGGAGTGAAGACTGGCTAGATCTACTGTTGAATTGAAGTTGACGGAACGGTTGCTGCATTACACAAATAACAAAGAATAAAACATAAAAGTAGGGGGTCAGTACAACCACAAGTACTGAGTAGATATCATCGGCCAATTCAAAATAGAAGATAATATATATCGAGAAATATTATAAATCAACTATAAACTCAACATGTAGTAACAACAAGTATTATAATCGTCAATAAATACCATCAAGTTCATCCATGAGGGCTCAAGCCTCAATACCATACTTATTTGGGAATTAAGTTCATTAAATTGAATATATTTATCATCTTTCAAGATTCATTATCTTTCTTCCTCTTGTGTAGGTACGTGACACTCCGATCCCCTACCACTATGTGTCGGTACGTGACACTCCGATCCCCTATATGTGTCGGAACGTGACACTCCGATCCCCTATATGTGTCGGAACGTGACACTCCGATCCCCTATATGTGTCGGTACGTGACACTCCGATCCCCTAATTCTACGTGTCGGTTCGTGACACCCGTCCCACTAATACTATGTGTCGAAACGTGACACTCCGATCCACTAATACTATGTGTCGGAACGTGACACTCCGATACACTAATACTATGTGTCGGAACGTGACACTCCGATCCACTAATACTATGTGTCGGAACGTGACACTCCGATCCACTAATCTTATTATATCCGTTCATCAAGCCTTCGCTATACCAAGGCATCATCAATCCCATCACTTTAATTCATCAAGCCTTCTTTTATACCAAGGCATTATCATTAATAAGTAGATTAAAGTTTCTTTCAAGATTTGGGATTCAATGGTTTTCATCTTGCTTGTTTTATCAAAATCACATAATCATATTCATGCAAGCATACAATTAAGCATATAGACAGGTTTACAATACCACCAATACATATCATTCACTATTAAGAGTTCACTACGAATATCGTAAAATAAACCATAACCTACCTCCACCGAAGACTAGTGATCAAGCAAGAATTCCCAAAGCTTTGTTTTCTCCTCAGCCTCTCGATCGATTCCTCTCTTTCTCTTGGTTCTTTCTGTTTTCTTATATTCAAACCCTCTTTCATTTACCCTAATTATCATATAATTAAGACTAAAAGAGGACAATAGAACCACCTAATTAACTTAAGGTTACCTCCTTTAACCCCCAAGTAATTAGACTTATTAATATTAACCCTCAATCTTTATAATTAAGGAAAGGATAGTCCAAAACGACCCTTAAAACGTGTAGAGGAGTCCTATTCTGCCTGGGATTTGTGCAACCTGTGACAGGCCGTCGTGCCTGCAACGGTCCGTCACGATGGTCGTCGCAGCCTCCCAAAGTCCAGGTGAACTGCGACGGCCCATCACACCAGTGACGGTCCGTCCTACACCTCCGTCCTGACGGTCAGAAACTCGTTTCTTTAACCAAATTCTCTAAAGTTTAAGTGTTTTACAACGGGAACTCACGACGGTTCGTCGTGGATGTTACGGCACGTCCTGCAGGTCCGTCACAATTTACAGAGAGTCGATTTTCAGTATCCAATTTCAGAATTCTAAGTATGCTGAAACGATGCACCCTCGACGGGCCGTCGTGCCTGTGACAGTCCGTCGCAGTGCCCGTGGCCTTGGCCAGTTTTTCCAAAATTAAAATCTGCTGCTCAAAATGACTAAATAGGTCGTTACAATAGATACCAATTTACCCATCGTTCGTCCCTGAACGATCAAAAGAAGGAAACAATGGCGAAAAGGAGTACCTGAATCTACAAACAGATGTGGGTATTTTTCTTGCATATCTACCTCCTTCTCCCAAGTAGCCTCTTCAACCGGTCGATTCTTCCATTGAACTTTGATGGATGCAATCTCTCTCGACCTCAACTTGCGAACTTCTCTATCTAATATAGCAACAGGTTCCTCTTCATAAGTCAAATTCTCATCAAGCAAAACTGAATCCCAACGGATGATATAGTTTCCATCTCCATGGTATCTTTTCAACATGGACACATGAAACACCGGATGTACTCCGGACAGCCCTGGAGGTTAGGCTAATTCATAAGCCACCTCCCCTACTCGCTTTAGTACCTCAAATGGTCCAATATACCTTGGACTTAACTTACCTCTTTTGCCAAACCGCATCACCCCTTTCATAGGTGAAACCTTCAAGAAGACTTGTTCACCTTCTATGAACTCCAAGTCTCTAACCTTTCGGTCTGCATACTCCTTTTGTCTACTTTGCGCCGCTAGAAGCTTTTCTTGAATGCCCTTCACCTTATCTAACGAATCCCTCAAGAGGTCAGTACCCCAAGGTCTAACCTCAAATGCATCAAACCACCCAATGGGAGATCTACACCTCCTCCCATACAACGCTTCAAATGGGGCCATATCAATACTGGAGTGATAGCTATTATTGTATGAAAACTCTGCCAAAGGTAAGAAGCTAACCCAATGGCCACCAAACTCAATCACACATGCACGAAGCATATCCTCTAACACTTGAATCGTTCGCTCAGATTGACCATCGGTCTGAGGGTGAAATGCAGTGCTAAGGTCCAACCTAGTACCCAATTAAGCATGCAATGTTTTCCAAAACTTAGAAGTAAACTACGTACCTCTATCTGATATGATGGATAGTGGAACCCCATGCAGTCGAACGATTTCTGAGATATAGATCTTGGCTAACTTCTCTGCATTGTAAGTCACCTTGACCGGAATGAAATGAGTAGACTTAGTTAACCTATCAACAATCACCCAAATGGAGTCATGCTTACCCATCGTCTTTGGAAGACCAACCACAAAGTCCATTGCGATTCTCTCCCACTTCCATTCAGGAATGGGCATTCTCTGATGTGTTCCTCCGGGCCTTTGGTGTTCATATTTCACTTGTTGACAGTTTGGACACTTGGCAATAAAGTCAACAATATCGCGCTTCATTCTACTCCACCAAAAGTGTAGCTTTAGGTCACGATACATCTTGGTTGCACCCGGATGTATAGAATACCTTGAACTATGAGCCTCTGTCAGAATAGTATTAATCAAATCATCGATGCGGGGTACACATACCCTTCCCTTAATCCTTAAAACACCTTCCGCATCGATTGTTGCTTCTTTAGCCTCTCCTTGCAACACTTTATCTCGGTTCGCCTTAGTTTCTCATCATCAAACTGTTTTCCCTTAATCTTGTCAAGAAAAGAAGATCTTGACTCCACACTAGCCAACAATCCTCCCTTCGCATTTATTTCTAACCTCATGAGGTCATTAGCCAAAATCTGCACTTCTCTAGCCAATGGGCGTCTAGAAGCTTGCAAGTGAGCTAGACTTCCCATGCTTCCCGCCTTTCTACTCAAAGCATCTGCCACAACATTCGCCTTCCCCGGATGATACAAAATAGTGATGTCGTAGTCCTTCAGTAGTTCCATCCATCTCCTTTGTCTAAAGTTCAAATCTTTCTGGGTAAAGACATACTGTAGACTACGATGATCCGTATAGATTTCACACTTAACCCCATATAAATAATGCCTCCATTGCTTCAAGGCAAACACTACCGCGGCCAATTCCAAGTCATGAGTTGGATAGTTACGTTCATGCACTTTTAATTGTCTTGAAGCATAAGCAATCACGTTCTTCTCTTGCATTAGCACTGCACCCAAACCCGTATAGGATGCATCACAATAGACAATGAAATTCTTACCTTCCACTGGCAAGGTAAGGATAGGTGCGGTAGTCAACAAGGTCTTAAGCTTCTGAAAGCTTTCCTCACACTCATCCGACCATACAAATGGAACATTCTGCTTAGTCAAGTTCGTCAATTGGGAATCAATAGAAGAGAATCCCTTGAAAAATTGGCAGTAGTAGCTAGCTAACCCAACAAAACTCCGTATTTCTGACACATTAGTGGGTCTTACCCAATTCTTCATTGTTTCAATCTTAGTAGGATCCACCATTACTCCTTCCTTAGAGACTACATACCCCAAGAAGGACACCGCATCTAGCCAAAACTCGCACTTAGAGAACTTGCCATAAAGCTTTTTCTCCCTCAACATTTCCAATACAATTCTCAAATGCTCCTCATGTTCCTTCTTACTTTTAGAGTATACCAATATATCATCTATAAATACGATCACAAGGAGGTCCAAATATGGCTTAAAAATCCCATTCATCAAGCTCATGAAAGCAGCAGGGGCATTAGTAAGACCAAAGGACATCACTACAAATTCATAATGCCCATACCTAGTCCGAAAAGCAGTCTTTGGCACATCCGTTGCGCGTATTTTCAATTGGTGATAACCAGACATCAAGTCTATTTTTGAGAAGACACAAGCACCTTGTAACTGATCGAACAAGTCATCAATGCAAGGAATGGGGTACTTGTTCTTAATAGTTACTTTGTTCAACGGTCGGTAATCTATCCACATTCGAAAGCTCCCATCCTTCTTCTTTACAAACAAGACCGGAGCACCCCAAGGAGATGCACTTGGTCTAATGAAGCCTTTGCTCAACAACTCTTGAAGTTGTGCCTTTAACTCTCTTAACTCTGCGGGAGCCATTCTATAAGGGGGTATAGAAATGGGGCGAGTACCCGGTTCAAGATCGATACAAAAGTCAATATCCCTATCTGGTGGCATACCAGGAAGATCTGCAGGGAACACATCCAAAAACTCACAGACTACTGAAACCGACTTAATCGAGGGTTCTTGGGTAGTGTCATCCTTGAGATGTGCCAAGAAAGCTAAACACCCTTTACTAACCATTTTCTTAGCACGAAGAAAGGATATGATGCGCACCGGATTGGAAGTGTAGTCGCCCTCCCACACTAACAGATCTGCCCCAGGCTTGGCTAACATCACCGTTTTAGCGTTACAATCCAAAATCGCAAAATTTGGAGAAAGCCAAGTCATACCCAGAATTACATCAAAGTCACCCATTTCTAAAATAACCAAGTCTACGTAAGTGTTGCTCCCCACAAAATTCACCAAACAAGACCTATATACCTTTTCAACTATCACAGACTCACCCACCGGAGTAGAAACACGAATAGGCATGTCAAGTAATTCACAATGTAATTTTAGACCATTAGCAAATGTGGAGGATACATAAGAAAATGTGGATCCGGGATCAAATAATACAGATGCCATGCAATCACAAACCGAAAAATTACCTGTGATAACAGCATCAGACGCCTCCGCTTCAGATCTCCCAGGGAAAGCGTAACAATGGGCCCTATCGTTTGTCTGTCCGTTGCCCCTACCATGTTGTGTAGTAGTGGCTCCGTTTTGCCCATCACCTCTGGCGTTTTGGTGACCACCATTACCTCGACCACCACGTCCTCCAGAAAAGCGACCTCTACCATGACCACCTCTACCTCTAGCTATTGGGGGTTTGTAACTCTGTTTTGGACAATTTCTCCTAATATGTCCAATCTCCCCACATCCATAGCACTCTCTGGAGTCACGCATAGGTCTCTCGGAGTAGTGTTGACCGTTCTGAGGTGGACCCCCAACTACACTCTGTAGTGAAGACTGAATTGGTCGAACTGAGTAGCCTCCAGAACTCTGTCCTCTAGAGTAGGAACCACTAAAATCACCTCCCTTTCGAAACCTCTTTGATGTCGATGTCATGGTGAAGTCATCTGGTTTCACTCCTTCCACCTCTATCACAAAATCTACCACCTCTTGGAAGGATGTTGCCGTTGCCGCTATCTGTAAGGCTGAAATCCGCAATTCTGACCTCAACCCCTTCACAAAACGGCGGATCCGTTCTTGTGGACTGAAACAAAGTTGGGTGGCATACCTTGATAAAGCACGAAACTTAGCCTCGTATGCGTTAACCGTCATCCTTCCTTGCTCGAGACTCAAGAACTCATCCCTTTTTCTATCTCTCAAAGTCCTTGGGATATACTTCTCCATAAACAGGGTAGAGAATGACTCCCAAGTTATAGGTGGTGCCTCTGTTGGTTGACACTCAACATGTGAACGCCACCACATTTTGGCGTTCCCTTGAAACTGATAGCTCACTAACTCGACACCAAACCTCTCTACTATACCCATCTTGTGTAGTAGCTCATGACAATCAACTAGAAAATCGTAGGCATCCTCTGATTCTGCGCCCTTAAAGACTGGAGGTTTCGATTTCAAGAACTTACTGAAATGTTCATGCTGATCATTTGTCATAATAGGTCCAGTAGTCAGACGTGGAAATGTGCCTATTCCCAATGATGCATCCATGCGGGGAGCCATACTAGCCGCATGTTGTACCTCTGAAACCGGAGGTGTTGGTGCAGAAACCACTGGGGTTGCCTGACCCTGATCGGATAACCCGCTAAGATAAGCAAGTACCTGGTTGATCATCTCTGGGGTAGGTTGGGGTGGCATTTCCTCATTCTGCCCTTGTTCAGTTTCCCCTTCCTCACCCTCTCTAACTACCTCCTCAGTCGGTGGAGGAGTCACCGCCCTAGCATCAGATGGGCTAGGGGCTCGTCCACTTCCTCTAGAGGACGTCCTCCCACGACCTCTTCCACGGCCTCTTGCCACTGCTCTTCCTCAAGCTACAGCCCCAGTGGCTATCTCAGTCGTTTCTTGTCTTTCCGTTGTTTCTGCTGGTGCGGTCGTTTCTCTAGTTCTAACCATCTGCGAAATAGAATGAAGATGGTCAGATACCAATTTGAATCACCTAGATACCAATTGGACTCAAGTAGTAGCACGAAAGAAGAATGAAAGAATGGAATTTTCCTAAAGTCTTATAGCCTCTCAAAGAAAAGTAAGGGCGTCCCCCTACCGTTCCTTAAGACTCTACTAGACCTGTTCTTGTGTGATGAGACCAACGAACCTAATGCTTTGATACCAAGTTTGTCACGACCCAAATCGGGGACGCGACTGGCACCCACATTTACCCTCCTATGTGAGCGAACCAACCCATCTAAACCTTAACATTTTAATACAATATCAAACAAAGAAATGCGGAAGACTTTACTCATTAATAAAAACAATTCAAAACTATTATTATTATCCCCAAAATCTGGAAGTCATCATCACAAGAACATCTATCTCAAATTTCTAAACTAAAACTGTCTAAGAAGCTAAAAATACATAAGAAGCTAGTCCATGCCGGAAGTTAAAGGCATCAAGACTTGAAGAAGAAGATCCAGTCCAAGCTAGACGCGTTAGCTCACCCTGAATTTCCGATGGAGTGATAGACTGGCTAGATCTACTGTTGAATTGAAGTTGACGGAACGTTTGCTGCATTACACAAAAACAAAGAAGAAAACATAAAAGTAGGGGGTCAGTACAACCACAAGTACTGAGTAGATATCATCGGCCAACTCAAAATAGAAGATATTATATATCGAGAAATATTATAAATCAACTATAAACTCAACATGTAGCAACAACAAGTATTGTAATCGTCAATAAATACCATCAAGTTCATCCATGAGGGCTCAAGCCTCAATACCATACTTATTTGGGAATTAAGTTCATTAGATTGAATATATTTATCATCTTTCAAGATTCATTATCTTTCTTCCTCTTGTGTCGGTACGTGACACTCCAATCCCCTACCACTATGTGTCGGTACGTGACACTCCGATCCCCTATATGTGTCAGAACGTGACACTCCGATCCCCTATATGTGTCGGAACGTGACACTCCGATCCCCTATATGTGTCGGTACGTGACACTCCGATCCCCTAATTCTACGTGTCGGTTCGTGACACCCGTCCCACTAATACTATGTGTCAGAACGTGACACTCCGATCCACTAATACTATGTGTCGGAACGTGACACTCCGATCCACTAATACTATGTGTCGGAACGTGACACTCCGATCCACTAATACTATGTGTCGGAACGTGACACTCCGATCCACTAATCTCATTATATCCGTTCATCAAGCCTTCTCTATACCAAGGCATCATCAATCCCATCACTTTAATTCATCAAGCCTTCTTTTATACCAAGGCATTATCATTAATAAGTAAATTAATGTTTCTTTCAAGATTTGGGATTCAATGGTTTTCATCTTGCTTGTTTTATCAAAATCACATAATCATATTCATGCAAGCATACAATTAAGCATATAGACAGGTTTAAAATACCACCAATACATATCATTCACTATTAAGAGTTCACTACGAATATCGTAAAATAAACCATAACCTACCTCCACCGAAGAGTAGTGATCAAGAAAGAATTCCCAAAGCTTTGTTTTCTCCTCAGCCTCTCGATCGATTCCTCTCTTTCTCTTGGTTCTTTATGTTTTCTTATGTTCAAACCCTCTTTCCTTTACCCTAATTATCATATAATTAAGACTAAAAGAGGACAATAGAACCACCTAATTAACTTAAGGTTACCTCCTTTAACCCCCAAGTAATTAGACTTATTAATATTAACCCTCAATCTTTATAATTAAGGAAAGAATAGTCCAAAACAACCCTTAAAACGTGTAGAGGAATCCTATTCTGCCTGGGATTTGCGCAACCTGTGACGGGCCGTCGTGCCTGTGACGGGCCGTCGTGCCTGCGACGGTCCGTCACGATGGTCGTCGCAGCCTCCCAAAGTCCAGGTGAACTGCGACGGCCCGTCACACCAGTGACGGTCTATCCTGCACCTCCGTCCTGAATGTCAGAAACTCGTTTCTTGTACCAAATTCTCGAAAGTTGAAGTGTTTTACAACGGGAACTCACGACGGTTCATCGTGGATGTGACGGCACGTCCTGCAGGTCCGTCACAATTTACAGAAAGTCGATTTTCAGTATCCAATTTCAGAATTCTAAGTATGCTGAAACGATGCACCCTCGACGGGCCGTCGTGCCTGTGACGGTCCGTCGCAATGCCCGTGGCCTTGGCCAGTTTTTCCAGAATTAAAATCTGCTGCTCAAAACGACTAACAGGTCGTTACACATTAGAATTATCAATGCCTCCCTTCATTCTATTTCCTTTAATTTTATTTTTGGTCTCCATTCACTTGTATTTTCAAATGCTTGTAAAATGATTTTTTTTAATTTTTCACAAGTAATTTATAGCTGACTAGGTCGATCTTTCAAAAATGGGAATTTATATACGTATTGAATTTTGAAAACCCTCAGGGGTCTATCTTCATACACAATATATATTATAAAGGTATATAAGGTATACATACATCCTGCCTCACTCGTTAAATTAAACTGCTGCTATCGTGAAATGAGGAAATGGAAAACATGAGGGAGAAAATGTATCTAAAAATTCAGCTTTTTTATGACTATTGGTAGTTCTTCCATTTTGTCGAAAATTTGAGAACACAATTTGATAAGGAAAGTAATTGGCCTTAATTGTTGTTATAAGGTTATTATTATTGCTATTATCAACTTTTGAGTCTCTAAATATGAACCAACGTAGCACCTGTTGTTTCCCTTTTACCATTTAAAACATAATATACATCGAAATCATCAAAACTATATAATATGATCCTTACATGCGACATTCTTGAGTTATTGAAGGATGAATAGAAGAAGTCGAAGAAAAATGGGAAGATAGTGATTGATACAAAAAGTTGAACTTGTAATTATCTATTAATAGAGGAAATCGAGGATCAAAGAAATGTTAATCATAGTTGTCGTATATCTTTTTTCGTATGAAAAAAGTCATCTGAAGTATAAAGATATCTAGTTTTGGGACAATTTATCGATCATTTAAACCATAATCGCAGTGTCTGAAAAAATTGCGCATTTACTTATTTAAGTTACCTATTTGAAGTTTGATTTTTTTTTTAGATTAAATGTTTGAAGATTCATGTAGTTTAAGTTTATGCATTTTTGTGTGAGAAACTACAACTATTTTGTCTAAATTTTAGTCATATCTTTGTATTTGAAGTAAGACTTGTTAACCTAAATCCAAATACTGCATATTTAAAGTTTCTTCAAGGTGGATATTTATACAAAAAAATAATGACAATTGAAAAAGGATAAATATTAAATAATGGTATTCAAATAAATTACCTTGGCCCATGAAATTTTAATGGAGAAATTTATAAGTCATTTAAACTTCTATTAGTGATTGTTAATTATAATATTGTAAAGGTAAAAAAAAAAGTTGTTCACGTACATTTGAAAATTTGATCCCCATCCTAATAGTAAGAATGTGTCTTAAGTCCACTAAAATGACTCATACACATATGTACCTTGCTAGAGAAATAATTAAGGGGAACATAGACTACTTATTCTATAACAACCCTAAAAATGAACTACGATGAATTAGAGCTATAGTTGTGTTTTAAGGGCTTCTAACTTGATAATTTAATGCGTAAATGAGTTTATAGGTCAGTTCGGTTGAGTTTGAACTCAAACATCATGGAATGACAAAGATGTTCAAAGAGTAATCGTCTATGTGCTTGTGTGCACCTATGTGTTTTGATGTAACTTAAGTGAGTTATTTGAGGTCTAAACAAGTAGTGAGGACTCTAACACCTAGATAATCATCGTTCGGGGTGTAACGTCCAGGTATGACTCCCTCAAGAACCCAAAAGGGGACCTTGCGTAGGACCCCATCTTATTACCACGTAGCGGCATGGAAGCATAGTGATGTCCCCAAAAGATGGCACATGCATGCATAAATTACTTGTCAGTCTTGGGCGTTGACCAAGAATGCAAGTCCTTCATGTTGTTGAGACATTGATTTAAACTACGGACCATATTGAAGGGGCGTGGATCCATCGGTGACCACTCATTTGGTTCAGCCAAGATAGGGGTGAAATGATAAATTTACCCCAAGTATTTTTAAGTGCATGGACAAATATTTTAGGTGTATTTAGGTATTTTCACAATGTTCGAGTTATTAATCCCTTTTTTTAACTCTAACACCTAAATGAAAAACCCTTCTTTTCTAAAGTTCTCTCCAAATACACGATGGAAGCTGGAAGTCAACATGCATCTAAGGTTGCGTATATCTTTGGCTTCCTTCATCAGTTCTCTTGGGATATTCTATAATAAGGAAAGAGAGTTCTTTATATAAGATTATCTATAAACAAGAGCCAATTTCAAAGTTTATTAAAAGTCCAATTTTCACTCTAGCTCAAGGGTTCTTGCATGAAACGTTTTCAAATCATTATATAATATTGTTTATGTTAAATTGATGTTTTTCAATGAAAATCTCAATGAACCCTTAATCTTCTAAAATCTCACAATTTTGGCTTATGAAATGGATCTATTCCTTCAGATCTAACGATGATAGAACTGAGTTTAGTTCACATTTTATTGTTGATTTTTATGGTGAATTATGCTATAATATTGTGAAAGTTTTTAGAGATATTAAGGAATGGTGATATTAGTTATTGGAAGTGGGTAGAATAACCTAATTCCCTTGATTAATGTAGACTTGATATAGAATTGCTATTATGTCGTATGGTCCACTTATGGTGGCATTGCTTATTTGTTGTATATGTGTGATTCTATAGACTTGATATACAATTGATTATTATATAAATTATATTAGGATCATGTCATGGTATATGTGAAGGTGTAATATGAATTTGGTTATATGAAGTAATGTGATCTTGTATAAGGAGGTGTGACTTATATGAATGCATAAAGTGAAGGATAAAGTGATATATGTGGTGATCTTATATATTGTGAATGTATATGGTGAAGGTAGTCATGTGATGTCTATATTTTGTTATATGGGTTCTATAATTTTATGATTCTTCTCTAATTGAGTATATATGATTATAAAGGACTAAGAGAGTCCTTATAGAATGATTTTGTATCTTGTGTTGGTAGAAATAGATGTCCCTACTTGTACTTGAATGATATTGAATAAATTATATGATGAAGGTTGTGTCTTGATTTGGTAGACTTAATTCCCTCTTCTTGATACATGAAAGTTATATGAATGTGATCTCTTGACTTGATAGGCTTAGCCACCCTTGTCATGTATGAATGATAGGAATAATCAACTAATGACTAGGATTAGTAGACCTAATGTGGTACCCTTCTAATAATGATAATGCGCAACCTTGAATATGAAAAGAAGGTTAATGATGAGTTTTGATCGTAGGCCTATGGCACCCTTTCAAGTGGAGTCAAAAGAATTATCCTAATGAACCTTGATAGGTAGATCCTTGTGGATACCTTCTTCTTAATGTTATTATGGGCCGGTAGGCCGAATGATGGCGCCCTCTCTTATACACTGATTAGAATAAAAGTACTCTATGAAAACAAAGGCAAAGATCCGAGTGGATATGCTTGTGATTGTAGGTCTACTTGAGTAACACTATTCTACAAAACAACTTTTCATATTTCTCATCCATGTGGCTACATGGGATGTGTCATAGTTATACCTTTGGCAAGTAGAACACCTTCCACGATGTGGGGTCTTATGCCACCGGATTCCATACATATCAATTGTTGTCTTTATCGGTTAATAACTATTCTCATCATGTGGTATGTGCACTCTACTATAGATTCTACAATATATGGGTAGTGGAATGGGATACTATCTATACATGGCACGAGTAGAATTGTGAAAATTCTAAAGTGAGTTCCCTAGGTCTTCCAAGACAATTATGTGAAGCCCCTAGTTGTTAGTTGTCTCTTAAATGGTTCAAATGAATATTGTTCACTTAATGATAGTTTGTTGAATATAAAGGTTCTTTTATTGGGTAGTTTTGAGGAACACTTTGGTGTGCTTGAAAAGGGTGTATGCGCATCACTTCATGTCTTACTTAGGTGGGTCTTAAAGTAACTTTAGGTGTAGAGTGAAAATGATTTAACGGCTTAATCGATGAATATGGAACTAAATTTTATGTGATGGAAAGGAAATATCCTTACTTTGGGTAGTCTTCAGGATCTCCTAGGTTTGTGTGTAGGGATTGTATGGTCAACCGCTTCATATCTTACATAGGTGGGACTTATATAACCTTGGGTAAGGGATCAAAATGCTCAAATGGGTTATAAATGATTATGGTCATATCTTGTGGATTATTTGGATATTGTCTTGTGGATTATTTGGATATTGTCTTCTAAGGGTTGAAGATGATGTTTTGGTGAGTCCTCATTGGTTCGAGGACAGAACCCTTATGTTCCTTTATGGTCTTATTGCCTTTATTTAAAGTGTTGTATGGACTTAGTCCTTATGTTGTGCATCTAAAGTTTTTAGATGGTTTAATGAGACATGTTGTAAAGTTAGATGTTTAATACTCTTCTCCTTGCGTATTAGCGAAATTATTCTTCATGTGTAAAGAAAGTTCCAAATTCTTACTTATTTTGAGTATTGTATGCAACGAATGATCTACATGTGTTGTATGACACTCAAGAGAGGTCGATTACGATGATCTACATGTCTTGTAGTTGCATATTCATACAGGATGACAAGGTTGTGAACCCGCTTCCACGTGCATACACCTTTGTCAATCTCTGAAATTATCGTTTATAATTTAAAATAAAAATATTTGTCTCATGTACGAATAATATCAAACCAAACTGTCAAAATGGAAAGAGTGTATTTTAAGTCATTGTCTCCTCCTCTGCCATGATCATTCCTCCTGCCCTTAAACTGTGCTCCCCACCCTCCATTATTATAATATATTTTGATGGATTATTAGATATAAAATCAGAATAGATTTTACTAAAACTATATATTTAATTCTTTTGTGCTTACTTTACACAATAAAATAAATTTAAAAAAAACATTTTTTCCAAAAAAGTTAAAATTTTCTACCATAAACATAATCATCAATCTTTAAAATAATTTCAAACAACATCAAAACCGAATTATAAGTTTTTATCAACCTTTTGAAAGAACACATGAATATATTATACACATGTTTTCACAAAAAAATATGAACTTATTTTATTATACTAGCAACGAACGTGTCACCAGTAAAATATATGTTATTGTAAAAAGAATTGCTTATTTAAGAGAAAATTTGATTAATAATCTTAGTACAAAATAATATTTTAGATTTTTTGTGAATCGTCAATGTGGATTGTGATATATATATCTTATTTACGCAAACCTATGAAGATGGCCAATGAATATTATTTTTAGTTAAATGAAATAATGTATAGATTCATTTTAATTTGATGATAATCATTCATGTAATTAGTCGTATATCTCTAAATTCATTTCAATTCGATGATATTCAATCATGTATTTAGTATTATCTCTCTAATATTACCTAATAGATGATATTTGTTGTGTATTTTTCTTTACACCTAACAACAATTGTTTTTAACGTGTATTCCACGTTCAACTTTTTATATATATTAGAACTATTTTTTGTATATAAATATTTATTTTTTAAATTATTAAATAATAAATGTTAGTCTTGTTGTTGGTTCTCATATTTTAATTTTGGATTGATTGTGTAGTTAAATAAAAAATAGTTATATAATTATCCATAGTTATGTGAGAAAGTACTTTTATTAATCAAGGGAAAAACTATAAATTAAAATTAAAGAATATATTTTATCTATAAAATCATATTAACAATCGCATGTTCATCTTACATCAAAAAAGATGTAGTTGATATACTTGTTAACGATTTTTAGTTTTTTCAACCAAGTACTATTCTTTTAATGAAAAATAACAACACCGTGCTATCACATATATAAGGTTGGTATAATATTATGTAAAATGATTGGTCAAAAGTTAATATAAGTAAAGATGAAAGAATATAAATAAGTAATGTAATAAATTTTGAATTCATAATATTATAACTATGAATGTTAAAAAGTATGAATAACGTTTACATTAATTCATAATAACTGAGAGCATTTGTAATGTTATAACTAAACAATAAATGTGGAATTAGTGAATTTATAATACATTTTATAGTTACATATATAAATAAGTATTTTAATAAATCTTAATACTTTTTTATTAGTATTTGATTTTAGTTTACTATAGCGATAAAAGGTAAATGTGTATTCTGTATTATTGATTATAAATTATTTTTAATGTAAATCATTAATTTTAGATGATTTATATATATTCTCATCTTTTCACATTTGTTACTAATTTAATGTTTTAAAAGAACTCGTAACATTTAAAAATAATATATTTTTATGTTAGAAGATCTTGTTCACATAATACATTTGTGACATATATCATACTTTAATATAAATACAAATACCCACCTAAATATAAACATATATTTTTATTAATGAAAATATTTATCTCATCAAAATTATCTATGAAATAAATAATAAAAATTAACCAATATAATGTAATGAACTGAACCTGGATAATAGGGAAATGCAAAAAATTAGGAATTCATTAGGCCACTAATCACTATCCCACCATGGCAGCGCAGATGCTGCTACGGCGGCAGCACTATAGTGGGGAAATTTTCACAAGGGCAGGATGGGCGAGGTAAAAGGTAAATAACACAGTATCTTATTACCCTTTTCTTCCTAAAGTACCTAAATTAGTCGTAAAAACACCCAAGCAACCCCCTAAAAAATGTTCAATCATCGGGAAAGGCGGAGAGACAGATTTCTAGTGGAAAGATGTCGATAGATTGTGAATTTTCAGTCAATACCACCGTCATGAATTGTAGAGACAAGATGAATGACCAAAACTCTGTGCAACTAGTTCGTGCCAACCTAGTCTAGGTTTTATGAATTGAGTATATATAAATGTGTTTACTGGGTAATATGCATAAATCAATGGTAGAATTTATGCATAGTCCTTCGTCCACTGACGAAACCTTATTTACTCCTAAGGAGAAGCCTTAGAGATTATGAAATAGGTCTAAGTATTGTTGTATTAATGATACCACATTATTCGCGGATGAGTAGTGTAAGGAATGGTTATGATTCGATGTTGTGTGTTAAGGTTTATTTCTGCTTCAATATAATATGTGTATGCATGTGAACAATGCTTGTTGATCACTAAATGTATTAAGTATGAATGAATAAATATATGATGTGAATTATTCTTGTTTTATGTTTATGAGGATATACATTGTGTCACGACCCAAATCGGGGACGCGACTGGCACCCACATTTACCCTCCTATGTGAGCGAACCAGCCCATCTACACCTTAACATTTCAATACAATATCAACAAAAGAAATGCGGAAGACTTAAACTCATTAATAAAAACAATTCAAATCTATTATTATTATCCCCAAAATCAGGAAGTCATCATCACAAGAACATCTATCTCAAATTACTAAACTAGGAATGTCTAAGAACAAAAATAACTAAAAAACTAGTCCATGCCGGAAGTTCAAGGCATCAAGACTTGAAGAAGCACCCAGTCCAAGCTAGAAGCATTAGCTCACCCTGAAGATCAGGTGGAGTGAAGACTGGCTAGATCTACTGTTGAGTTGAAGTTAACGGAACGTTTGCTGCATTACGCAAATAACAAAGAAAGAAACAAACAAGTAAGGGTCAGTACAAAACACGGGTACTGAGTAAGTATCATCGGCCAACTCGAAATAGGGAAGAGTATATATCAATAATAATGTAAATCAACTACAATACTCGACATGTAGCAACAACAATATTAATTCATCAATAAATACAACCGAGTTCACACATGAGGACTCAAGCCTCAATACCATACTCATTTGGGAATTAAGTTCATTAGATTGAGTATATTCATTATCTTTCAAGATTCATTATCTTTCTTCCTCTTGTGTCGGTACGTGACACTCCGCTCCTCTATTACTATCCTGGTACCGGAACGTGGCACCCGATCCATATACTATCTTAGTGTCGGAACGTGACACTCCGATCCTCATATACTATCCTGGTACCGGGATGTGGCACCCGATCCATATACTATCCTGGTGTCGGAACGTGACACTCCAATCCTCATATACTATCCTGGTACCGGAACGTGGCACCCGATCCATATACTATCCTGGTGTCGGAACGTGACACTCCGATCCTCATATACTATCCTGGTACCGGAACGTGGCACCCGATCCCCTAATTCATCAAGGCTTCTTTTATACTAAGGCATCATCAATCTCATTATATAATATATCAAGCCTTCTTTTATACTAAGGCATCATCAATCTCATTATATAATATATCAAGCCTTCTTTTATACTAAGGTATCATCATTAACAAGTGACTTAGGGTTCTTTCAAGATTTGAGATTCAATAGCTTCATCATGCTTTTTCTATCACAATTTCATAATCACAATCATGCAAGCATACAAGTAAGCATATAGAAGGGTTTACCATACTACCAACACATATCATTCGCTATTAAGAGTTTACTATAAGATAGTATAAACCATAACCTACCTCCACCGAAGACTAGTGATCAACAAGCAAATTTCCAAGCTCCTGTTTTCTCCTTCCTCTCGATCGATTTCTCTATTTCTCTTTGTTCTTTCTGTTTTCTTTTATTCAAACCCTCTTTCTTTTACCCTAATTAACATATAATTAAGTGTAAAAGAGGACAATAACACCCACTAATTAACTTAAGGTTACCGCTTTTAACCCCCAAGTAATTAGACTTATTAATATTAACCCTCTAACTTTATAATTAAGGAAAGAATAGTCCAAAGCGTCCCTTAAAATGTGTGTAGAAATCTGATTCTGCCTGGGACTTGCGCAGCCTGTGACGGCCCGTCGTACCTACGACGGTCCGTCACGCAGGTCGTCGCAGCCCCTTATAGCTCGAGTGGGCTGTGACGGCCCGTCACACCTGTGACGGTTCGTCCTGCACTTTCGTCACAGATTACAGAGAGTCGATTTTAATATCCAAATTTAAGAATTCTAAGTGTCATGGAACGAAACTTCCTCGACGGATCGTCGTGACCACGACGGTCCGTCGTTACATCCGTCGTCCCAGCCAGTTTTTCCAGAAATAAAATCTGCTGCTCAAAACGACTAAACAGGTCGTTACAATAGATACCAATTTACCCATCGTTCGTCTCCGAACGATCAAAAGAAGAAAAACAATGGCGAAAAGGTGTACCTAAATCTGTAAACAGATGTGGGTATTTTTCTGGCATATCTGCCTCCTTCTCCCAAGTAGCCTCTTCAACCGGTCGATTCTTCCATTGAACTTTGATGGACGCAATCTCTCTCGACCTCCACTTGTGAACCTCTCTATCTAAAATAGCAACGGGTTCCTCCACATAAGTCAAATTCTCATCAAGCAAAGCTGAATCCCACGGAATAATGATATTTCAACCATCTCCCATCTGCCAAATGTAGCCATGATCACATGACACATGACACACCGGATGCACTCCGGACAGCCCTGGGGGCAAGGCTAATTCATAAGCCACCTCCCCTATTCGCTTTAGTACCTCAAATGGTCCAATATACCTTGGACTTAGCTTACTCTTTTGCCAAACCGCATCACCCCTTTCATGGTGAAACCTTCAACAAGACTTGTTCACCTTCCATGAACTCCAAGTCTCTAACCTTCCGGTCTGCATACTCCTTTTGTCTACTTTGCGCCGCTAGAAGGTTTTCTTGAATGCGCTTCACCTTATCAAACGAATCCCTCAAGAGGTCAGTACCCCAAGGTCTAACCTCAAATGCATCGAACCAACCAATGGGAGATCTACACCTCCTCCCATACAATGCTTCAAATGGAGCCATATCAATACTAGAGTGATAGCTATTATTGTATGAAAACTCTGCCAAAGGTAAGAAGCTATCCCAATGGCCACCAAACTCTATCACGCATGCACGAAGCATATCCTCCAACACTTGAATCGTTCGCTCAGACTGACCATCGGTTTGAGGGTGAAATGCCGTGCTAAGGTCCAACCTAGTACCCAATTCAGCATGCAATGTTTTCCAAAACTTAGAAGTAAACTGCGTACCTCTATCGGATATGATGGATAGTGGAACCCCATGCAATCGAACGATTTCTGAGATGTAGATTTTTGCTAACTTCTCTGCATTGTAAGTCCCTTGACCGGAATGAAATGAGAAGACTTAGTTAACCTATCAACAATCACCCAAATGGAGTCATACTTACCCATTGTCTTCGGAAGACCAACCACAAAGTCCATTGCGATTCTCTCCCACTTCCATTCAGGAATGGGCATTCTCTGAAGTGTTCCTCCGGGCCTTTGGTGTTCATATTTCACTTGTTGACAGTTTGGACACTTGGCAATAAAGTCAACAATATCACGCTTCATTCTACTCCACCAGAAGTGTTGCTTTAGGTCACGATACATCTTGGTTCCACCCGGATGTATAGAATACCTTGTACTATGAGCCTCTGTCAGAATAGTGGTGATCAAATCATCGATGCGGGGTACACATACCCTCCCCTTGATTCTCAAAACACCTTCCTCATCGATTGTCGCTTCTTTAGCCTCTCCTTGCGACACTTTATCTCGAATCCGGATCAACTTCTCATCATCAAACTGCTTCCCGTTAATCTTGTCAAGGAAGGAGGATCTTGCCTCCACACAAGCTAACAATCCTCCCTTCTCATTTACTTCTAACCTCATAAGGTCATTAGCCAAAATCTGCACTTCTCTAGCCAATGGGCGTCTAGAAGCTTGCAAATGAGCTAGACTTCCCATGCTTCCCGCCTTTCTACTCAAGGCGTCTGCCACCACATTCGCCTTCCCCGGATGATACAAAATAGTGATGTCGTAGTCCTTCAGCAGTTCCATCCATCTCCTTTGTCTCAAGTTCAAATCTTTCTGAGTAAAGACATACTGTAGACTACGATGATCCGTATAGATTTCACACTTAACCCCATATAAATAATGCCTCCATTTCTTTAATGCAAACACTACCGCGGCCAATTCCAAGTCATGAGTTGGATAGTTACGTTCATGCACTTTTAATTGTCTTGAAGCATAAGCAATCACATTCTTCTCTTGCATTAGCACTGCGCCCAAACCTGAATAGGATGCATCACAATAAACAATGAAGTTCTTACCCTCCACTGGCAAGGTGAGGATAGGTGCGGTAGTCAACAAAGTCTTGAGTTTCTGAAAGCTTTCTTCGCACTCATCCGACCATACAAATGGAACATTCTGCTTAGTCAAGTTCGTCAATTGGGAAGCAATAGAAGAGAATCCCTTCACAAATCGGCGGTAGTAGCTAGCTAACCCAACAAAACTCCGTATTTCTGACACATTAGTGGGTCTTACCCAATTCTTCACTGTCTCAATCTTAGAAGGATCTACCATCACTCCTTCCTTAGAAACCACATACCCCAAGAAGGACACGACATCTAGCCAAAACTCACACTTAGAGAACTTGGCATAAAGCTTTCTCTCCCTCAACATTTCCAATACAATTCTCAAATGCTCCTCATGTTCCTCCCTACTTTTAGAATATACCAGTATATCATCTATAAATACGATCACAAAGAGATCCAAATATGGCTTAAATATCCCATTCATCCAGGTCATGAAAGAAGCGGGGGCATTTGTAAGACTAAAGGACATCACTACAAATTCATAATGCCCATACCTAGTCCGAAAAGCAGTCTTTGGCACATCCGTTGCCCGTATTTTCAATTGATGATAACCGTATCTCAAGTCAATTTTAGAGAAGACACAAGCACCTTGTAACTGATCGAACAAGTCATCAATGCGAGGAAGAGGATACTTGTTCTTAATAGTTACCTTGTTCAGTTGTCTATAGTCTATGCACATCCGAAAACTCCCATCCTTCTTCTTCACGAACAAAACCGGAGCACCCCAAGGAGATGCACTTGGTCTAATGAAGCCTTTACTCAACAATTCATGAAGTTGAGCCTTTAACTCTCTTAATTCGGTGGGAGCCATTCTATAAGGGGGTATAGAAATGGGGCGAGTACCCGGTTCCAAATCAATGCAGAAATCAATATCCCTATCCGGTGGCATGCCAGGAAGATCTGCAGGGAACACATCCAAAAACTCACGGACTACCGAAACTGACTCAATCGAGGGTACTTGGGTAGTGTCATCCTTGAGATGTGCCAAGAAAGCTAAACATCCTTTACTCACCATTTTCTTAGCGCGAAGAAAGGAGATAATACGCACCGGATTGGAAGTGTAGTCACCCTCCCACACTAACGGATCTGTCCCCGGCTTGGCTAACGTCACAGTTTTGGCATTACAATCCCAGATCGCAAAATTCGGAGAAAGCCAAGTCATACCCAGAATTACATA
Source organism: Solanum peruvianum (assembly GCA_027705065.1). Lineage (NCBI taxonomy): Eukaryota > Viridiplantae > Streptophyta > Magnoliopsida > Solanales > Solanaceae > Solanum > Solanum peruvianum. Next base: position 40,944,812 of record JAKWJD010001761.1, read on the forward strand.
AAAGTCAACCATTTCTAAGATAACCAAATCTACATAAGTGTTGCTCCCCACGAAATTCACCAAACAAGACCTATACACTTTTTCGACTATCACAGACTCACCCACCAGAGTAGAAACACGAATAGGCATGTCAAGTAATTCACAATGTATATTTAGACCATTAGGAAATGAGGAAGATACATAAGAAAATGTGGATCCAGGATCAAACAATACGGAAGCCATGCAATCACAAACAAGAAGATTACCTGTGATAACAGCATCAGATATCTCCGCCTCCGATCTCCCAGGGAAAGCATAACAATGGGCCCTTTCATTGGTTTGCCCGTTGCCCCTACCATGTTGTGATGTAGGGGCTCCATTTTGCCCATCACCTCTGCCGTTTTGGTGACCACCATTACCTCGGCCACCACGCCCTCCAGAATAACGGCCTCTACCATGACCACCTCTACCTCTAGCTAGTGGGGTTCTGTAACTCTTGTTTGGACAATACCTCTTAATGTGTCCAATCTCCCCACATCCATAACATTCTCTGGGTTCACGCATCGGCCCCTCAGAGAAATGTTGACCGGTCTGAGGTGGACCCCCAACTACAGTCTGTAGTGAAGACTGAATTGGTCGAACTGAGTAGCCTCCAGAACTCTGTCCTCTAGTATACGAACCGTTGAACTCACCTCCCTTTCGAAACCTCTTTGATGTTGATGCTGTGGTGAAGTCATCTGACTTCACTCCTTCCACCTCTATCACAAAGTCTACCACCTCTTGGAAGGATGTTGCCGTTGCCACTATCTGTAAGGCTGAAATCCGCAATTCTGACCTCAACCCCTTCACGAAACGGCGAATCCGTTCTTGTGGACTGAAACAAAGTTGGGTGGCATACCTGGATAATGCACGGAATTTGGCCTCATATGCGTTAACCGTCATCCTACCTTGCTCGAGACTCAAGAACTCATCCCTTTTTCCATCTCTCAAAGTCCTTGGGATATACTTCTCCATAAACAGGGTAGAGAATGATTCCCAAGTCATAGGTGGTGCCTCTGTTGGTTGACACTCAACATGTGACCGCCACCACATTTTGGCGTTCCCTTGAAACTGATAGCTCACGACTCAACGCCAAACCGTTCTACTATACCCATCTTGTGTAGTAGTTCATGACAATCAACCCAGAAAATCGTAGGCATCCTCTGTTTTCTGCGCCGTAAAGACTGGAGGTTTCAATTTCAAGAACATATGAAAAGTCATGCTGATCATTTGTCATAATAGGCCCAGTAGTGAGACGTGGAAATGTGCCTATTCCCAATGATGCATCCATGAGGGAGCCATAGTAGCCGCATGTCGTATCTTTGAAACCGGAGGTGTTGGTGCGAAACCATGGAGGTGCCAACCCTGATCGGATAACCGCTAAGATAATCAAGTACCTGGTTGATCATCTCTGGGGTAGGTTGGGGTGGCATTTCCTCATTCTTCCCTTGTTCAGTTTCCCCTTCCCCCCCCCCTCTCTTACTACTTCCTCAGTCGGTGGAGGAGTCACCGCCCTAGTATCAGAAGGGCTAGGGGCTCGTCCTCTTCCTCTAGAGGACGTCCTCCCACGACCTCTTCCACGGCCTCTTGCCGCTGCTCTTCGTCGAGCTACAGCCCCAGTGGCTGGCTCAGTCGTTTCTTGTCTCTCCGTTGTTGCTGCTGGTGCGGTCGTTGCTCTTGTTCTAACCATCTGTGAAATAGAGTGAAGATGGTCAGATACCAATTTGTATCACCTAGATACCAATTGGACTCAAGTAGTAGCACGAAAGAAAGAATGAAAGATGGAATTTTCCTAAAGTCTTATAGCTCTCAAGGAAAGAAAAGGCGTTCCTAAGAGTTCCTTAAGACTCTTACTAGACCGTTCTTGTGTGATGAGACCACAAACTAATGCTCTGATACCAAGTTTGTCACGACCCAAATCGGGGACGCGACTGGCACCCACATTTACCCTCCTATGTGAGCGAGCCAACCCATCTTCACCTTAACATTTCAATACAATATCAACAAAAGAAATGCGGAAGACTTAAACTCATTAATAAAAACAATTCAAAACTATTATTATTAAATCTGGAAGTCATCATCACAAGAACATCTATCTCAAATTACTAAACTAGGAATGTCTAAGAACAAAAATAACTAAAAAACTAGTCCATGCCGGAAGTTCAAGGCATCAAGACTTGAAGAAGAAGACCCAGTCCAAGCTAGAAGCATTAGCTCACCGAAGATCCGGTGGAGTGAAGAATGGCTAGATCTACTGTTAGTTGAAGTTGACGGAACGTTTGCTGCATTACACAAATAACAAAGAAAGAAACAAACAAGTAGGGGTCAGTACAAAACACGGGTACTGAGTAAGTATCATCGGCCAACTCGAAATAGGGAACAATATATATCAATAATAATGTAAATCAACTATAATACTCGACATGTAGCAACAACAATATTAATTCATCAATAAATACAACCGAGTTCACACATGAGGACTCAAGCCTCAATACATACTCATTGGGAATTAAGTTCATTAGATTGAGTATATTCATTATCTTTCAAGATTCATTATCTTTCTTCCTCTTGTGTCGGTACGTGACACTCCGCTCCTCTATTACTATCCTGGTACCGGAACGTGGCACCCGATCCATATACTATCCTGGTGTCGGAACGTGACACTCCGATCCTCATATACTATCCTGGTACCGGAACGTGTGGCACCCGATCCATATACTATCCTGGTGTCGGAATGTGACACTCCGATCCTCATATACTATCCTGGTACCGGAACGTGGCACCCGATCCATATACTATCCTGGTGTCGGAACGTGACCACACTCCGATCCTCATATACTATCCTGGTACCGAACGTGGCACCCGATCCCTAATTCATCAAGCCTTCTTTTATACTAAGACATCATCAATCTCATTATATAATATATCAAGCCTTCTTTTATACTAAGGCATCATCAATCTCATTATATAATATATCAAGACTTCTTTTATACTAAGGCATCATCATTAACAAGTGACTTAGGGTTCTTTCAAGATTTGAGATTCAATAGCTTCATCATGCTTTTTCTATCACAATTTCATAATCACAATCATGCAAGCATACAAGTAAGCATATAGAAGGGTTTACCATACTACCAAAACATATCATTCGCTATTAAGAGTTTACTATAAGAGCATAAAACCACAAACTACCTCCACCGAAGACTAGTGATCAACAAGCAAATTTCCAAGCTCTTGTGTTCTCCTTCCTCTCGATCGATTTCTCTCTTTCTTTTGTTCTTTCTGTTTTTTTTTTATTCAAACCCTCTTTCTTTTACCCTAATTAACATATAATTAAGTGTAAAAGAGGACAATAACACCCACTAATTAACTTAAGGTTACCTCTTTTAACCCCCAAGTAATTAGACTTATTAATATTAACCCTCTAACTTTATAATTAAGGAAAGAATAGTCCAATGCGTCCCTTAAAACGTGTGAAGAAATCTGATTCTGCCTGGGACTTGCGCAGCCTGTGACGGCCCGTCGTACCTGCGACGGTCCGTCACGCAGGTCGTCGCAGCCCCTTATAGCTCGGGGATGATGTGTGCGGCCCGTCACACCTGTGACGGTCCGTCCTGCACTTTCTTCACAGATTACAGAGAGTCGATTTTAATATCCAAATTTAAGAATTCTAAGTGTCATGGAACGAAACTTGCTCGACGGGTCGTCGTGACCACGACGGTCCGTCGTCCCAGCCAGTTTTTCCAGAAATAAAATCTGCTGCTCAAAACGACTAAACAGGTCGTTACACATTGTTACTGCGATTGTGACATCGGGGTTTGCATTTTGACACAATAACTTGGATCGGTTGCAATATTGTGGCATAATTATGGGATGAGTTTTCACGTTCCATCATATTCTATTTATCGGGTAGCACGTTCTTGTATGATAGCATTTTGTGTTTGGGCTCCATGAGAGGACAACTAATGTGATACAATTGCATATCTAGAGAACGTGAATTTGAACGTGGTTCATAATAACGATATATTTTGTATTTATAAAAGTTGTTTGCTGGTCATGAGGTGTTACGTCTTATTATTCTTCCATGTTAAGTATACTTTATAGCTATCTTAATGAAATGTGAACCGGAAAGGGCACAACCAACCGTGAGATGAGACAAAGGTTGGGAGTCGACGTTTCTAGAATTTTTAATGTTTGAGTAGGGGTGTCATGTATTTTAATGTCAAAGAGTGCATGTAATGTATGTGTTGTAAGTGCTTAGTGGGATTTCACTTCACAGAAAAGACATTTAGGAAGCATGGAGTTATGTACTAGGTTTTCATAACTGGTCAATGAAAAGGAAATAGGGGTTTAACATGATCTGTTAGTTTGAAGTCTTGTAGTTGATTTTGGGGACTATTCTATGTGCTACAATGGTAAGGCTATGATAGAGATTCTAGTAAGTAGGTTCCCTTGAAAGGTCGAGAAGCAAGGGGTTTATTGCATGACTTTACTACTTGTTTTATTACGTTATATGATGCGAATAGGTTGACAGATGATACGTACTAGTATGTGTGGTTTTGACTGATACTACTCTTTCAATATATTTTAAGCATAGTGTTGATGCAGGTTGGTGATGTCCCTTTAGATAAAGATAAAGAATTCTCCAACATCTTCTAGTTTTCATTCAGGATGTTGGGAGTTGTGTTTTATTTATTATGTCCAGTTTGTACAGTTAGTAGCTCTCTCCCTCTCTAGTCTGGATCCTTTGGGTTTTTTATTACTTCAAAAGTCTTAATCCATTTATGTTAAAGGTCTTTATTCATTAATTTCAGTTCACATATATTATTTCCATTAATTTAAATTTACCCATGTTATAAATTTTTGTGATGTGAGGGTTCTCCTACATAGGTGGTAGTATGAAGGTGCCCGCAAGACTCAATGGATCGGGTCGTGATGAATTTGTATCAGAGTCCAGGTTACCTGTCACCCAATATAATAGCTAAATTTGGTATAGATTCCTGTGGATTTTTGTGTAGACATCATCACTTAATCCTCAGGAAGCTATTATACAATCTAGGAAGTTTCCTCATCATTCTCATTTTATGCAAGTGACGTTTGTAGTATGATTTGAGTTTAATTGGTATCTCCCGATTCGAATTGATATAAAAAAGAACTAGACTAGACGTTATGGTGATGACGGAAGGGACACAAGCAAAGTTCATTGGAACAGAGAAGGTTCCAATTTGTAGTTGTGCCAAAGGGTGTCTTAATTGAATGGATGAACTAAAATGATCATCCACGGGACAAACTAACTTATAAGGTAAAGTTGTAGTGTAGTTTGTGACAGTGAACGTGTGTTGCTTGTCGTTTGAAATAACTGTGATTGAGAAGGTCCTGTAAGGGTGTTTGAATTTGCTGAAAATGTGAAAAAGGATTATGGTTTATATGTGTGGCATGTGCACAATGTTCATTGTATTTATTTTACATGTGTTATATGTTGAATGAATTGTTTAATATAATTCAAGTATAACAACTTGAGTATCGTAAAATTCGTTAAGGGGCGGAGTGATAACTTAGTTAGTATGATGGTGTGGATAATCTACGAGTGATTCGTATGAAAAAATCCGGACGTGCGTGGCGATCAAACAATAACCGTATGTATATCTTTATGTATCCTAGGAATGAGCGCGTTATAATCTTGATGTGATACAAATAGATTTTGAGACGCGTATTGTTGGGTTAATTTGGGGTACGCAACAATTATCCTAGCTAATGGATTATCTTAAATTCATACTTGTAGTCGGGGAAAACTAAGGGAACTTTTAGAATGTGAAGAACCCTAGAAAAATCATTGGTAAGGGCTTTGTTTCCCTAAAGGCCTCTAGGGAGGAGGGATTTTCCCCCTAAGGCAAGGCCGCTAGTGTTGAATACCTCCCGCCAAAGCGGGATAGGGCTAGAGAAATTCAACATGTCTCCCCCAGTTTTAGTTGGGCGGATATATATATATATATATATATGTTTATATAAATAGAATCATATTGTATCTGAACAACCTGCAATTCAATAAGTTCTCTGCAAAAGAACAGTAAGTCATAAACCTTAGCAATTAATTTAAGACCGTATATAATAGCAATAACATGCACCCACATACTTACAAAAAGGTCCATGTAGAAGACAAGGAGAATGTGACTTTTCAATTAGAATCCCAAGATAGGTGAAAAATCAAATCAAGAACACTCAAACTGGGTTGTGTCAACATCTTTGTCTAGATCTTCAAGCGGTACGAGCCGATAGCTTCCTCATCCATAAAGGTAAAGTTCTTAAAGTCCATTTACTAGACCCGAGGTAGCTCCTGAACTAGGGCAACATAAGGGAATATGGTCCTCATGGTCTTCCATATCCGTACTATCAGTCGATCCTTCTCCCGAACCTTCCTACTATAATGACGTATGATCTCAATTTCTAGGGAATTTATTGGTTGTGCCATGGTGAAGTCAGAAAATCACTCTCGATCCTCTTATAAATGACCGCTAGATCCTTTTGACGAATGTACCTAAGAGTTAGGCCTCGTTGTACGAATATTGGAGACCTCGTTATCACTACTATTTCGACTTTGACCACTACAAATGGTCCTATAAATGTAACTGTCGTCGGAACTCTCACTACGAATCAAAAGCCATCTTAAGGTTGCTAGCCCTGACTATTCTCCTTTTATATATCCTTGACATAGAATCTGACCTGACCAAAAAGGGTGACGCGGGGATCCATATGAAGTATATTCATCGACGTCAAAGAGTGACTCTTCCGCCCGCTTGCACTACACAATAACATGTCTTTGTATTAGAAACGTCTAGTTATTGCCTCGATAGAACATCATTCACTCCAAAATGATATGTTCCCCCACAATTAGCACAATATAATCTATGGTGCACGCAACCACCAGATCCCGGGGAAAGCTCACTTCAATACGGTGGCCCTGAAGGGAGGATCTTCCTACTAACCAAGTTCAGCAACATCTTACCATCAGGTAACCAATTTATGTTAGTAATGCCTTATATTGTAGCCCAATAGACCTAATCTAGATGTGAGGCTCCACCAGGGTGTCTCTCAGCCATTCCAAAATCCTTCTTCCTTAGTTTGGCCTCGTACTCAACATTTGAGATATCTTACATCTTTAGAGCCTCATTAATTATGGTGACATTAAGATTAATTTCAACTCCTTTGATACAGATAAGAGGGTGAGGTTCTGTAACGACCTGTTTAGTCGTTTTGAGCAGCAGATTTTAATTCTGGAAAAACTGGCCAAGGCCACGGTCACTGCGAGGGACCGTCACAGGCACGACGGCAGGTCGAGGGTGCATCGTTTCAGCATACTTAGAATTCTGAAATTGGATACTCAAAATCTACTCTCTGTAAATTGTGACGGACCTGCAGGACGTGCCGTCACATCCACGACGAACCGTCGTGAGTTCCCGTTGTAAAACACTTCAACTTTCGAGAATTTGGTACAAGAAACGAGTTTCTGACCGTCAGGACGGAGGTGCAGGACGGACCGTCACTGGTGTGACGGGCCGTCGCAGTTCACCTGGACTTTGGGAGGCTGCGACGACCATCGTGACGGACCATCTCAGGCACGACGGCCCGTCACAGGTTGCGCAAATCCCAGGCAGAATAAGATTCCTCTACACATTTTAAGGGTCGTTTTGGACTATTCTTTCCTTAATTATAAAGATTGAGGGTTAATATTAATAAGTCTAATTACTTGGGGGTTAAAGGAGTTAACCTTATGTTAATTAGGTGGTTCTATGTCCTCTTTTAATCTTAATTATATGATAATTAGGGTAAAGGAAAGAGGGTTGAACATAAGAAAACGAAAGAACCAAGAGAAGAGAGGAATCGATCGAGAGGCTGAGGAGAAAACAAAGCTTTGGGAATTCTTGCTTGATCACTAAGTCTTCGGTGGAGGTAGGTTATGGTTTATTTTACGATATTCGTAGTGAACTCTTATAGTGAATGATATGTATTGGTGGTATTGTAAACCTGTCTATATGCTTAATTGTATCTTGCATGAATATGATTATGTGATTTTGATAAAACAGCAAGATGAAAACCATTGAATCCCAAATCTTGAAAGAAACTTTAATCTACTTATTAATGATAATGCCTTGGTATAAAAGAAGGCTTGATGAATTAAAGTGATGGGATTGATGATGCCTTGGTATAGAGAAGGCTTGATGAACGGATATAATGAGATTAGTGGATCGGAGTGTCACGTTCCGACACATAGTATTAGTGGATCGGAGTGTCTGTGTTCCGACACATAGTATTAGTGGATCAGAGTGTCACGTTCCGACACACATAGTATTAGTGGATCGGAGTGTCACGTTCCGACACATAGTATTAGTGGGACGGGTGTCACGACCCGACACGTAGAATTAGGGGATCGTAGTGTCACGTACCGACCGACACATATAGGGGATCGGAGTGTCACGTTCCGAAACATATAGGGGATCGGAGTGTCACGTTCCGACACATATAGGGGATCGGAGTGTCACGTACCGACACATAGTGGTAGGGGATCAGAGTGTCACGTACCGACACAAGAGGAAGAAAGATAATGAATCTTGAAAGATGATGAATAATATATCATCTATGAACTTAATTCCCAAATAAGTATTGTATTGAGGCTTGAGCCCACATGGATGAACTTGATGGTATTTATTGACGATTATAATACTTGTTGTTGCTACATGTTGAGTTTATAGTTGATTTTATAAATTTCTCGATATATATTATCTCTATATTTTGAGTTGGCTGATGATATCTACTCAGTACTTGTGGTTGTACTGACCCCCTACTTTTATGTTTTCTTCTTTGTTATTTGTGTAATGCAGCAAACGTTCCGTCAACTTCAATTCAACAGTAGATCTAGCCAGTCTTCACTCCATTGGAAATTCAGGTGAGCTAACGCGTCTAGCTTGGACTGGATCTTCTTCTTCAAGTCTTGATGCCTTGAACTTCCGGCATGACTAGCTTCTTATGTATTTTTAGCTTCTTAGACAGTTTTAGTTTAGAAATTTGAGATGATGTTCTTGTGATAATGACTTCCTGATTTTGGGGTTATATAATAGTTTTGAATTGTTTTTATTAATGAGTTAAGTCTTCCGCATTTCTTTGTTTGATATTGTATTAAAATGTTAAGGTTTAGATGGGTTGGTTCGCTCACATAGGAGGGTAAATATGGGTGCCAGTCGCGTCCCCGATTTGGGTCGTGACAAACTTGGTATCCAGAGCATTAGGTTCTTTGGTCTCATCACACAAGAACAGGTCTAGTAGAGTCTTAAGGAACGGTAGGGGGACGCCCTTACTTTTCTTTGAGAGGCTATAAGACTTTAGGAAAATTCCATTCTTTCATTCTTCTTTCGTGCTACTACTTGAGTCCAATTGGTATCTAGGTGATATGAAATGGTATCTGACCATCTTCATTCTATTTCGCAGATGGTTAGAACTAGAGCAACGACCGCACCAGCAGAAACAACGGAAAGACAAAAAACGACTGAGCCAGCCACTGGGGCTGTAGCTCGAGGAAGAGCAGTGGCAAGAGGCCGTGGAAGAGGTCGTGGGAGGACGTCCTCTAGAGGAAGAGGACGAGCCCCTCGCCCATCTGATGCTAGGGCGGTGACTCCTCCACCGACTTAGGAGGTAGTTAGAGAGGGTGAGGAAGGGGAAACTGAATAAGGGCAGAATGAGGAAATGCCACCCCAACCTACCCCAAAGATGATCAACCAGGTACTTGCTTATCTTAGAGGGTTATCCGATCAGGGGTAGGCACCCCCAGTGGTTTCTGCACCAACACCTCCGGTTTTAGAGGTACGACATGCGGCTACTATGGCTCCCCGCATGGATGCATCATTGGGAATAGGCACATTTCCACGTCTGACTACTGGACCTATTATGACAAATGATCAGCATGAACTTTTCAGTAAGTTCTTGAAATTTAAACCTCCAGTCTTTAAGGGCGCAGAATCAGAGGATGCCTACGATTTTCTAGTTGATTGTCATGAGCTACTACACAAGATAGGTATAGTAGAGAGGTTTGGTGTCGAGTTCGTGAGCTATCAGTTTCAAGGGAACGCCAAAATGTGGTGGCGTTCACATGTTGAGTGTCAGCCAACAGAGGCACCACCTATAACTTGGGAATCATTCTCTACCCTGTTTATGGAGAAGTATATCCCAAGGACTTTGAGAGATAGAAAAAGGGATGAGTTCTTGAGTCTCGAGCAAGGAAGGATGACGGTTAACGCATACGAGGCTAAGTTTCGTGCTTTATCAGGTATGCCACCCAACTTTGTTTCAGTCCACATAACGAATCCGCCGTTTTGTGAAGGGGTTGAGGTCAGAATTGCGGATTTCAGCCTTACAGATAGCGGCAACGGCAACATCCTTCCAAGAGTGGTAGATTTTTTGATAGAGGTGGAAGGAGTGAAACCAGATGACTTCACCACGACATCGACATCAAAGAGGTTTCGAAAGGGAGGTGGATTTTAGTGGTTCCTACTCTAGGACAGAGTTCTGGAGGCTACTCAGTTCGACCAATTCAGTCTTGACTACAGACTGTAGTTGGGGGTCCACCTCAGAACGGTCAACACTACTCCGAGGACCTATGTCTGACTCCAGAGAGTGCTATGGATGTGGGGAGATTGACATATTAGGAGAAATTGTCCAAAACAGAGTTACAGACCCCAATAGCTAGAGGTAGAGGTGGTCATGGTAGAGGCCGCTTTTTCTGGAGGACGTGGTGGTCGAGGTAATGGTGGCCACCAAAACGGCAGAGGTGATGGGCAAAACGGAGCCACTACTACACAACATGGTAGGGGCAACGGACAGACAAACGATAGGGCCCATTGTTACGCTTTCCCTGGGAGATCTGAAGCGGAGGCGTCTGATGCTGTTATCACAGGTAATCTTTCGGTTTGTGATTGCATGGCATCTGTATTATTTGATCCCGGATCCACATTTTCTTATGTATCCTCCTCATTTGCTAATGGTCTAAAATGACATTGTGAATTACTTGACATGCCTATTCGTGTTTCTACTACCGTGGGTGAGTCTGTGATAGTTGAAAAGGTATATAGGTCTTGTTTGGTGAATTTTGTGGGAGCAACACTTACGTAGACTTGGTTATTTTAGAAATGGTGACTTGATGTAATTTTGGGTATGACTTGGCTTTCTCCAAATTTTGCGATTTTGGATTGTAACGCTAAAACGGTGACGTTAGCCAAGCCTGGGGCAGATCCGTTAGTGTTGGGAGGGCGACTACACTTCCAATCCGGTGCGCATCATATCCTTTCTTCGTGCTAAGAAAATGGTTAGTAAAGGGTGTTTAGCTTTCTTGGCACATCTCAAGGATGACACTACCCAAGTACCCTCGATTGAGTCGGTTTCGGTAGTCTGTGAGTTTTTTGGATGTGTTCCCTGCAGATCTTCCTGGTATGCCACCAGATAGGGATATTGACTTTGTATCGATCTTGAACCGGGTACTCGCCCCATTTCTATACCCCCTTATAGAATGGCTCCCGCAGAGTTAAGAGAGTTAAAGGCACAACTTCAAGAGTTGTTGAGCAAAGGCTTCATTAGACCAAGTGCATCTCCTTGGGGTGCTCCGGTCTTGTTTGTAAAGAAGAAGGATGGGAGCTTTCGAATGTGCATAGATTACCGACTGTTTTACAAAGTAACTATTAAGAACAAGTACCCCATTCCTCGCATTGATGACTTGTTCGATCAATTACAAGGTGCTTGTGTCTTCTCAAAAATAGACTTGAGGTCCGGTTATCACCAATTTAAAATACGCGCAACGGATGTGCCAAAGACTGCTTTTCGGACTAGGTATGGGCATTATGAATTTGTAGTGATGTCCTTTGGTCTTACTAATGCCCCTGCTGCTTTCATGAGCTTGATGAATGGGATTTTTAAGCCATATTTGGACCTCTTTGTGATCGTATTTTATATGATATATTGGTATACTCTAAAAGTAAGAAGGAACATGAGGAGCATTTGAGAATTGTATTGGAAATGTTGAGGGAGAAAAAGCTTTATGCCAAGTTCTCTAAGTGCGAGTTTTGGCTAGATGCGGTGTCCTTCTTGGGGCATGTACTCTCTAAGGAAGGAGTAATGGTGGATCCTTCTAAGATTGAAACAGTGAAGAATTGGGTAAGACCCACTAATGTGTCAGAATACGGAGTTTTGTTGGTTAGCTAGCTACTACCGCCGATTTGTCAAGGGATTCTCTTCTATTGCTTCCAAATTGACGAACTTGACTAAGCAGAATGTTCCATTTGTATGGTCGGATGAGTGTGAGGAAAGCTTTCAGAAGCTTAAGACCTTGTTGACTACCGCACCTATCCTTACCTTGCCAGTGGAAGGTAAGATTTCATTGTCTATTGTGATGCATCCTATACGGGTTTTGGGTGCAGTGCTATTGCAAGAGAAGAACGTGATTGCTTATGCTTCAAGACAATTAAAAGTGCATGAACGTAACTATCCAACTCATGACTTGGAATTGGCCGCGGTAGTGTTTGCCTTGAAGCAATGGAGGCATTATTTATATGGGGTTAAGTGTGAAATCTATACGGATCATCGTAGTCTACAATATGTCTTTTACCCAGAAGATTTGAACTTGAGACAAAGGAGATGGATGGAACTACTGAAGGACTACGACATCACTATTTTGTATCATCCTGGGAAGGCGAATGTTGTGGCAGATGCTTTGAGTAGAAAGGCGGGAAGCATGGGAAGTCTAGCTCACATGCAAGCTTCTAGACGCCCATTGGCTAGAGAAGTGCAGATTTTGGCTAATGACCTCATGAGGTTAGAAAAATGAGAAGGGAGGATTGTTGGCTAGTGTGGAGTCAAGATCTTCTTTTCTTGACAACATTAAGGGAAAACAGTTTGATGATGAGAAACTAAGGCAATCCGAGATAAAGTGCTTGCAAGGAGAGGCTAAAGAAGCAACAATCGATCGGAAGGTGTTTTAAGGATTAAGGGAAGGGTATGTGTACCCCGCATCGATGATTTGATTAATACTATTCTGACAGAGGCTCATAGTTCAAGGTATTCTATACATTCGGGTGCAACCAAGATGTATCGTGACCTAAAGCAACACTTTTGGTGGAGTAGAATGAAGCGCGATATTGTTGACTTTATTGCCAAGTGTCCAAACTGTCAACAAGTGAAATATGAACACCAAAGGCCCGGAGGAACACTTCAGAGAATGCCCATTCCTGAATGGAAGTGGGAGAGAATCGCAATGGACTTTGTGGTTGGTCTTCCAAGACGATGGGTAGTATGACTCCATTTGGGTATTGGTGATAGGTTAACTAAGTCTGCTCATTTCATTCCGGTCAAGGTGACTTACAATGCAGAGAAGTTAGCCAGATCTATATCTCAGAAATCGTTCAACTGCATGGGGTTCCACTATCCATCATATTAGATAGAGGTACGCAGTTTACTTCTAAGTTTTGGAAAACATTGCATGCTGAATTGGGTACTAGGTTGGACCTTCACTGCATTTCACCCTCAGACCGATGGTCAGTCTGAGCGAACGATTCAAGTGTTAGAGGATATGCTTCGTGCATGTGTGATAGAGTTTGGTGGCCATTGGGATAGCTTCTTACCTTTGGCAGAGTTTTCATACAATAATAGCTATCACTCCAGTATTGATATGGCCCCATTTGAAGCGTTGTATGGGAGGAGGTGTAGATCTCCCATTGGGTGGTTTGTCGCATTTGAGGTTAGACCTTGGAGTACTGACCTCTTGAGGGATTCGTTAGATAAGGTGAAGGGCATTCAAGAAAAGCTTCTAGCGGCGCAAGTAGACAAAAGAGTATGCAGACCGAAAGGTTAGAGACTTGGAGTTCATGGAGGGTGAACAAGTCTTGTTGAAGTTTCACCTATGAAAGGGGTGATGCGGTTTGGCAAAAGAGGTAAGTTAGTCCAAGGTATATAGGACCAATTGAGGTACTAAAGCGAGTAGGGGAGGTGGCTTATGAATTAGCCTTACCTCCAGGGCTGTTCGGAGTACATCCGGTGTTTCATGTGTCCATGTTGAAAATATACCATGGAGATGGAAACTATATCATCATCCGTTGGGATTCAGTTTTGCTTGATGAGAATTTGACTTATGAAGAGGAACCATTTTGCTATATTAGATAGAGAAGTTCGAAAGTTGAGGTCGAGAGAGATTGCATCCATCAAAGTTCAATGGAAGAATCGACCGGTTGAAGAGGCTACTTGGGAGAAGGAGGTAGATATGCAAGAAAAATACCCACATCTGTTTGCAGATTCAGGTACTCCTTTTCGCCATTGTTTCCTTCTTTTGATCGTTCGGGGACGAACGATGGGTAAATTGGTATCTATTGTAACGACCTGTTTAGTCGTTTTGAGCAGCAGATTTTAATTCTGGAAAAACTGGCCAAGGCCACGGGCACTGCGACGGACCGTCACAGGCATGACGGCCCGTCGAGGGTGCATCGTTTCAGCATACTTAGAATTTTGAAATTGGATACTGAAAATCGACTCTCTGTAAATTGTGACGGACCTGCAGGACGTGCCGTCACATCCACGATGAACCGTCGTGAGTTCCCGTTGTAAAACACTTCAACTTTCGAGAATTTGGTACAAGAAACGAGTTTCTGACCGTCAGGACGGAGGTGCAGGACGGACCGTCACTGGTGTGACGGGCCGTCGCAGTTCACCTGGACTTTGGGAGGCTGCGACAACCACGTGACGGACCGTCGCAGGCACGACGGCCCGTCACAGTTGCGCAAATCCCAGGCATAATAGGATTCCTCTACACGTTTTAAGGGTCGTTTTGGACTATTCTTTCCTTAATTATAAAGATTGAGGGTTAATATTAATAAGTCTAATTACTTGGAGGTAAAGGAGGTAACCTTAAGTTAATTAGGTGGTTCTATTGTCCTCTTTTATTCTTAATATATGATAATTATGGTAAAGGAAAAGGGTTTGAACATAAGAAAACAGAAAGAACAAGAGAAAGAGAGAATCGATCGAGAGGCTGAGGAGAAAACAAAGCTTTGGGAATTCTTGCTTGATCACTTCTTCGGTGGAGGTAGGTTATGGTTTTTTTACGATATTCGTAGTGAACTCTTAATAGTGAATGATATGTATTGGTGGTATTTAAACCTGTCTATATGCTTAATTGTATGCTTGCATGAATATGATTATGTGATTTTGATAAAACAAGCAAGATGAAAACCATTGAATCCAAATCTTGAAAGAAACTTTAATCTACTTATTAATGATAATGCCTTGTATAAAAGAAGGCTTGATGAATTAAAGTGATGGGATTGATGATGCCTTGGTATAGAGAAGGCTTGATGAACGGATATAATGAATTAGTGGATCGGAGTGTCACGTTCCGACATATAGTATTAGTGGATCGGAGTGTCACGTTCCGACACATAGTATTAGTGGATCGGAGTGTCACGTTCCGACACATAGTATTAGGGGATCGGAGTGTCACGTACCGACACATATAGGGGATCGGAGTGTCACGTTCCGACACATATAGGGGATCGGAGTGTCACGTTCCGACACATAGTATTAGGGGATCGGAGTGTCACGTACCGACACATAGTGGTAGGGGATCGGAGTGTCACGTACCGACACAAGAGGAAGAAAGATAATGAATCATGAAAGATGATAAATATATTCAATCTAATGAACTTAATTCCCAAATAAGTATGGTATTGAGGCTTGAGCCCTGATGGATGAACTTGATGGTATTTATTGACGATTATAATACTTGTTGTTGCTACATGTTGAGTTTATAGTTGATTATTAATATTTCTCGATATATATTATCTTCTTTTTGAGTTTGCCGATGATATCTACTCAGTACTTGTGGTTGTACTGACCCCCTACTTTTATGTTTTCTCTTCTTTTTTATTTGTGTAATGAGCAACGTTCCGTCAACTTCAATTCAACAGTAGATCTAGCCAGTCTTCACTCCATCGGAAATTCAGGGTGAGCTAACGCGTCTAGCTTGGACTGGATCTTCTTCTTCAAGTCTTGATGCCTTGAACTTCCGGCATGGACTAGCTTCTTATGTATTTTTAGCTTCTTAGACAGTTTTAGTTTAGAAATTTGAGATAGATGTTCTTGTGATGATGACTTCCACATTTTGGGGATAATAATAATAGTTTTGAATTGTTTTTATTAATGAGTTAAGTCTTCCGCATTTCTTTGTTTGATATTGTATTAAAATGTTAAGGTTTAGATGGGTTGGTTCGCTCACATAAGAGGGTAAATGTGGGTGCTAGTCGCGTCCCCGATTTGGGTCGTGACAGGTTCGTCCTATCACACAATAGGCATGATAGCGTCGAACTTCTTCACCTAAGTGGAACGTGCATCAGGGTAGCCTTAGTCATTGGAGCCATCCGAACTCTATTAAGGGAGCATTAAATGCATTTCCCTTCTCTTCAAGCTTAAGTAAGACAAACCCTTCCTCGCAACATAACCCTATCTTTTTATTATCGTGGTTCCTTTCCCGACTCGTGGCATCGGGTAACAGAACAAAAAATAAGTTTTCTTCATTTAGACCTGTCATGTAGAGCCTGCAATAGGATAACTATATGTTAGAAAATAATGGGAATAGACACTTTAAGTCTAAAATGAGAGAGAAATGTATGAGTTAAGGTTTCATGCCTTTGATCAAACATATCGCGCCACAACAGCCAAATTCATGCCTTGGTGGGATTATGAAGTCCACCACAACGAGATGAAGGTTGCCAGAGCGGCCTTTATTTAGGACGATCACCAGGCACAATTGTGGTTCCTATTCGTCCAATAATCCCCATTTTCAATAGTGTTTCAGTAGAACAAAAGTATATAAACTACCCTAGAATTTATGTGTGCAACTATTTTAAAAAATGACTCTTAAACAATGCTC